>OY720456.1:25622457-25792457 GCA_963082715.1 Harpalus rubripes
GAAACCGACGACATATCATTGCCTCCCTCCATAAGTGACTTCGTTCTCGAATCGCGTTGGAGGAATTCCTTTATTCGATCTTGATGATCGCCTAAGATGTGGTTGAGTTACAAGCACTGCAGGGGCGTCTTCTTGATTTTCTTCCTGATGGGACTCTACTTCATTTATAATCTCGTGACGAATTTGGCGGTATGGAATTAAATTTTCAGTGCTCCAAACTTTTCCGTTGTCTAAGCGGAAAGTATTCTTACCCAATACTTCTTTGATTCTGATTGGTTTTGAAAATGGACTTTCTCCTTTTGGAACATGAGGAAGACGAGTTCTTACCCAGTCATTTTGGTTGAATCTTGATTTTCCCTTATTCTGAGCATTTTTCTGTTCCGAAATATGTATTTTTCTGGGTTCAAAATTCGTCCGCATTTCGCGTCCGAATAAAAGTTTTGCTGGTGATGATCGCTCTGGTGAAGGAGCCGTTGCACGAAAGTTAAAAAGTAACTCATTAATTCCTGTGTCAAATTTTTTCTTTGTTCGGCTGAAAGTCTGTATGCCAAATTTCAGGTATCTGTTAAAAACTTCGACTAAACCATTTCTTTGGGGATCGTACACCGGAGTCTGCCATGATAGAATGTCTCTTGAATGTAAAAAGTTTTGAAATTCTTGGGATGTGAAATTAGTTCCGTTATCACTCACAATGACGTCGGGATTGCCATATCTAGCAAATATTTCTTGCAACCATTTGATTAATATACTTGAAGTTACAGATTGTGTTAAAAGTATTTCTGGATATTTTGTACAATAATCGATGAGAACAACTATAAATCTTTGATTGTGGGGTGCTATAGCAAAAGGACCAGTGACATCTATAGCGAGTTTTGACCATGGCTTCTCGACATTTTTACTTTGAGTTGGCTCTAATTTTGGTCTTTTGTGTGACTTTTCACTATCTTGACATGCTGTGCAAAATTTGACAAACCTCTCGACGTCGCCATCTTGACCTGGCCACCAATATGATCTTCGAATCTGACGTTTCATTCTAACAATGCCCGGATGGCCTTCGTGAGCGGATTCTAAAATTTTCTTTTGCATGGAGACAGGAACGAAAATACGATCATTACGGGTGATCAATTTTTGGTCGATTGAAAATTCGTTTCGAAGGATATAAAGTTTTGTAAGTTCTTCGGAAACTCTGAATTTGCGCGGCCAACCATTCTTGATGTAGTTGAACAAGATACGACAATTATTATCACTTTTTTGTGCTTCTTGTAAAGTGGCGCAGGAGATTTTATCATTGAGCAATTGTTTAATATTTACACAAAGGTCTAAATTTTCTGAATCGTTTCCACTTGGATGTCTTGAAAGAAAGTCTGCTACAGCATTATCTTCGCCTTTTTTATATTCTATTTCGTATTCGTAAGCTGATAAACGATCCAACCATCGAAGAAATTTAGCTGATTTTCTGGTCGATGTATGTTTTGACAATAATGTTGTCAAAGAAGAATGATCTGTTCGCAGTATGAATTTTCTGCCGAGCAGGAATTTAGACCAGTGTTCACATGCCCATAAACAAGAAAGTGCTTCTCTTTCACCCACGGAGTAGTTTCTCTCCGCTGAAGAGAGCGTATGTGAAGCAAAAGCAATGTCAACTTCTTCGTCGTTTTGAATTTGGCTTAGAACTGCTCCGAGACCATAATCTGATGCATCTGTAGTAACGATTGTGGGAGCATTCAGATCAAATACTGACAGTTTTGCACTTTTAGAGATAGAACCTTTCAAAGTTTTGAATGCATTGGATTCTTTTTTCGTCCATTGAAATTTGCTGTTTTTCCTAGTGAGAGCTCGAAGTGGTTCCGCTTTTTCGGCGAGTCCTTTAATATATTCTGAATAATAATTTATCGCTCCTAGGAAAGACTGTACTTGTTTTATGTTTTTAGGTTCTGGCGCCGCCAAAATCGGTTCTATGTTCTTAGGATTTGGTTGAATGCTATTTCTGGAAATGATGTGTCCTAAGTAACAAACTGATGTCTTCCGGAATTCACATTTTTGTAAATTTAGACGAAAATCGTTTTCATTGAGAGTTTGTAATACTTCTCGAAGGGATTCATCGTGTTCTCTCTCTGTTTTCCCATAAACAATTATATCGTCTATATATGCCTGGACGTTCTTACATTTTGATAATGTTTGATTGACTGCACGCTGAAAAACTGAAGCGGAATCCGTTAGGCCCATAGGAAGACGATTGTAAGCGAACAATCCAGCAGGAGTAATCGTAGTTGTGAGAAGACGTGACTCTGGATCTAGCTCTAGATGGAAATATCCTTTCTTGAGATCTAGTTTTGTAAAATATTGAGCCCCTCGAAGCTCTATAAAAATGTCCGTTACATGTGGGAGAGGATGTCTTTCAGGAATGACGTATTTATTGAGCTCGGTTAAATCTGTCGTGAGTCTTACAGTTCCGTCGCTCTTTGGCACTGTAACCAGTCCATGTACCCATTCACTCTTTTCTACGGGGTACCAAATACCATCTTCTACCATTTTCTGACATTCGGCAATAGCTTGTTCACGTCGAGCATACGGTATTTGTCTGACTTTTACTTGTTTCGGAATAGCCTCTGGCTTTAGCAATATCTTGTGCTTGAATAATGTAAATGTTCCAATTCTTGTACTGGAAAGATTTGGAAACGGTTTCAGATATTTATTGTTGCTGTCAACAAAAGCAACTTTAAGATCCTCTCCATGAATATTCAAACCCAAAGCATGAACCAGATCGATTCCAATGGTTGGCGTTAATTCATTTGTAGTGACGTATAACTCAGCTTCTGTAGATTTTTCACCAATTTGTATTTTTGTTAAAAATTTTCCATGAATTTTAGACACGCAGGAGCCATCGAAATTTCTTATTACTTTATCAACGGGCTGTAATTCTTCTTTGAAACCCGCCTTATAGAAAATTGTTTTAGTAATGGTAGAAATGTCAGAGCCTGTGTCCACATAACCAGTGTAACTTCTACTCCGCGTTCTTGCAGAATTAAGAAATATTTCCAAACGAAGATTATTACGAAGATTTTCTGCACGACAATTATTTACAAGAAGTTCATTGACTCTCTGACCACGGCGTTGCTTGTTCTTCTTTGAGTTGCAAGCACTAGAAAAATGATCTTTTTTTCCGCAGTATTTACACGTTTTACCAGCAGCTGGACATTTATGTGAACGGATGACATGACCTTCTTTTCCGCAACCATAACATGTAAGTTTCTTATCTTCTGATTTTCGAACACCACGATTCGTTTTAACTGCGGCTACTTCTAAGGCCGTTACATGCTGAAGTACAGCACAATTCTTGGAAGCGGATTCGTCTGCGAGCATAATTGACATAAATTTCTCAAAATCTATGACAGATTCTGCAAGTAATTTCTGTTGAGTTGCTTTGGATCGACAACCCATAACGAGTTGCTCTGCTAGAAGTTGTTTTTCCAAATCGACGTTTCCATAACCTCTTATAGTAATCAGCGATCGTAATTCGGTAACGTATGCTTTCACTGATTCATCAGGACCTTGAAACCGCGTTCTAAAATCGAAAGCTGCTCGTACTTGGTTTATTTGTTGAGCGAATAGATTTTTCAGTTCTTTAACAAATTTTTTATGGGTGGAAGTATTACGTCCAATGTAGAATGGATAAGCCGATGCTATACGACGGCCCTCGGCCCCAAGGAACTGACAAAGGTACAAGTTTTTTGTTTTGTCATCTAATTTTTGATCAGCAGGCACTGTCCGATCTGTTAAGAAAAAGAAATCTTCCACAGTCGTATACCAGGAAGTCCATCGTACTGAAGGTTCTCCAGGAATTGGGAGAAAATCGTCGGGTGCAAGAATCCTAGATCCCATCCTCGTCGCCATTTGATGTAACTGTACCCGATAGACAATTCATCTTTACTTTATTTATTTTATATAATTATGAATACAGAAAATTATACTAGAAACATTAACTGTCATTCATCAAAACCCCCTGTCCGAAAACGTATCGTCTTCCTTTTTTCCTGCCTACTTCAATCCTCGAAACCGACGACATATCACTAACTAAAGGTGACGGAAGGTAAAACTAATAAACATAAACAATAATTTGAGAGCACAACACTTCTATAATATTATTAAACTTTGTGTATCTAAAGTTTCACTCGTTTGTTTCTTATAGAATGACCACAAAATGAAATACAAAAAAGTTATTGTTCCAAATGTATTTTTGAATAATGCATCATACACAAACTAACTAAAGGTGACGGAAGGTAAAACTGATAAACAAAAACAATAATTTGAGAGCACAACACTTCTATAATATTATTAAACTTTGTGTATTTAAAGTTTCACTTGTTTATTTCTTATAGAATGACCACAAAATGAATTACAAAAAAGTTATTGTTCCTAATGTATTTTTGAATAAGGCACCATAGACAACTAAAGGTGACAGAAGGTAAAACTGATCAACAAAAACAATAATTTGAGAGCACAACACTTCTATAATATTATTAAACTTTGTGTATCTAAAGTTTCACTTGTTTATTTCTTATAGAATGACCACAAAATGAATTACAAAAAAGTTATTGTTCCAAATGTATTTTTGAATAAGGCATCATACACAAACTAACTAAAGGTGACGGAAGGTAAAACTGATAAACAAAAACAATAATTTGAGAGCACAACACTTCTATAATATTATTAAACTTTGTGTATCTAAAGTTTCACTTGTTTATTTCTTATAGAATGACCACAAAATGAATTACAAAAAAGTTATTGTTCCAAATGTATTTTTGAATAAGGCATCATACACAAACTAACTAAAGGTGACGGAAGGTAAAACTGATAAACAAAAACAATAATTTGAGAGCACAACACTTCTATAATATTATTAAACTTTGTGTATCTAAAGTTTCACTTGTTTATTTCTTATAGAATGACCACAAAATGAATTACAAAAAAGTTATTGTTCCAAATGTATTTTTGAATAAGGCATCATACACAAACTAACTAAAGGTGACGGAAGGTAAAACTGATCAACAAAAACAATAATTTGAGAGCACAACACTTCTATAATATTATTAAACTTTGTGTATCTAAAGTTTCACTTGTTTATTTCTTATAGAATGACCACAAAATGAATTACAAAAAAGTTATTGTTCCAAATGTATTTTTGCATAAGGCATCATACACAAACTAACTAAAGGTGACGGAAGGTAAAACTGATAAACAAAAACAATAATTTGAGAGCACAACACTTCTATAATATTATTAAACTTTGTGTATCTAAAGTTTCACTTGTTTATTTCTTATAGAATGACCACAAAATGAATTACAAAAAAGTTATTGTTCCTAATGTATTTTTGAATAAGGCACCATAGACAACTAAAGGTGACAGAAGGTAAAACTGATAAACAAAAACAATATTTTGAGAGCACAACACTTCTATAATATTATTAAACTTTGTGTATCTAAAGTTTCACTTGTTTATTTCTTATAGAATGACCACAAAATGAATTACAAAAAAGTTATTGTTCCAAATGTATTTTTGAATAAGGCATCATACACAAACTAACTAAAGGTGACGGAAGGTAAAACTGATAAACAAAAACAATAATTTGAGAGCACAACACTTCTATAATATTATTAAACTTTGTGTATCTAAAGTTTCACTTGTTTATTTCTTATAGAATGACCACAAAATGAATTACAAAAAAGTTATTGTTCCAAATGTATTTTTGAAAAAGCATCATACACAAACTAACTAAAGGTGACGGAAGGTAAAACTGATCAACAAAAACAATAATTTGAGAGCACAACACTTCTATAATATTATTAAACTTTGTGTATCTAAAGTTTCACTTGTTTATTTCTTATAGAATGACCACAAAATGAATTACAAAAAAGTTATTGTTCCAAATGTATTTTTGAATAAGGCATCATACACAAACTAACTAAAGGTGACGGAAGGTAAAACTGATAAACAAAAACAATAATTTGAGAGCACAACACTTCTATAATATTATTAAACTTTGTGTATCTAAAGTTTCACTTGTTTATTTCTTATAGAATGACCACAAAATGAATTACAAAAAAGTTATTGTTCCAAATGTATTTTTGAATAAGGCATCATACACAAACTAACTAAAGGTGACGGAAGGTAAAACTGATCAACAAAAACAATAATTTGAGAGCACAACACTTCTATAATATTATTAAACTTTGTGTATCTAAAGTTTCACTTGTTTATTTCTTATAGAATGACCACAAAATGAATTACAAAAAAGTTATTGTTCCAAATGTATTTTTGAATAAGGCATCATACACAAACTAACTAAAGGTGACGGAAGGTAAAACTGATAAACAAAAACAATAATTTGAGAGCACAACACTTCTATAATATTATTAAACTTTGTGTATCTAAAGTTTCACTTGTTTATTTCTTATAGAATGACCACAAAATGAATTACAAAAAAGTTATTGTTCCTAATGTATTTTTGAATAAGGCACCATAGACAACTAAAGGTGACAGAAGGTAAAACTGATAAACAAAAACAATAATTTGAGAGCACAACACTTCTATAATATTATTAAACTTTGCGTATTTAAAGTTTCACTTGTTTATTTCTTATAGAATGACCACAAAATGAATTACAAAAAAGTTATTGTTCCAAATGTATTTTTGAATAAGGCATCATACACAAACTAACTAAAGGTGACGGAAGGTAAAACTGATAAACAAAAACAATAATTTGAGTGCACAACACTTCTATAATATTATTAAACTTTGTGTATCTAAAGTTTCACTTGTTTATTTCTTATAGAATGACCACAAAATGAATTACAAAAAAGTTATTGTTCCAAATGTATTTTTGAATAAGGCATCATACACAAACTAACTAAAGGTGACAGAAGGTAAAGCTGATAAACAAAAACAATAATTTGAGAGCACAACAATTCTATAATATTATTAAACATTGTGTATCTAAAGTTTCACTTGTTTATTTCTTATAGAATGACCACAAAATGAATTACAAAAAAGTTATTGTTCCAAATGTATTTTTGAATAAGGCATCATACACAAACTAACTAAAGGTGACGGAAGGTAAAACTGATAAACAAAAACAATAATTTGAGTGCACAACACTTCTATAATATTATTAAACTTTGTGTATCTAAAGTTTCACTTGTTTATTTCTTATAGAATGACCACAAAATGAATTACAAAAAAGTTATTGTTCCAAATGTATTTTTGAATAAGGCATCATACACAAACTAACTAAAGGTGACGGAAGGTAAAACTGATAAAAAAAACAATAATTTGAGTGCACAACACTTCTATAATATTATTAAACTTTGTGTATCTAAAGTTTCACTTGTTTATTTCTTATAGAATGACCACAAAATGAATTACAAAAAAGTTATTGTTCCTAATGTATTTTTGAATAAGGCACCATAGACAACTAAAGGTGACAGAAGGTAAAACTGATAAACAAAAACAATATTTTGAGAGCACAACACTTCTATAATATTATTAAACTTTGTGTATCTAAAGTTTCACTTGTTTATTTCTTATAGAATGACCACAAAATGAATTACAAAAAAGTTATTGTTCCAAATGTATTTTTGAATAAGGCATCATACACAAACTAACTAAAGGTGACGGAAGGTAAAACTGATTAACAAAAACTATAATTTGAGAGCACAACAATTCTATAATAGTATTAAACTTTGTGTATTTAAAGTTTCACTTGTTTATTTCTTATAGAATGACCACAAAATGAATTACAAAAAAGTTATTGTTCCAAATGTATTTTTGAATAAGGCATCATACACAAACTAACTAAAGGTGACGGAAGGTAAAGCTGATAAACAAAAACAATAATTTGAGAGCACAACACTTCTATAATATTATTAAACTTTGTGTATCTAAAGTTTCACTTGTTTATTTCTTATAGAATGACCACAAATTGAATTACAAAAAAGTTATTGTTCCAAATGTATTTTTGAATGAGGCATCATACACAAACTAACTAAAGGTGACGGAAGGTAAAACTGATAAACAAAAACAATAATTTGAGAGCACAACACTTCTATAATATTATTAAACATTGTGTATCTAAAGTTTCACTTGTTTATTTCTTATAGAATGACCACAAAATGAATTACAAAAAAGTTATTGTTCCAAATGTATTTTTGAATAAGGCATCATACACAAACTAACTAAAGGTGACAGAAGGTAAAGCTGATAAACAAAAACAATAATTTGAGAGCACAACACTTCTATAATATTATTAAACTTTGTGTATCTAAAGTTTCACTTGTTTATTTCTTATAGAATGACCACAAAATGAATTACAAAAAAGTTATTGTTCCAAATGTATTTTTGAATAAGGCATCATACACAAACTAACTAAAGGTGACGGAAGGTAAAGCTGATAAACAAAAACAATAATTTGAGAGCACAACACTTCTATAATATTATTAAACTTTGTGTATCTAAAGTTTCACTTGTTTATTTCTTATAGAATGACCACAAAATGAATTACAAAAAAGTTATTGTTCCAAATGTATTTTTGAATAAGGCATCATACACAAACTAACTAAAGGTGACGGAAGGTAAAACTGATAAACAAAAACAATAATTTGAGAGCACAACACTTCTATAATATTATTAAACTTTGTGTATCTAAAGTTTCACTTGTTTATTTCTTATAGAATGACCACAAAATGAATTACAAAAAAGTTAATGTTCCAAATGTATTTTTGAATAAGGCATCATACACAAACTAACTAAAGGTGACGGAAGGTAAAACTGATAAACAAAAACAATAATTTGAGAGCACAACACTTCTATAATATTATTAAACTTTGTGTATCTAAAGTTTCACTTGTTTATTTCTTATAGAATGACCACAAAATGAATTACAAAAAAGTTATTGTTCCAAATGTATTTTTGAAAAAGCATCATACACAAACTAACTAAAGGTGACGGAAGGTAAAACTGATCAACAAAAACAATAATTTGAGAGCACAACACTTCTATAATATTATTAAACTTTGTGTATCTAAAGTTTCACTTGTTTATTTCTTATAGAATGACCACAAAATGAATTACAAAAAAGTTATTGTTCCAAATGTATTTTTGAATAAGGCATCATACACAAACTAACTAAAGGTGACGGAAGGTAAAACTGATAAACAAAAACAATAATTTGAGAGCACAACACTTCTATAATATTATTAAACTTTGTGTATCTAAAGTTTCACTTGTTTATTTCTTATAGAATGACCACAAAATGAATTACAAAAAAGTTATTGTTCCTAATGTATTTTTGAATAAGGCACCATAGACAACTAAAGGTGACAGAAGGTAAAACTGCTAAACAAAAACAATAATTTCTAAAAGTATTTAGTAGGTAATTATATCTAATTGTTTTTCATTTGATTTTTCGTATATAAACTTGTTACCTATTTTTTTGTACTTTAAATATACTATATATATCAAATAAACAAATTTGCAAATGACGACGTTATTAAATATATAGAATTCAAAAAAAATATATAATATATTAAAACGAAAAATAACTGAAATGGAAATACTTTCTTCACACAAATATATATTTCCAGCAAGACCTTTTTCCCCCTTTCCCCGTCAATCGATTGTACCCTGGGCGGAGCATTACCCGTAATAAACACTGAACTAGCCTGAGCGAACTACTAGCGACACCACTTGCGCGTAAAAATAACTAATTTTAACAATTTTTGCAAGGCAAAATACACGAACATACGTTAATATTAGACATATTTTCTATAACAGATATGTTATTTTCAATTAATGGAAGAGTGTTATGAAAATATTTTTAATTTTATTTTAACAGAAGACTGTAAAATGAAGGCGCAAAATAAGACTAAAATTGGTACTGTTGATCAATTAATATTTCAAAAATGATAAACAAAATCAATATTCTGAGAGCATAACACTCCTCGAATATTATTTAACTTTATGTATTTCAAGTTTCAATTGTTTATTTCTTATAGAAACACCACAAAATGACTTGCAAGAAATGTCATTTTTCCAGATTTATTTTCGAACAAGGCAAGCCCCTTAAAGTGGAGGATTCACACATACACACAGCCATCATTGTGAAAATGTTAAAATTGGATTCTAGGTTCTAGGGACCTTAAAACGTGGTCATTTACCAAAATCTCTGCCTGAGTGTCAGGTCGCGAATCTGGGGAACCGGGTTCGATCCCGACCGACGCCAAATATTTCCAATTTTAAATGGCACAAAATTGACCCCTGTGGTGCACTCTCCACGCCAGCAATGAGTGCCCGTGAGGTGACGCCTGGTAAGCGCCCGCACGGTGCAAATATTTCATCATTACCGCATCTGCGTACAAAGCAGATTGGCACACCCAACAATGGGTAATAAGCCGTGATAATATATTTATTTTTTATTTATTTAGCACGATCCCCATACCTCCCTTACCAAGGGTAGCGGGAGGTAAAAAATGTTTCTAAATTTATAACCCAAATATAGCACACTTTAACATTTTGTTTCAAATATTTAAATATGCAATTCTCAATTTATAGTCTACATATTTTTTCTTTATAAATTCTGTGTTCATGTGATGTCTCTAAGAAATGAGTCTGAAATTGCAGTTCTGAACCTCTGACGTCACAACATGGCTGGTTTTTGTAACTTTTTAAAAATATACTTTAAATAATTTTATACAACAAAAAATGTAAATAAAAAATAATTTAATGATACAGAACGATAAATTAGACTATATGCTTGTTCGATTTAAACAAAATGGGAACATTTATTATTTTTTGCATTGGGGGCAATGTCAATAAAAAAATTACATAAGTGTCAAAAGCTTTGTCAAGCAACTGGTCAAAAGAACGCTATATTTAAAAATTATTGTACACCGAAAAAGCAAGTTATAATAACTAGGCTAAGAATAGGATACACCAACTTAAACACACAGCCACATATTTACGAAAACAAACCCAAAACAATGCGGCACATGTAATACCAACCTAACAGTAAAACATATAATTGAAGAATGCCCCCACTACAACAGATCCAGAACCCAACACCACATCCCCAGGAACATCACAGAGGCACTATCGAACAACAAGCAGCGTACCACTAGCATCATTAACTTCCTCAAGGACAATGAAATATATAATAGTAACATTCAATCAAAACAGTCACACAATATTTTGTATTATTTTATATCATAAAAGAACAAATTCCTGTATAAATAAAGTTCCGAGGCTTAAATGACCAAGCAGTCGAAAAGCCCGCAAATCAATAAATTTAAAAAAAAAATAATTCCAAAAACCAGACTTCATTTCAAAATTATTCAAAGACAATTAAAAACCCATCATTTAAGAATTTAGAATAATAATATAGTTTAGTACCATGTATAATATTTTAAATAATCCAATTTCAATTATTTATGTAGTTACATATATAAAAACAACTCCTTTATTTTGGCTCCAATATTTATTTTCTGTTAAGATTTCTCTCTTTATTTTGGTCGAGCGATTAACAATGTAAAAACAGTTTTTTTTTCTACATCCTCTATCCATTCATCGAAATAAAGTTAAGAAAAAATCTTCCTTTTTATCGTGTGTGCGGTTTGTCGTCCACTTTAAAGTTTCCCTAAACGACGCAACATCGAGAGAAATATAACCGCAATCATTTCACTTAGCAGGCAAGTGCGTCTGCTAAACTGTATCTCAAAACACTCTCGCGCTAAGGGTGACTTTCCCGCACAACAACTTTGCGTTGTCCGGCGAAGACGATCGAGGGAACATCAAAATTCCAGTGAGGGAGGAAGAGATTTTTTATGGTAAATAAAAATTTGAAATAAAAGCGCAGGTTTAGGGAAAGTTTTCATAAATTACACACAGAGAATTTATTTTAAAATGCAACATATGGTTTATCACTTCCATGGTTACACACAACTGTTAAAAAATGACAGCAATGTAATATTTGTCAATTTTAAAATGCAACATTATAAACAGTATTGCAGCATAGGAGATATCTTCAGAACACATCACAAATGGTGTCAATTCTTTCTACGAGCGACTAGGATATTGCCTCAGTGTGAAAGGTGGTATTTTTGAACATTTATTACATTAAAATTATGAATTTTTGTAAGCCAATTTTTGTTAAGATATGCTACATTAAAGTTTTGATTTTTTGTTAATAGTATGTAGGCTAATTTATTGGAAATTAGTGTTGATAATACATAACTACAAATTTTCGTATGTTGCATTTTAAAATGGACAAATATTACATTGCTGTCATTTTTTGACAGTAGCATGTAACCATGGAAGTTTTTGACCATATGTTGCACGTTAAAATAAATTCACGTATATCTATTTCTAACGTTATGATGATTTCAAATGTTTATTGTATAAGTTGTTATCTTTAACCATCGGAGTGGCAAATATAAATATGAAATAAGAGCGCTCGACGAAATTACAATAAAATGCGGCAGACAAATATTATCATAAATATAACATATTTTATAGAAAATCTTACGAGTACAAGCCGTTATCTTTTCCTTTATAGGGTTTGTAAATTAAAATAAAAATAAGATTGCTCAACAAATTCCAGTGAAAGTTTTAATAAAAAAACATATTTTAATGCACCATAAATTAATATCTTTAAATTATTTTCGAAGTACCATACCGTTAATATATTTAACAGAACTAAACACGTATGTTTTTAATGGGTCTATAACGGCCACCGGTCGTTATTATAACGGACGCCGGGAGTTAAGAAGAAAATCACAGTATCCTGAAAAGCTCGACTATCGCCTCGGTTTACACACTCAACAACTTTCAATTTTTGTTTTTCCTTCCACCAAAGCAAACTCTTCAACTTTTAATGTTTTCGTTCAAGTTTTCCGCACTTTGAACCATCTTCTAAAATTTGACAGTGCATTCCTTCATGAACATTTTTTAATCCATTGCCCTATTTTGTCAAGAATTTAAGAATATAACACAACTTGAGTTGACTTTTTTTTGTACCTAAACTCTGTAAAAATTGCAAAAGTCTTTTAATTTAACCAAAAGTGGTAAGGTAAGCAAGTAAATATATATCAGTCTGCAAAATATGAAGAATTATTAAAGAATTAGAAATGGAAAATCTGCTGTGGCAAACATTAAAAGTGCAAAACGAGTATACACAGACATCGGTGGTTTTACATAACCGTATTCCATGTGAAGGCTGTGTTTTTCAGTCGCGTCTTAAAGTATAAGTACCTACCGACCCAGAAAAAATGCAATACTAAGGGCAAAGAAGAAGGGTCGCGCTAGAATTATTAAGAATAAGACAGTGTCAAACAACATTTGCACTATCATTTTAAACAATTATTTATCTTTCATTTGAAATTAAGTTGCGAAAGTTATATTAGCTAGACCTCAGTTAATCGATTGTGAATGAAAATATGGAATTAATCAGAGAGTATTTTCGAAAATTAATTTATAATTTGACAGCTTTGACTGTTTTTAAATTGGCAATTTTTAAGTCCCTCAGTAATTGTATTTAGTTTCATCACTTTGGCAGATTTTAATTTAAGTCACTACAAATTAATTTTACAGCTTTGACTGGTTTTAAATCTCCCAGAAATTAGTTTGAAAATTTTTCAAAAGAAAATTGGTTGGGATCTTTTATGAAGTGAAAGATGGAATGATCAAGTGTATTAGTGTTGAAGCGTTGAAGAATACTACTAATACTCTAATACTTAGTTATTTATAGTACAAGTGTATTATATTTCAAATAAGTCACGCCAGAAAATTGGAGTAATTTTCTTAAGTGACTCATATAATGTACCAGACAAAATTTTATCCAACACCTCTTCAAATGGTTGAAAATGTATTTAAAAGAGTTTCTAATTTGACATTTCGAAATGAAATTTGGTAAAAAAAAAAGTACCGAGAAGGCCTGGATAATAACTAATTTCAGTCAATAAATTTGAACAGTGTGAATTAGACTTTTACGGGTTTATTTAAAAACCTTCTTCCTTGAATTCATCCTTCACACTTGGGCGTCCACCATTTTTCATCACAATAACTATTATGTTAAAATATGAATGTTTATCTCACGTTGCTAATAGCAGCGTGACTTAGCTTGACTATACTAATCTAAATTTACTTTTATCCAACGCCGACTCATAATATACTTGTTACTATGGTTATTTGAAATAACTAATGTACAACATTAGTCACTCCGTGAGAGAATATTTTAGAAGTCACGGAGGAATTATTACTGATTTTAAATATAAATAAAAAGCAATTTTACAAAATTATTTTATTATAGAAGTAAATTAACATTATGAAATTTATTTAAATAAATGTTAACATTTATGCTAAAATAGATTACTTATCTTTACACAATGACAACTGTCATGTACGGCTGATGAAACGAAAACGAGAAACGAGTTAGTGGTTACTTGCTTTTGATTCGGAATTAAATTCAAAGATGCTGCTTGTGCTTCTAAGTAAATACGTTTTAAAGGAAGGTCCTTATTTTCACCCATTTAAATGTATTTTTCTTACAAATAATCCCCAATGACAGACAATAATTATTACACCAATTTTTTTCAATAACAAACATTCGATGGCTTGTATCAAACGGTGAATGAAAACATAAAAATGATTTAAGAAGTTTTTAAAAATGTGTTGGATAAAACGTTGTATTACACACGTGCGGAATGTATATTAGTCACTAAAGAAAATTTTCTTTCGTGAATAATATGATACATTCCACACTCATATAAAATAACTATTACATGAGTGCTTAGCTTTGGATTAAATGTTACCTGATGAACTAATCTATGTATATGTAGAAGGTAGAACATATTTTCCGATTTATTCTATGGATACGCCACTGAATGTTGGTAACCACTCTTACACATGATGTGAAGTGGATGTCTATCGCGAACCCGCTATTCAGCTGACCGTTTCCCGGTCGCTTTTCACTCGCTCAAACCTATACAAGTATCTCGTTATACCTACACCGATTATATTGCCGAAGCATACACTTCACCTGCATAGAATCAGAATCGCCATCAGAAACAACCTGATCGCTTTCAATACACCACACATAAGTGCTCCAAGCTCTGCCTTCATAGAATACTCCTACAGATATACAACACTCTTATTCTGAATATAGCTATAGGAGGGTATCAGTACGGGTGAATTTTGAATGTGTATACGTTGACAAGGTTTTCTGGTTTTATTTAAAACTAAGGATAAATGAATTATTGATGTAAACTAAATTTAATATAAGGATGTCTCTAAAATACATAGACATAGCTTAACTAAAAATATATACGTATAATGTGGTTTCTCTTGAAAACATTTCCCTATATTTGATTTGAAAGGAAACTGACCCTTATGTATTCCGTTACAGAAGATTAGAATTGTACTCAATACCAGGAAGCATTTAAAATTACCATAGCAGCACGATTCAGGGATGTATTTAAAAAAATTAATACCGCAAATTCTTGTTCGTTCGTCTCAGGTGTAAGCAACCCTCGAGTCGGACTTACTGTTAGAGGAAATTAAAAATAATCCTATTTCATAGAATTGCCAAACTAAATAGTTTAAAGATCAAAATGTTTTGTTATAATCAACATAAACGAAAAATGTTTAAATTTTTTAAACGAACCCCTGTTTTGATATTCAGTTACCCTAGTTGCCCATTTATTTTTAGCCAGACATAGTAATGTATTTCTGTGCTTTCCTCGTCCAGTATTTAAATGGGTTTATGCAAAAATTTCATACCTGAATATTTCGTACAATTCTATTCTTCTCTAGGGTTTCAAAAGAAACCACATCTATAAAATAATTTAAACGTCAACTTTTATTCGCTAGTCATACCATAATAATATGTCGATTCCTAACCTTTTAGAGGTTGAGAAATACGTCATACCTAACTGTAATTGATTAGGACATAACAGATTTCACGGGTTGGAATTGGCAATGTTTATGTAGCAACATTGTCATAGATCCCTATAATAAAGTAGGATAATAGTATATTGTATAACTAGTGCTGAAAGTTGGATATTTCACATGAGTGTGAAGTTTGAGCCACGAGCCAAAGACGAGTGGTTTAATCACACGAGTGTAAAATACCCTTTCAGCACGTGTTGTACACGATACTTTTCGACGACCACAATTTATTGAATTGATATAACTGTATATACATATATGCAGGGTGTTTTCTTTAAAACAATCAGGGGGTTTGTGGCGAAATGTTAAATTCAAAAAGTGATCAAGAATAAGGGGCTAATAAAACAGTAATACCAAACAACAATAAGAAATTATGGCATGCACTGTTACCAAAATTATCAAATTTTCATTGAAATTATGTTAATATTTTTATTTTTTAAAAATAAGGCGTATTAGAACACAAATAATAAGCCCATTATTAGTAATAATACAATTTATTACAAAGTAAAAAGAAGATAATATAAAATTTACATAAAAATATTAAAACAGATTGTGTTAATATCGTTGCTATCAGAATTCATCAAAAATTATGTTAAAATCAGGGTCCAACCTTCTTAATCCGTGCAAATTCAGCAAATTATCTGCAACTGTCAAACTTTTAAATACAAATTTTTAGGTTAGTTCGCTCAGTTTTCGCAGCGTGTTGCGGACGCATCTGATTGGCTAACGAGCTTTCATATCACACAGCATTGCTATATAGTGATGTGCAATGACCAACTTTCAGTAATAGTTTAGCGTGTGAATTTATGTACTTTTCGTAGCGGTCGTCGGAAAACAAATTTTAATAGAGATGTCAAAAATATTAATAAAATTAAAGGTTATAATTCATTGATTTATTTTGAAAATTATTGATCTAAAAAGATGATGATTGTGAATAAAATAGTATACATACCTCGGTGGGAGTTTCATCACAGCCTCGCGCTGAATCTCACTTCGAGGCTTCGCCTCTCGGTAATATAATACATAAAACCTCAGCTGTAATTAGGGTTTCACGGGCTTGGCTTGAAGCTTGAAAGCTTGGCTTGGCTTGGCTTGAAAAAGCTTGAAAAATCAAGCCAAGCCTGCCGTTCAAAAAAGCTTGACTTTTCAAGCCAAGCCAAGCTTCTGTTCCACCAAGCCCAAGCCAAACCAAGCCTAACATTTAAAAAAGCTTGAATTTTCAAGCCAAGCCAAGCCTTTGACTGTCAAGTAGCTTGGTTGAAAACAAGCTTTTTCAAGCTTTTCTTAAGAAATGTTGTCGAGGCCGACAAAACCGTAATTTTATGGTGATAACGTACTTTCTCAATGCTTCGGCACATTTTTGCGATCTTCTAAGAATTGGAGTTTCCAAAAGGACCAGCCTTCATTACCTGCCAGTCCAGTATGCTTGAAAACTTTGTAAATAGGACACTATACCCTTCATCATTCTTATTATGCAAAGACCACTTATTTTCTCAATCTGAACCAACTTAGAGTGATTGGAAGATAGGTGCAGTTTGATCTTTTTGTTTGATTGGATAATATCGGAATATTATCCAATCAAAATAGATATAGATAGAATATAATCAATATTCATTTAAATTTTAACTAACTTGATTTTAAATATCAAGCTTCAACACATATATTTATTACTCGTATTTGTTGCAATGCTACAAATAGATAATTTTGCTGCAGAATAAAAATTATAAGAAATAATAATATACTCTACACCGTAAGGTAAATTGAGTGACAGACTACATAAATCATGATAATTATTGCATTTTAAAGTTTCATTTTGTACAATGTTTTGTTGTTCTGGTATTTCCGAATCATAGAGACGAGACAATTTCTGTTTGTGTATATGTATAATATTTATATTCAAAGATTTTCAATGCTATTTTTAGCTCAACCCCTAATGTACCCCTAATAAACCGTGACAGGTATAATAGACAATAACAATGTACCGACAAAGAGAGCATTCTCTTTTAAATATTATCTTGATACAAGTTTTCATTGGTCCAAAAATATGTGTTAATAAATAAGCAAATAAATATATAATCTCGGCTTATTACCTAGTTCTGGAGGTTTTTGATTTGCTTTTATTCACAAATTTCTGTAATAACGACATATTCGTATCGTTAAGCATATTAACTTTTGTATTATTTGAATTTGCACATGATTACTTTAATTATATTTATGTATTTAACTTACATGATTCTGTACTCAAAAATCAGTAGAAATTTCATAAGAAGAGGCGAGTAAGTATTTGTCACGAACAAACAAAATTTCGGGGAAATTTCCGTCTGTAGGGTTTTATGATTTCCAGATGTATTTCAAGTAGGTATAAAAGGTCAGTCTCAGGTCATTTTCATCCCATTGTACATTCCAAAATATTTATGTATTTATTTGAACACTGTTATTGCGTATTTGGTGTCTTGAGTTTTTTTTTTTTTTTTTTTTTTTGTTTATATAGGATGCATATGAACTAAATAGTATGACAAACTTTAACAGTTGGGAGGACATTTCGAGTTTTTAGTTAAAATACAATACAATAAAGTCCAACTAATGCATATGCCTACTTGAATAAATGCAGTCAACGAAAATAATAAAAGAAACATGAAAATTGAAGGGTAAATATTTAATAAAAGATAATAAATTTATGCTGATTGTTTACTCTTAAAAATAAAATAAATGAATAAAATATACATTTCAATATTTTTATATTTTAATAATTACAAAGAAAAAACACTTGTGTGTAAGTTTCATAAATTTTATTTTATCGTTTTGTTTATCTTTACGCATAAGAAGATATTTTTTAATTGTACCACAATAAATTTATGTAAAACAAAACGTGATTTGTACATTATTATATTATTATTATATTCCAAAACATCGATATATCGGTATATCGATATATTTAATTAAATTCACATCGAATATTTATATTAAAATCTTGATACCGAACAACTACTACTGGTTTTCAAGACCTATATACCTACTGTGCGCATGAATATTTATAAAGCTTGAAAGCTTGAAAAAGCTTGAAATAGCTTGAAAGGGCTTGAAATAGCTTGAAAAAGCTTGATAAAGCTTGAAAATCAAGCCAAGCCTAAAATAATTAAAGCTTGAAGTTTTCAAGCCAAGCCAAGCTCTGTTTCCATCAAGCCCAAGCCAAGCCAAGCCTAACATTAAAAAAAGCTTGAAGTTTCAAGCCAAGCCAAGCTTTTTTATTTCAAGCCAAGTAGCTTAGCTTGGTGAATCCCTAGCTGTAATGAAACATATCCCACCTCGGATGTAATATAGTAATAATAATCACCCCAATTCAGAAGACGCCTTAAATAGAGCCAATGGAGACAAGCATGCAAATATGCGGACCGTACAGAAAAAAACGCAAAGATGCAGAAGATTGCTAAGAACAAAATGGTTTTGTCCCAGATCTCGTGTTATTAGTTCTTATTAATATAAATAAACTGGAGTATTGGTTTTAAAAAATCTGATGTGGATACCACACGACTTCCTTGTACGCAAGACCAATATGAAATATAGACCCAATTATATAATTTCACATATTTGACGTAATATGACATTAACATCAATTTTTTTTATTTTTTTGTTACTTTTTGTCCTAATCCATAGGAAGCTTCATTACAAAAACCAAAAAGTATATAAGTTTTAAATTTACATATCTCGCTTCTACAAAGGGCTAATTTAATAATACTTGATATGCTAGACGCAGAATTTAATTCTCTAAAATTATTATTTATAGTATTTATTTCTAAAATCAAAATGAAACCATTTTATTTAAGAAAAACTGGTAACAACTTCAAGTAATATATCACTTCCGGTTAGCCTATTTTAACTAAAATCTACTGTTATTCCAATTGACATAAAAGTCTTATATACCAAATTTGAATAGTTTTGGATTATATTTTAAAATAGTTTTTCATTAAAATCTATTATAGGCTTCATATAAAGTACCATTTCTGGAAATTATGTAATGACCTAAAAGGGAGGTGCACAACTAGATGTTATAGCAGTCATAAATACAAAATTTCAACTTTCTACGGCTTAACGTTTCTGAGTTATGCGAGATACGTACGTACATACGTCACGATTCAATTAGTCAAAATGGATTCAGGGATGGTCAAAATGGATATTTCCGTTGAAATCTGAAAACCGAAATTTTTCGCGATTACAATATTTCCTTTACTGTGTAGAAGGAAGTAAAAAGATTATTCATAATAAAATAACCATATTGGTGTGCTTGCAAATCTACCAAATTCCTCAAGCTATCCCTGATCCATTCTGTTAAAGTTCCCTTGTCTAATGACGTGCGTAATCGCTTAAGGATATGTTACGCTGGTTTTGCGGGGGTGTGCGCTATTATTTTATCCTTTCCCCCACTCCAACAAACTGCTCGTGGGAAACGCGCTTTTCTTCTGTTATTCCACAGTGTTTTATCTTCCATTCAGGCCCTTTACACGTCACTTGTCAGCGAATTTGCGATGGTAACTTGATACTAATTTAACAATTGCATTGTTCACGGAAAATATCATCCATTGTAGACATTAGTTACCTATTATACTAAGCAGGTATTCATACGGATAAGTTTTTTATTCTACATTAAATAATAAGAAAAGAATAGAGGAATATAATATATAAATATTTCGTAAGAATTTTTGCGCTAAGAAACAATTTTTTTTATAAAACTTCATCTAAATTGGAAGCGGTATGTAGTTCTCGTAAGTCTTAATTGTTTTTCGTTAAGCCGTAATAATTTTAATAATTTTCTATGAAGTAAATGTTAAGCTGTTCTCAAACTGTGGAGTCTACTAGTAATTGGAAACATAAATAAATTGATCTATATATTTCAACTCACAAAAATATATAAATGGGGTCTCGTGGCCGCGTGCCTGAGTGTCAGGTCACGAATCTGGGGAACCGGATTCGATCCCGACCGACGCCAAATATTTCCAATTTTAAATGGCACAAAATTGACCCCTGTGGCGCACTCTCCACGCCAGAAATGAGTGCCCGTGAGATGACGCCTGGTAAACGCCCGCACGGTGCAAATATTTCATCATTACCGATATCTATGTACAAAGCAGATTGGCACACCTAGCAATGGGTAATAAGCCGTGATGATATATTTATTTATTTTATTTATTTAAAATATATAAATATGTTTAAATTTACTTTCGTGGTCAACAACTGGAAATATTCATGCATAATCTGCAATTTAAGAAATTAATTAGTTCAAATTTTTATTGTCACTGGCAGTCTATATCATTCAGCATAACTTTCATCTTCATACACGTGCGTGATTCCTATTTGGCGTGGTATTGTAAATTCAAACAAGTATTATTTGGTTTTCTTTTTTACTTCCTAAATCCATTTTGACTAATTTTGTCGTGACGTCTGTACGTACGTACGTATCTCGCATAACTCAAAAACGGTAAGCCGTAGAAAGTTAAAATTTTGTATTTAGGACTACTATAACATCTAGTTGTGCACCTCCCTTTTTGGTCATTACATAATTTCCAGAAGTGGTACTTTACTTGAAGCCTATAATAGAATTGAATGAAAAACTATTTTAAAGTATAATGCAAAACTTTTCAAATTTGGTATATAAGACTTTTATGTCAATGGGAATAACATAGTAAATTTTGGTTAAAATGGGCTGACAGAAAGTGATATATTAGCTGAAGTTGTTAACAGTTTTTCTTGAATAAAATGGTTTTATTTTGATTTTAGAAATAAATGCCTCAAATAATAGTTTTAGAGAATTAAATTCTACGTGTAGTACATCCAAAATTACTTCCTTGTACAAAGTAAAGGAAGTATTGTATTCGCGAAAAATTTCGGTTTCCAGATTACAACGGAAATATCCATTTTGGCCATCCCTGAATCCATTGCGACTAATTTCGTCGTGACGTCTGTATGTACGTACCTATGTATCTCGCATAACTCAAAAACGGTAAGCCGTAGAAAGTTGAAATTTTGTATTTAGGACTGCTATAACATCTAGTTGTGCACCTCCATTTTTCGTCATTACATAATTTCCAGAAATGGTACTTTATTTGAAGCCTATAATAGATTTTAATGAAAAACTATATTAAAATATAATCCAAAACTTTTATGGGATCTCGTGGCTGTGTGCCTGAGTGTCTGGTCGCGAATCTGGGGAACCGGGTTCGATCCCAACCGACGCCAAATATTTCCAATTTTAAGTGGCACAAAATTGACCCCTGTGGTACACTCTCCACGCCAGCAATGAGTGCCCGTGAGGTGACGCCTGGTAAACGCCCGCACGGTACAAATATTTCATCATCATTACCGATATCTGCATACAAAGCGGATTGGCACACCCAGCAATGGGTAATATGCCGGATGATATATTTTATTTACTTTATTTCAAAACTTTTCAAATTTAGTATATAAGACTTTTATATCAATTGGAATAACATAGCAGATTTTGGTTAAAACAGGCTAACCGGAAGTGATATATTACCTGAAGTTTTTAACAGTTTTTATTGAATAAAATGGTTTCATTTTAATTGTAGAAATAAATACTTCAAATAAGAGTTTTAGAGAATTAAAGGCTGTGTCTAGCACATCAAGTATTATTAAATTAGCCCTTTATATAAGCGAGACATGTAAATTTAAAACTTATATACTTTTGGTTTTTGTAATGAAGCTTGCTATGGATTAGGACAAAAAATAACAAAAAAATAAAAAATAGATGTTAATGTCAAATTACGTCAAATATGTGCAATTTTATAATTGAGTCTATACTCCATATTAGTCTTGCGTACAAGGAAGTCGTGTGGTGTCCACATCAGATTTTTATTAAATTAGCCTTATGCATAAGCGACATATGTTTTTGGTTTTTGTAATAAAGCTTGCTATGGACTAAGACAAAAAAATTAAAAAATTAATGTTAATACCAATTACGTCAAATACGTGCAATTTTATAATTGGGCCTATACTTCATGTTGGTCTTGCGTACAAGGAAGTCGTGTGGTATCCACATCAGATTTTCTAAATAGTAGTATAGATGTGTGACGTAAGGGCATTAAAAACTCAGATATTTTAACCTTTTTTAAACTTTACAGTGTTAATGTTTAGTTTTAATATAAATGACCCATGATGTTCCAATTTGTTACTGTGGGGGAGGACCCCATTGCAATTTGTAAAGATGTAAAAGTATTATAATAAATGTATGCCTATTTAAAACTAGATATTTCTTTTTAAAACTATGTGTATCAAGTTTCCCCAACTGTCTGTAAGTAACTTAAAACCCGAAATTTCCTCTTTTTCTAATTTATCAAATCTCTCGAATGACACATTTGGAACTCCCACAAACATACTATTATCAATTCCCCGAACAAAAGGTTAATAATGGTTGAAGAGAGCCAACGCTCAGCAATTCTTGTAGTATAATTTGTTTAGTGGATCTAGTTACGTGGAAATCAGGTCAGTTTACACAGGAGACTTACTTTATACCGTAACTTAACTTAACGGACGCTACGCAAGAGAATAAAGCAAATATCTCTACAATATCCCTACGTTTCCGTAATGAAATCGTGAGAGAAGATAACGGCTTCAATTCGTCCCGTGACGTTTCGAAAGTGTGTACGCTCCTAATATACACTATATTGGTTTGTTCCTACACGACTTTTCGGATGCGTTCATGTACGCATTCATGAACCCTTTTGTGTCTTGTTCATGTGCTCATTCAGGCATGTGAAAGAAACTTCGTACGGTTGGAACGGACAACGGACTTGTCATCATCATAATTAATTACTGTTTCCTCTGCAGATAAAATATCGGTCAATAAATTATCGAGAAACAAATATTAATTATTTATCATATTATATACCTAAATAATTACTATTTTTTTATTCGAGGTTGGCCAAATATCAAATCCATTTCTAAATCAGATAACAATGATTCTGGATCAGATTAAAATTTCAAATCATTCGTAAGTTCACTTATGAAAGTAGATAAACAATCATAGGCTAAGCTTCGATATTTTCCTCGCTGCGCGCACGTGCTGACAAATAGTACATAGCACAGACCAGTGGATGGATCTGACAGTCCGCGGATGCGTTCATGTATGCGTCCTAAGTCTGTAGGAACCAACATATCAATAGTCCGATGGATTGTACAACAGTCGGTTGGAATGATATTTTTAAAATGCGCATGCGTCTGACATACATATGACAGTCCGGGCTGGCTGTAGGAACAAACCTATTATTTTTGCCGTCCGAGCGTTGCAAGGGCTACGGTAGGTATGGTATGACTAGCGAATGAAAGTTGACGTTTAAATAATTTAATAGATGTGGTTTCTTTTGAAAACATTTCTCCATATTGATTTGAAAGGAAACTGACCCTTATGTATTTCGTTACAGAAAATTAGAATTGTACTCAATACCAGGAGATATTTAAAATTACCTTAGCAGCAAGATTCAGGGATATATTTAAAAAATTTAATACCGCAAATTCTAGTTCGTTCGTCTCAGGTGTAAGCAGCCCTCGAGTCGGAATTACTGTTAGATGAAATTAAAAATAATCCTATCTCATAGAATTGCCAAACTAAATAGTTTAAAGATCAAAATATTTTGTTTTAATCAACATAAAAGAAAAATGTTTAAAATATTTTAAACGCATCCCTGTTTTGATATTCAGTTACCCTAGTCGGCCATCTATTTTCAGCTAGACATATAGTAATATATTTCTGTGCTTTCCTAGTCCAGTGTTTAAATGGGTTCATGCAAAAATTTCATACCTAAATATTTCGTAAAATTCTATTTTTCTCAAGGGTTTCAAAAGAAACCACATCTATAAAATAATTTAAACGTCAACTCTCATTCGCTAGTCATACCATAACTATTTGAGATCTGCAAAGATTTCATTCAGAAGTATACACGACATTTTTTCTAGGATCAGAAAGAATAATCAATTTTTAAGTATAATATTATAATTTTGTAATTTTCCACTTCTATATATCATCACATTCACATCTATGAAAGCAAAAATTTTGAATGTAGTTATCTAGAGAAACAATGCATTATGCAACAATTGGGTGAGGGTAATTGGGCGATAATCAAGTGAGTACCGGACATTTGGGCAGTAAAATATATAATAAATGTGTAAAATTTCAAAACTATGCGTTAGAGAAGGTTATATTAACATATTATTTTAAAAAATCAGAGCGAAACATCAAAAACTATTTTTCCTGTTGCAAAAAAAGAAACAAATTGTACTTACCGAACAATACACTGGTTTGCAAAGTACCTAACCTACTTTATAGACCGGTACTAATAGCAAAGCTCTGCAATTTATTCACTTTCTGTACCCAAGTGACGTTCGAAAAGCTTATTTTTTTATCGATACACAGAACGGAAAACAGGACATTTATTTTAAGATAATTGTTATCTCTCCGTTATTTTGTATAATTATGTTCAATGGGGCCGTCCAACTTTTTTTGAATTTTTTATATGTTACGAAGAATTTAAAAATAGAAATTCCGTATTTTTTGCATTCTTGAAATTATGCTTAATAACGCATAAAATAATTATTAAAGTTTTGGCGCAAAAGTTGTGACGTTAGCGTCACTCTGCCATAAGTAGAGATAAAACCGACCTACGTTACCATTAAAATGTTAATATCATTTCAAAATATATATTTATTTGGTTTACCTACATGAATAGTGTTAAATGTTAATTTATGTAAAAATTAGGTAAATAAAATTAATAATTTTTGCTCCTTTTCATGATCAGGTTAATTATGATTTAATGAATGTGTCTTTAAGACTTACTTTAATATACTATTGAAGGTTATCATACTCACCACGAGACATTATTATAATTAAAATAGTATTTAAACTGTTTTCTATTTATAATTAAATACAACAATGACAATATGATTACAAAAATCAAAACATAGTTCATAATAAAAGGTAATCCAGCATTTACATTCCGATTTACTAAATGATTACAACAATGACAAGTATTGATATTACAATAATTAAAACATAAGTTATAATATAAATTTATTTAATAAGTAAATTTTCTTTTGATATTAATATAAAATTACTCCGATATATTATGAGCAAAATATTCATGCTCCACTCTATAGTGACATTTCCACGGGGTAACTGGACGACTGCAGTGACACTGACGTCACAACATGGCGAGCATTTTACGCTAAAAACTTTAATTACATTATTATCGGTATAAAAATACAATTAATATAGCAATTTTTATATCGTTTTCATTTATTTATATTCAAAATTCATATGCGACATGTAATTTGTAAAAAGTCGAAGACTTGGACGGGCCCATTGGGATACACAAAAGATTAATTTGCATTATTAAAATATGGTAGCTACGGAACGTTAACTTCTTCCACCTTCAAGTAATGCGACCAGAGAAGCTACATTTTCTGCGCTTGTGATATTACGAAGGCATTAAAATGAAAAGAAAATAATAATACAAGGGACTGAAACAAGCGAAACTAATATTCACGATAAATATATTTTCGTATTTTTAGGAAATATTGAATATAAGTTCCAGGAAATCTTAGTTAATACACAGCAATAATAATATTTTATTGTAGCAAATACTGAAATATATATTTGATAAAAGTGTTTTTTTTTTCTTTCTTTAAAACATTAAATGGTCAGTTTTCCTTACCGGTCAATGCGCCAGTGAATGAATACCAAATGTTTCTCTTCTTTGATGTGTTTGAAACGGACTGGGAAAAATCGGACCGTCTCAAATCTTACACTGAGCAATTACAGAGTATACCTAAGGCTAGGAATGAGGTATAAATAAAAGTATTGAATGACAGATAAGGTGCACGTGTTGGACAAAGACAGACGATCTAATTGCTGGTACAACAGAGATATTGTTAAGAAAACAAACTCCACAATGGTTAACCAACATGCCCACAATGGTTTGTGGTTTTTTCTACCGATACTGTTCTGTTCTAAAAGAGATCTATACCAGTGTATAGAATCAAGATGAATGTGCGAGTAGATCTGTATTGTAGGGCATAGAGGTAACCAGACACTTTTATATGAGACGGAAATTAAATTAAAATAGAAAACGAACTTTCTTTACAAACAATTTAAGTTGGACACATCGGTACAGTAGGTAAAGTTAAACATGCAACATGCAACATATGGTCTATCACTTCCACGGTTACACACGATATCTGTCAAAAAATAACAGCAATGTAATTTTTGTCCATTTTAAAATGCAACATACAAAATTTATAATTATCTAAATTCCCACTAAAATAGCCTATATACGATTAACAAAAAATCAAATCCTTAATGTAGCATATCTTAACAAACTTTAGCTTACAAAAATTCATAATTTTAATGTAATTATTGTTCAAAAATACCTTCATTTACACTGGGGCAATATCCTAGTCGGTCGTAGAAAGAATTGACACAATTTTTGATGTGTTCTGGAGGTATCTCCTGTGCTGCAGTACTATTTATAATGTTGCATTTTAAAATGGACAAATATTACATTGCTGTCATTTTTTGACAGTAGTGTGTAACCATGGAAGTGATGAATCACATGTTGCATTTTAAAATAAATTCTTTGTATTAGGTCTGTTCATATCGCTACTTCGCGTCCACGAATTACCCACTGGCTGCGTCCATACATTTTGCAGATGCAAAGTAGCGAAAAAATTATAATATGGTATATCATTATATCATACAGCAAGAGCGAGAAATGTACAATTTTTTATGGAGGTGTAATTCGTAGTCAGAAATCGAAACCCGAAAGCTACAAAGCACTGTAGAAAAATAACACTCTATCCTCAGGTGTGTGTTATAGCTAGTCCAGCAATCATTTGAACAAATGACTTTTAAATTCTACGTACCAATTCTAATCGTGGCTACTGTGAAAATTTTTGCAGTTCACACAAATATAGCCTCCTTTCAGTGCACATTACATGTCTATGACAGTTGATAATTGCTTGAAACTTTAACAATAAACGCTCATTATTGAACTGAGCACCTAGCAACGCCAAAATGTAAATGTACACGTTGCCAGATACTCAGTTGTCCTGAAATCAATGTAAGGCTATTAAATATCTTTCACAACAAAAAAATTAAGGTAGCGGTAGAATTAGTGGCAGTGATAGTGGCCAGGGTAAAAGACTGAATGTGTTATAGCAAACGTATTCATTCAAATCCAAAAATTAATAAAATTAGTAGTAGCGCAGTGGCAACGGCAGCGGTAGGAGTTTGTAAACTCCAAACTTCTACATTACCACTACCGCTACCGCTTAATTTTTTTGACGTTTATTGACATCTGAATTCTGATTGTATCTGATAAAATCAGCAATAGAAAAGATCATTTTTTTATGTGCATCAGTTGTTGCATGCTGTTGCGCTATATAAACAAACAGACCTATTAATAAACTTTGCACAATTAAAAGTTAAAACATAACTTACCATTTTCGCTCATTTCAGAGGCAATTTGTGCCCACGCTTTTTTTAAGTTAATTTTAAATTCTCTTAATATCTTATGTCACACAACGGTGTGATTGTGGATAAATATTATTAATAAGTCATCATCCATGTTAGTTGCCTTTTGCGCAAAAATAAAATGACAGCTACAAATGTCAACTTTGCACTCTAGTAATTTAAAATAAAAAATTCCTAGAAAGTATAATTTCAATAATTTTCCATTGAGAACGGAAATAATTTTTACTATCAATTTCTTACGCTACCGATGCCACTAATTCTAGCAATGCCGTTATTTTTATTTTTTTTTATTCTGAATGGGCCTTTAGTTGTGTTACAGGACCCGATTTCAGGCATAGGGCAAACTATGTAGTTCCTAATAGGATCAATCAATCATAAGTTTATGCGTTAGGTAAGGTTTTCTTAGATTAGGTATATGTTATTTAAAATTAAAGCAATTATAAGTACATTTTTCTCCCGTACTATAAATTTTTATGCAAAATAAAAAAATATGGGTCTAATATAGTTATCTCTACATTAAATAAAAATAAAATAAATAAATATATCATCACAGCATATTACCCATTGCTGGGTGTGCCAATCTGCTTTGTACACTGATTTCGGTAATGATGATGACATATTTGTACCGTGCGGGCGTTTACCAAGCGTCACCTCATGGGCACTCATTGCTGGCGTGAAGAGTGCACCACAGTGCCATTTAAAATTCGAAATATTTGGCGTCGGTCATTAACATGTAAAAAAATCAAAAAATCGTACAAAACCCTATTGGTGTCGTTCTTTTTACTTCTCAAATATCTCAACTCAGCTCATGACAAACTCTTCTCAGTTTGAGCTGAGGTGAGGTAAAGCAAATGATAAAAAAAAATTAGAAACAAAATGGTGGTTTTAATTTTGATACCATAGAAACTGAATTTTACTATGTCATACAAAAAAATCTTACATTTCTTTACACATTGCTGAGTATGTCAACCTATAAATATCTTATACTCTAACGATCACCGTGAGTGCTATTATAAATTTAATAATTTCTTCTCTTTTACTATTGGTTAAAGTAGCCCAGCGGGATTCAACTCATAGTGAATACAGTCGAATAGAATTGCTCTAACAGTGTCGCAGCAGGCCGTTGCTGAAGCCTCCCACCGGCAGCCATTGTTTCAGCGTGGAACAGTTGAAAGCGATCCAGCCCAGATGTAGTGAATGAAATAAAAACCTCGAATTACTCACCGATTATTCGACTCAAATTGTGATATTTGATTGTTCGGGGGCTTTGTTAACTTTACGCGGGCTATATAGTTTTTAAAACAGCTCAATGGTTGAGATATAATGGTTACTCAAACCA
Source organism: Harpalus rubripes (assembly GCA_963082715.1). NCBI lineage: Eukaryota > Metazoa > Arthropoda > Insecta > Coleoptera > Carabidae > Harpalus > Harpalus rubripes. The sequence continues at coordinate 25,652,326 of OY720456.1, forward strand.
TAACGGTTCATTTTAGCTTGATTTTGTTTGAGGGGGCGTCCTGACTTTCCAAAGAACAAAGGACAACTGTTGAACGCTTTTTTAAAGATTATTACTTACATTATGTAAGGAAGGGAGATATATAACAATATGTAGAGTGCTTTTATATAGACAATACAGAGCCACATTAATTTTAAATGGAGAAAAGTTAATTTGGAAAATACTTTCAATATGTACAGAGTGCCTCAAAAGTGTCGCCCGAGCTTTTAAGATTTAGTTTAGGGGCCACATCAAATCGAAAATTTTATTAAAGAAAATTTGCTGAATGTCATTCTTTTTCAAGTTATTGACAAAATGCAAATATGTATTAATATTCAAACTTCATTAAAAACGAATAATATTAGAAAAGAAAATATTCCTACGCCTATTAATTAACCATTTTTGGAAACATTATTTGAGATTGGTATGACTGCATTAAATACACAAAATATCTAATCAACAAATAATAAAACCACCAACTATTCTGTCAGAAATATCTCTTAATGTAAATGAAACCCGAAACAGAGAATTAGTACAAAACATTCGTTACAGAAGGCTATTAAATCACTTTCGTTCGTCCACCCGCCGCTGCACGCTTGTGTCCAAATTTCAAACTTGTGCTAGAATAGTTTGCCTTGTGTAACTTATGTTTTAATATACCATACCACATCTGTCACAATGGCACAAAATACGTTCAAACAGGTTGCCCCGAGGGTAAACATTAGTACGATTACGATTAGAGATGGGCGCGTGAGTAACTTTTTGTTCACGATCACGCACGCTCACGTAACTAAAAATTCAATCACGACCAATCATGCACAATTCTTTATGTTTGATTCACGATCACTCACGCTCGCGATTTTGTTTTGGCAGTCACGCCCGATTAAGCCCGGCGAGTCACGTTCGTGTCACGTAATTGTTTCTATGTACATTTAAGCCTGTTTAACACAGTCTATAAGTTGTTATCAAAGAGCAGAACTTTGGTCAAAAATGATTTAAAATTTCGAAAAAGAAATAATGTAACCAAATAGTCTACAGCCTAGCCCACCCAGCTTGAGCGAATCTCTCTTAGTTGAAAAATATGCAATAATGGCAGGGAATACCAAAAGAACAACAGTTTCACACAAGAATATTTCCGACGATCCGGGAAGTAGAATTAACATCGTCTAGAGACAAATGAGACAAGGTATTAAAAAACTGCGTCGCATTGAAGATGACGGTACCCTATCGGTGTTGTAAAATTAGATTTCTTATCTCCTTAATTTATAGGAAAAACCCCTTATATCAACATTTAAAAAAAAAATCATTCTAGTCGATAAAGAGATCTAAGTCTAAACTTTTTCTCAAAACTTTTGTTACATATACGTTATTTGTTTACATAAACTTGATAACGAAGAACAATCGTAAAATTTTCTACTTTTAGTTTTCGAATTCTTCCCTGAATCAAATTACAAATGCATAGGCGTCGCTTTCAAGACACCTTGTGTTACAAGGGAAATATTATTTGAAAAAGCTGGTATTATATATTTATTATTTGTTATTTCATTAGAAATATTACATTTTATAAACTTCAATTTTATATGTGTGTAGAAATAGAAAACTTTGGTATTAAATTCTGAAGATTCGTATCATCAAGAGCTCAGCACAAAAATAAATTTCTTTCGAAAAAATTCTAAATCTCTGAAGTATAAATGTAGAAGATAAAATTCCTGTCTCATTCTCGAGTTAAGTTCGGGCGAGGGACGATGCGAAGTTCTTTTCTTGAAAACTTTGTAATTGCGCTCACTGTAATAACTTTCCAACTTCAAACAGTCCGTTTCAAATGTCGCACACAGATGGCAGCAGAAACAAGCGTTGCCTGGAAACTTGTCTCCGAGGACCTCGCGCCATAGGCGTACGTAAACGAAAGGTAAATTCCACTTTTATATAAAAAAATATTTCAATATTTAATTAGATCTTCATTCGACATGGTAACCGAATGGATTAGTGCACATCTCTTCGTCACCGAGAACGTCACCCAAGCCATGTTCCATACATTCGAATCCTGCCAACCGACAATTTGTGATTTGTCGTTAAAAATATATTCAGCCAAAACTTGACTTTACATGAGCCTAAATTAATTAAAATACCTTTCATGTTCTCATACGAAAAGTTCTAAATTGAAATGAATGAAATAAATTAACATAACTTTAAGATTAACTTAGAAACTGATACTGTAAATGAATTACATATATGCAAATAGGGTACTATACCATAGTCATGTTTTAACTATCTTAGATAAAAATGCGAAAATATACGTAAATTAATGAGTACTAGCGAAAATTTTTTGTTTAAATATTAACTAGTTCGCAAACTACAAGAGACTGAATTGATAATTAGGATGTCGTATCAGGTCTTTGTAATTTGATTGGTTCCCTGAAATTAAAAACGAGACTCGCGCGCTTTTTTGGTCAACCTACCGTGAAAACACTAGCGCCATCTGCCGCTATAGTTTGTATCACAATATTGTCAAACAATGGTAAAACTGTTTCAATGTTCCATAATTTATTTGTTATTCCAAAATCATAAAATTTTCAAGGCCCACTTTTACAATTGATGGATAAACTATAGTATAGCTATCGGAGGTATAACTTTATCCTAGTAATTATACCTTCGATAAACAAGACTGTCTTTTACAATGCATTTTTATCTATCAGATAGTTATACCAAGAATTAGTTAAATGTTAAATCACTTTAGGTTGGTACTGCCACAATAAAAGTATAAATAAATAAATAAATAAATAAATATATCATCACGGCTTATTACCCATTACTGGGTGTGCCAATCTGCCAATAAAAGTATCTTCTTGTAAAACTATTTTTTTCAATATTGTTATTATTTCTACCTTCTAATTTGCATTTTTCACGATGGTATAGATGATATAATAGTTATTTGTATATCAAGGCCGCGAAATCATTCTTTAGCGTACTGAGAGAAAAATTGTCGCCGAGGCCGCTTGTGGCCGAGGCAAGACAATCTTTAGGGCGCTAAAGAATTTCGCAATTAATTACAAATTTTATTAATTTTAAACAGTTTCATTGTAAATAGAAAGTTAGCTTTCAAGGTGGCTATGGGATTGACATTTGATAAACAAAACCATGCAATTCTCAAGTGTCAAAATGATTGTTTACCTAATTTCGCGGCCGTTACCATAACAACGGTCACGAAATCCAATTTCGCGGCCTGTATTGCGGCTGCGAAATGCTTACTTCGCGTCCGGTTGCACAAAAATGATATTTTTGATTCTGACAGTGATCATGAAATACTTGATTGACATCTGTCAAACGTAAGAATAACAACACATTGTTTGTGTTTACGTGGTATCCATAAGAACAAAGGATAAAGTTATCCGAGGTTTATACGACCGATTTCCATGGGATAAGAAATACTGGTGTTTATTCTATCTGAGGTTTATCCGAGGTTTGTAAAATACAATTTTCAATTTTATACCTGGTATAGCGTTACTCGAGGTTTATCTAATGATTTTAAAAGTGGCCCTAATCGAAAATACATTTTATTGTATTGGAATCCGGATCTTCGTGTATCATTTTGTAGTTCCTACGTATGTAGCTTTACTGTCTAAAGACTGTGGCTTTCACGAAATATGACAATCCTCCTACACCCCAGACTTAGCGTCCATTGAATTCTATCTTTTTGTAAAAATTAAAGAAGCACATTCGAGAAAGAATTTTTTTAATGATAATGAGGTAAAAGGTACAGTTTTAAGCTATTTTGCTGATAAAAATTCAGATTGTTTGAAAGGCGTGTCACTAATTTATTTGTTATATCCTACCTGTATAAACTATTTTATTCCAAATAAATTAATTACTGAGTGTAATAATTTTCCTAGTTATCTACAACTATCTCCTCCCTCTTCCTCCTTATTTAGAAATGTAATTACTAATTACCCCCCCCCCCCCTATTTGGGACTACACTGTGTAGAAATCTGTGAAGACATCTGACAAAGCAACATAAAGAAGACGTTGGTGAAACAAATGCAATCAGCCTGGAAACAGCACAACAGAACAACGTATCTCTTAGATCATCCAACCGTGTTGCCTTCCAGCTCAACCATAGCGTCTACAGGCGTCTCCAAACAGTGGTGGAGACGAAATAAATTAGCCGGGGGCTAGGAAAAATGACGAAGAAAATATCGTTCATCTTGTATTAATTCCAGAACGTGTAGTGAAAGTATGGGGCAGGAATTATTCTTAATTCTATTACTGGGTTTTACTAGTACATGTGGAACCTTGAATATTTAATCCGTGTGACTCATTTATTTTTGAGCGTAAATGAGGCAGCAACCACAGCCAAAATTCTCCTCAAATGTTCAATAAAGAAAAAATTATTTATTTTCAAATATGTTTGTTAAATTTTACATAAACCCGCTTATACAAAAATATCAATCTATGCTCTGTTCCATTTAAGCCATTCAGTAGATGGCACTGACAACAGCCGAAATTACATTGGGAGAACTTGTCTCTTGTCTCTAATTTCAGCCAATCAGAGAGGTCAAAACTATTACCTATGCTCCGCAATACTGAATGGCTTAAATGAAACAAGGTATAGGGTATACTCGTATAAGAATAATAATTTTCATACGTAATATCACAAGTGATATGATTATCATCGATGATATTCTCGAGTGAAACCGAGCTGTAGATTTCACGAGTCCGAAGGACGAGTGAAATGTGCTGCTTCGGTTTCACGAGCAATATCTTCGATTATTAATCATATCACGAGCTTATATTTAATGAGAGAATATAATGAATTTTTGTGACACATTGTGTGTGCTGCTAACCTAACTTTTCATATATTGTAATAAAACATGGTTAATTTTACAATTGACTTATTAATTTCATCGTTATTGATTTCAAAAACGATTAGGGCATATTTTTATACTCAAATACAATACTGTCAATGTTGTAAAATAAGAAAACAAAAAGTAACCAATATAAATCAGGTGATAATTTCTTTGTTTTTTATCATCGCTGTGATAAACATGTAACTAGGGAGATTCTGAATGTTGATTGGCGGAAAACATGTCACGTGACTAATGAATTATATTCTCATAAGAATATACAACCAAATAAATCCCTAATTAAACGTTTTATAATAAAAAACAAAAATTTCAGTAAAATGTAACATCTATTCTTAACCTTATATATATCCAAAAATAGACATTCCCTTTTTGATTTCATCATTGAATTACTCATATTTTAGTCCATCTCATATGTGTCATATGTAAATTCTCAATACACCCATTTTACAATCGAATATTCTTCCCAATACCGATTTCGAGATATTGGCATTCAAAGTATAGCTTTAAAAAACCCGATAAAAAACCCATTATTGAGCAAGCTATAAAGCGATTTTTCCATTTGATTCTAAGGAAAAAATTAGGTACGTATAAGGTAAGTTTGACATTGCGGTTTGGAAAAATCACTTCTACGAAGAAAATTACAGAAGCTTACAAATTAAAAATTAAATCAATTTCTATATACAAAAATCTGATGTGGCCAGCACATTATCTTCCGTCAGTTCCACATATTTTGTACAAATTCTATACAGAGAGTTTCTTGCACAAGATTCCATATCTCAAGCACCTTCTGTCAGTACTATGTATTTTGTACAAATTCCACACAGAAAGTTTTATGTATCTAAGAGCTTCTATATTTCCAGTAAAATATAATAATATAATACACACATGTCAATTGCACTTGACATTGACATCTGTCAATCAGAATTTTCTTAATATAGTAGCGGTTTCCATGGTTATAGCATAGCTAGCTGCTTTATAAAATTTAATTTTTCTACAAATCTATTGAAAGTGAGCTTTTTAATGTTTGTTTTTTGGGTTAAAAATGTCATTTTATGACACCAGTGTTAAAAGTGACAGATCATTGTTACTTTTGTCACTAGTGTTAAAAGTGAATGTCAAAAATTTATTAGAAACACAAATTTAAATTAAAAAATAGTTTTTGTAGAAAAAATAGTGTATGATATACGTGTTAAAAGTGATTTTATTTTGTTCGAAGGTCACAAAATAAAATGTCACTTTTAACACTTATATCATAAATAACTATTCTTTATAATTTTTTAACTCTATATCCATTGCAAATGAAGTATAAAATGTAATCAAATCGTATAGAGAATAAAATAATATTTAATATTAATAATAACAGTAAATTAGGAAAAATGATATTTAACAGTGTTTTTTCAAGAAAAACTGTTAAAATCTTAAAATTAGGGTACTTCCGGTTGAGCAATTATAGCCAAAATCTAATCATCTCTTCACATGGATGTAAAGAAAAGGAATACCAAAGAATACATACATACATACATACATACATACATACATACAAACATCATCGTAAAAATAGTAAAATCTTATTCCAGGGACACCGAAATTTTTGACCAAAGACAATACCTTCCTTACCTAAAGGTAACGAAAGGTAAAAAATGCCACTTGCAATTATATATGCATAATATTTAAATAAATTTAAGACTAAATAAATACATACCTATTCGCAATCGTAGATAAAATTTTCCCTCTAGTAGCGCAAATCAGTACTACGAAAAGCAATCGTACAAGCGCCATATTGGACAAGTGACAACTGAGTTAGTAGTGTAATAATTAAATATTGTCGCCTTCGCCTTCGTATAAATAAGTTTTTGAACTCGGCTTGTTTCGAAAATCAGCGCCTCTATCGTTAATTTCGATTGCGAATACGAGTATAGAAAACGATTTTTACGTTTTGTTGACCAAATATATCGAACACATTATTGTTAAGCTGTATAAAACAAACATTCAAAAAATAATTTTGAAATTTACATAAAGTAATATGGTTTGTAAAAAATAGTTGTATATATGTTCAAGTTCAAGTATATATTCATATTCTACACCAAAGTAAATTAAAGCGCACCCTGCCACTGTTTTGAACATCGTGGTCGTCCCTAGCGTCCCTCGGCGTCGCCAAGCGTTAAAACAATTTCCAAGACCACCTTTGAAGCGTTGAAAATAATTTGCCTCAAGTTGCTAAACATTTCACGCTGGCTGAGCGCTATTCAGTGCTAAACGGGTGCCCCCTCCCCAAAATAGGGGAAACAACCACAGAAACAAACCCCCGAGTATATAAAACGGATTGGATAATGAATTTAGTAAACAAAATAAAATTTATTGATAGAAATAATATACTAAAAATTAATAAGCAGAAGACGCAAGTCATCAACTTGGAAAAAACCTTATAAAATGAAATATACCTTGTAGAAATTATTGGGTTTTATTTATTTAAAAAAAAAAGAAATAAAAAATACTAGCATTAAGAAACTTATGAATTAATAAAATTTACCTTTATTTCTAAGTCAATCCTTATTCCTTTTAGGGAATATAAAATTGTTTGAAATAATTGTAGTAGTAGTTGATTTTCGTATCATAACGGTAGCACTACTGAGAATGTCCATGCGTACATTGAATTTAAAATCGATCAAACATCGATCCAGTCCCTGTCACATGATTGTCAGTGATTGTTAACTCATCTCATCCAGGCACGAGTGACTTGAATTAATATAAATAATTGTAAATATCAAAGTAGTTATGCATTATTATTTTGTAAAAAATATTTAGAACTGTCAATTTGCTGTCAATAAAATATATCAATATAATATATCGTTTTAGTTTATCTACCTATTGTACTAATTACAACAGTTTCTTCTGAGTTAAGTATTTGTGAGTTGTGTTTTGTGCTACAGAATTACTGCAGTGCCCAATTACTGGATAGGCTGACTAGGCTGCAGCCTAGGGCGCACAATTTTGTCATTTTAATATAGTTATTGGGGCGCTTTGATTTGGTTAGAGCTAAGACGACCTAAACCAGGCCTTGAATATTATTGGTTTATTTTAATAAGTATTACACGATAATTCATCTGCATGTATTATATACATTAAGTTATGCAATACCCATTGCATTTTCTAGAATAAAATAGTACCCCATGTAAAGGTAGTAATAAGTAACGTCATTATCTAGTAATATTTATTGATGACGTGCGTCTTCTGCTTGTTCATTTTCAGTATATTTAAAAATATTACTACACAAATCTGTGGCTTCATGCAAGAACAAATAATATCAATATTAACATGTCATAACTTTGGGAATGAGAGTAAAATCAACAAAGAAACTTTCAGTATTACCAACGATACCTTTCTGCAATAATTGACACGACATTCTGAACATTTCATGTTGATTATAAAATTCACTAATTCTGTAATTTACGAGTACACTGTTTAATACTGCCTACTAAAGACCTTCAAGATTTTTACTAACGTCTACATTAGTTATTATTGGAATAAGTATATATATTTATATATATTTTTTTGTTTTACGACATCACAATGGTGTCCATTGTTTTTTTTAATGAAACAATTTCTAGATAGTCATAATAACTGATATTTATTAAGCCGCAAAAAAAATTCTATGATGTAGGGTCAGTTCAAATTTTGATTGTCAATTGCCACTGGCATCGGTAGGTATGTCAATTATGTCATTTCTTTCATTTTCATAAAACGCACGTGTATTTGTTTTACTTCCATTGTTTCGTTATTTTTGCAATCATTCTCTTGAAAATGGATCCCGATTCCAAAAAATTGAATTGTAGGCTCGAAAGTAGTAAAAATTTGGCATTAAAAACTAGAATATTCTAAAAACTAATAACATTTTTAAAAATTGCAATAGTCGTTTTCATGCAGTTTTGAAGTCTAGTAATACGAGGGTTGTTTGATAAGTCAGTGACTTTTTGAATTTCCCGCGCAGTAACTTTAAATACAACACTGCTCCCATCAACTGCTATCTATTAGTAGGCTAGTGAAATTTTTTGAACAAGCTGCGCCATTTAGTTTATGTTTGACAGCTATTTATATTAGACAACTTCGTTAATTTCATTGAAAATGGAAAAAAGTGAATTTCGTGTGTTGATTAAGCATTATTTTTTACATAAAAAACCATCACCGAAACCAAGGAAAAGCTTGATAAGTACTATGGGGACTCTGCTCCATCAATTTCAATGGTTAAGAAGTGGTTTACCGAGTTCCGTTGTGGTTGTACCAGCGCAAGTGAAGCCGAACGTTCAGGTCGCCCAAAAGAAGTCGTCACGCCAGAAATCGTAAATAAAATTAATGGAATGAGATTGGACGATCGGAGAATGGAAGTGCTGAGGCTGAGGCTGAGGCCGTAGACATCTCAACTGAACGGGTGCATCACGTTTTGCATGAATATTTGGACACGAAAAAGGTACCCGCGCGCTGGGTGCCGCAATTACTGACACTCGACCATAAGCGCAACCGTGTGACCATTTCAAAGGAGTGTTTGGCGATGTTCAACCGCAATCCGAAAGAGTTTTTGCGTCGTTTCGTTACCGTAGACGAAACTTGGATCCATCATACCACACCAGAGACCAAGGAACAATCAAAACAGTGGGTTTCTTCGGCTGAACGTGCACCAAAGAAGGCCAAGGTGGGTGGCCAACAAGGTTATGGCCACAGTTTTTTGGGATGCACGCGGTGTCATTCACATCGATTACCTTGAAAAGGGTAAAACGATCACCGGCGATTATTATTCCGAGCTTTTGGACCGATTTGATATTGATTTGAAGCAGAAACGTCCGCATTTAGCGAAGAAAAAAGTACTGTTCCATCAAGACAATGCACGGGTGCACACGTGTGTAGTCGTAGTCGCCATGGGAAAAAATCCTACATTGGGCTACGAACTGCTACCCCATCCAGCATATTCTCCAGATTTAGCTCCCTGCGACTTATTCCTGTTTCCAAACCTGAAGAAATGGCTGTGCGGTAAGAGATTTGGGTCGAATGAAGAGGTCATCACTGAAACAAACGCCTACTTTGAGAGCCTTGAGAAAATCTATTTTTTGGAAGGAATAAAAAAATTGGAAAAACGTTGGACTAAGTATATCGAGCTAAAAGGAGATTATGTAGAGAAATAAAACGCTTATTTTCCGAAAAAATATTTTTTATTCAAAAAGTCACGGACTTATCAAACAGCCCTCTAAATTACCAATTTTCTAATTTGGTAAAAGACCAACATTAGTTCAATTGATGCCGTTTCCTATAAGTTTTTTTGCCGATTACACAACCAATCTCAATTTGGTAAAAAATTAGCATTAATCGTTCTTGAATTAAGCCAAAAAAATATAGGTATATCCATGATATGAAAAAAATCCTACCTTCATAGTTGCTCCGGTAAAGCTTCCTCCTTTAAAAAAACAGCAAAAGGTAACAGGAACAATACACAATGTACAACATCAAAGTATTTTACACTCGCGAAACACTGTTTCATTAACGAGACTCATTAAATTTCAATTTTACATTCACACTTTAACATTCATATCACACTTTCGGTTGGCTACGCAAAAGAACTGGGAAACAATATTTTTTCCACTTTTTAAAGTGTCAAATTTTACACGTTTATAAATACATAAGAAAACATACACTTATATTTTACTGATACACACACTGCTATTATAGGATTAGGCCCTATTTTAATGCTACTTAATGCGACAGATGTCACGTGTAGCTATTGAAAAAGGTGACAGAAATTTGAAACCAAAGTATATGCTTTTCAAGGGATACAAAAATGAATAGCCGGATATATCACAAACTAAATATGTTAATTTTCTATTAGAATGTGTTTTGAATAGAAATAATTGTATAAAACGCGTGAAATATATAAAAACAACAAATTACACTTTAAAACAATTTGTTTACTGCAAGTAACAGAACGAACAGAACTAACAACAGCTGATAGCTTGTCGCATTTACGTTTAAGGTTGTTGTGCCATCTATATTAAACACTTCTAATCAAGTATTAAAATGTATTTAAAAAAATCATTAAAAACACATTTTGTTACTAATATTAATTTATAAATTTTGCACAAAAACTTACGAATATATTGATGTATGATTGTATATTTATTATAATATATGTAATTTTGTTACATGCCAAAAGCAGATAATATCAAATTTGAAATATTTCTGGGGATCATATTTAAATATTTTTAGTTTATAAAAAAATAGTTTGAAATTTCTTTCAACAAATTTTGACAGTTGGCAGGCGCATAGGAATTGAAATATATATATATATATACTTGTTTAACTCGAATTTTATCTAATCCAATTCCTTTAAATTAGAGAGACATACGACATATAAATTAATTAATTAATTAATTTAAATATATATATTTTAAAATGTACCATCAAGGAAAAGAAACAACTTTTAATTTAATAAATGAAGTAATTAATAATAATACATTATTTTTATTCGTTTGGTATAATTTAACAATAAAGTTTTTGGATAATATTTTTATTGCGAGGGTCACGATAGAATTATTAAGAATAAGAAAATCAGGAAGATAAAATTTGTGCTATCATTTTAAACAGATATTTGTCTTTTGATTTTTTTTAAGTTCGATGGGAGTTAAAATAAAATATATAATTAAAAAGAAAAATTTCTTGTTTTTTGACGAAAAAAAATTTGAGTCGTAAAGGTCAAAACAATCACCATACTCAAATTATTTTTCAGTGGAAGTGGAACATACGTGTTTAACATAGAAAATCAGTTTTTCTTTGCACAAACGTTACCTATTTTATGTAAAAATACTTCAAATAAAAGTTATAGAAATTTAAATTCTGCATCTAAATCATGTCAAACGATTATTTTAGCTATTATTATTAACCTAAAATTAATTATAAAATTACAGTTCTCATGAGCTTTTTACTCTAGGCAGACATGAATTTATGTCAAAAAATAAATAAATGCGTTGTTTTTAACTGTCAATTAGAACTAAAACAATTTATCTTTTTGTGTATTGTGTTAATATACTACTGTAAACTAAATTTAGTCTTAATTGACAATTAATAATTAATTTCTTTACTTTTGTCATAAATCCATGGCTATCTCGACTGAAAACTCATAAAAATTCTAACTATAAATAATTTGTACATTTACATGAAAAGTTAAAATAATAATTTCACATGTTTTAGATGTAGAATTTAAATCTCTAGAACTTTTATTTAAAGTATTTTTGCATAAAATAATTAGGTGACGTTTGCGCAAAGTAAAACTGATTTCCAATATTAACCGCCTATGTTCCACTTTTCAATTTACACCTTGTACGTATTTTAATTTTTTTAATATTCTAAAAAAATATGTTCCATCTATTTTATTCTCAATCATTCTATCGTGACCCTCGTATATATGATATTTTAAATTTATCCATACATTTCTTTTGACATTATATTATTTTGCCGTGAAATTAAAACACAATACCCATAAACTTGGCAAATCAATATTTATTTACCACTGATAATATTTGATAAGAAGTAGTTTCCCATGTTACACGCTATCTCCAACGAAGAATTGCCGAAACGCTTAAACTTTAAAATCACCATAAGTGTAACAATGTTTAGTAAGAATTTTGAAATAACTAAATAATTTTCTTATTAAATTTAATTGACATTGAAATCTCGACTTTTAATTTTATTCAAAATATATGAGAAAAAACATCCGACTTTCATAAAAAGTTATGGACCTGGACCTCTGAATTATATAAAATAATTGATTGCAAAACTATTAAAAATAACTAAAAATGCTTATTTACAACTGCAATTGTTTCCCCAGCCTACTACATCCACAAATAACCATCCGTGCTCAATTCAAAAGCCAAAAATCAATGCATAGAAGTTGATTTAAAACAATTGTGATTAATTATAATGAAAACACATATCACACATTGAGTCTGCAATCATTAACACGTATTGAATGCATTTTTCCACACTTGAATTCTTGTTTTTATTATTCGACGTGGTATAATTGTTCCCGTATGAAAAGTTGGGCCATGGATGGAGTAAATCAATGCAGGGATATAGCGAACGGTTTCCCACGAATAATGAGATCAATTAAGAAGCAGAGCTGCTGGGTACAGGTTAGCAAATACCGTATAGACTACAAGAGTTGAATAAAAAATAAATGAGGTGGATTTCAGGGTGACTTGATTTTCACACTTCTAATAAATGCATACATATACGCATACAGTTTTCTATTTTATATAGAGAAATTATTATCCTTTATAAAACTTTAACATTTCTAAAATCATACTTTCCTAATTTCTTGCTTTCCTAATTAGTGTAGGTAAAAAGTTTCAAATAAATATTTAATTTAAATTATTAGATATGTAATAGTTCACTTGATCGGAAATTACAAATAATACCTATAAAAATATAATGACCTAACTTGATAGATATAATAATAATAATAATAATAATAATAATAATAATAATAATAATAATAATAATAATAATAATAATAATAATAATAATAATAATAATAATAATAATAATAATAATAATAATAATAATAATAATAATAATAATAATTTAGTCAATAAAACACAAAATACATCAACACAAGTATACAAAATAATTATACATCATCCATGTATTCATTAACACTATAATATGTTCCTTCTATTAAAAACTGTTTCAATCTATATTTAAACAAACTATTTGATTCAATATTTTTTATGTACTGAGGGAGATTGTTAAATAGTTTAATACCCATTGAGAAAGAGTTGTTGGAAGCTAATAGGGGATTCTACCATTTTTACCTTCCGTCACCTTTAGGTAAGGAAGGTATTGTCTTTGGACAAAAAATTCGGTGGTGAGTTTTTGATGAATAAGCACGTTTTAGGGTCCCTAGAATACGATTTTACTATTTTTACGATGATGTCTGTATGTGTGTGTGTGTGTGTGTGTGTGTGTTTGTGTGTGTGTGTGTGTGTTTGTGTGTGTGTGTGTGCGTGCGTGCGTGCGTGCGTGCGTGCGTGCGTGCGTGCGTGCGTGCGTGCGTGCGTGCGTGCGTGCGTGCGTGCGTGTGTGTGTGTGTGTATGTGTGTGTGTGTGTGTGTGTGTGTGTGTGTGAGTATGTGTGTGTGTAACAAAATTTTCGTCTACGATAACTTCCATACTACAATTCTTAAAATTATAATTCTTTCGTAATTCTCTTCGTTACATCCATGTGAAGAGCTGATTAGATTTTAGTTGGAATTGGACAACCGGAAGTACCCTCATTTGAAGATTTTAACAGTTTTTCTTGAAAAAACTATGTTAAATATAATTTTTTCACATTTAATGTTATTATAAATATTAAAGAATATTTTATTCTCTATACGATTTGATTGCCTTTTATACTTAATATTAAATGGATATAGAGTTAAAAAATTATAAAGAAATTAAATTTCATAAAGTAGCCATAGCTATGGAAACAGCTACTATATTAAGAAAATTTTGATTGAAAGATGTCAGTGTCAAGTGAAATTGACATAGCGTGTATGTCTTATAATTTTACTGGAAATAAAGGATCTTTTGCTATAAATTTTCTGTATGGAATTTGCATAAAATACATGCAACTGCCGGAAGGTAAAGTACAAGAAATATAATCTTTAGCAACGAACTTTCTGTATGAAATTTGTACAAAATACATAGAACTGACGGAAGGTAATGTGCTGGCCACATCAGATTTTTTTTATTAATATTCATTATTAAGCATCTATTTTCACTATTTTTTACTAATTTATTTTAATTCAATTGAGCTGTAATCCCCTATTTTAATCTATGTCTCGGAATAATAAAATTCGATTGGTTTCTCGTGTTGTAGTTATGTACATTTTCATGTGTTAATATTTTACTTGAATTACTGCGTGCAAATAATATTACAGAGAAAATGTACATATAAGGCATCAGCGCAGAACCCCAGATGATTAAGCCATAGGTAACAATAGAATTGAATTTAGCGTAGTAAACATTCGTACTGTCCGCGTATCACTAATTTGGGCTAAACTCTTAATTGCGTAGCATAAAACAGTTAATTTTGAGCACCTTTCATTAATTTCAATGTCTTAATACAGTTTTTCATGTAACTATAGGCTCAAAATTTTGTTGCTGTCAACTTGTGACAAAAATTGAGAGTTGCATTTTATCAACATACTTTCATTCCGTTTACTATAGTACTGAAATTGATCACAACAGATTTAGTAATATTTAATGAGTTGCAAAGACATTTTCTGAATGTATAATATATTTTTTTTTCATGACAATAGTCTATGACACACTCCTAAACCAATGTTTTACAATATTAATATTAAATTTAAAAACTCAAAATTATAAATCCCAAAAAAAAAATTAAAACCTACTTGACCAGTTTAAAAAATAAACAAAATAATATAAATTTAATACCATAATATGATCAACAAATTCAAATAAAATGAAACTTGTTACAATTTGGTTCATGAATTTGATACAATTTTAATCTTATCTGATAATCAAATATCCGAAACATTCATATTAGGTATACCTTCCCAAAATTGTTTAATTTGACTTACGAACATGATTGAAAACGCATTTATTTAAAATATAAAATACGACAAGTTTACAAAAATTAATGTTAATTAATGTGAACCCTGACTTTGCATAAGTTTTGAAAGTTCTTCAAATCGCGGTTTTATTTGAAAAACAGCATTTATTTTTTTGTTGGAGGAGGTATAGGGTAGTCAGTAATTACGTCATATGCGGCGCGCTTCATTTAAACTACTGTCCTACCAGTAAACACATCTTTAAAAGTGAACCTTATTGCCACAGTGAATAAGAACTATAATTTTAAGCAGTTCATTTCGTCGCCAATATCTTACTTAATTAAGAAAAGTTAGCTATTTAAGCTATCATTCAATTAAGTTTGAATATTACCTTTTCAATTAAACAAAACATATTACCCTAATTTATAATAACAATTATTCTATTTAAGTTTTAAAAAACTTTGCATGGAATTACATGTTCGTTCAATCTCGAAGATGTTCGTGAAATATCGCGTGAAGCGGCCGGAAGCGCCCGTTTGAAAGACAGTGAACCCTTTTTACTTCCTTGTACGAAGTAAAGGAAGTATTGTAATAGCGAAAAATTTCGGTTTTGAGATTTCAACGGAAATATCCATTTTGACCATCCCTGAATCCATTTTGACTAATTTCGTCGTGACGTCTGTACGTACGTACGAACGTACGTGCGTATGTATCTCGCATAACTCAAAAACGGTAAGCCGTAGAAAGTTGAAATTTTGTATTTAGGACTGCTATAACATCTAGTTGTGCACCTCCCTTTTTGGTCATTACATAATTTCTAGAAATGGTACTTTATTTGAAGCCTATAATAGATTTTAATGAAAAACTATCTAAAAATATAATCTAACACTTTACAAATTTGGTATATAAGACTTTTATGTCAATTGGAATAACATAGTGGATTTTGGTTAAAACAGGCTAACCGGAAGTGACATATTACCTGAAGTTTTTCTTCAATAAAATGGTTTCATTTTGATTTTAGAAATAAATGCTTCAAATAAAATTTTTAGAGAATTAAATTCTGTGTCTAGCACATCAAGTATTATTAAATTAGCCCTTCGTATAAGGGAGATATGTATATTTAAAACATATAATTTTTGGTTTTTGTAATGAAGCTTGCTTTGGATTAGGACAAAAAATAACAAAAAAATAAAAAATAGATGCTAATGTCAAATTATGTCAAATACGTGCAATTTTATACTTGGGTCTATGGTCTATACTTCATATTGGTCTTGTGTACAAGGAAGTCGTGTGGTGTCCACATCAGATTTTTTAGGTTACAGAACCCTAACAACACGACATATTATTAATATATTATTGTGGATAGACAGAGTTATTTATGTACCCTAAACTTAAAAAGAAGAAATCTAAAGTTCTGAAAAGAACTATTATGAAAATCCTCAAAAACGCTAACAAACAGAATTTCAGTCGGTATGTCGGTAAACTCTCGGATATGTTTGAAGCTGCGCAAACTTGATGCTCTGTAGTTCAGAATGTGCAAAGTTGATTTCAATTTGAAATAAAACCTTTGTTATTTATTAATTGTGCATATATTGTATTACGAAGTAATAGAAAAATGTTTACAATTTGATGTTATTCATATCTCAAAGTTAACTTCTTCATAATAACAATAATATCAGCATGAAATTACAAGCCTTTAAATTCTGACCCTTAAGTGTTCTGTCAATAGAGTCTACTTTGAAAGCATCGTTTTTGCTTAGGACAATGCTTCATATTTCGCGCTATACTCTGACGTCACACTATTCTACCCCATTACAAAAGCATAAAAATCAGACTCGTACATATATATATATATATATATATATATATATATATATATATATATATATATATATATATATATATATATATATATATATATATATAATTGTAGCAAAAGGTAATAATAATATTCTTAACTTTTCATTTCCCAAAATTGGTTTTCTTTTATTAGCAATTCTATTTTGTGTTGCTAATTCGAACATTAACATTTTAGTTTCATAATCAAAATTATAAAATTCTGAGTAGTTTACGCGACCCACTCACAATCTCTTTCGACCCAAATTTGGGTCGCGACCCATAGGTTAAGAAACGCTGCACTACAGCAATCGTTATTGTTTCTTATAAAACATTTTTTGTTGAATGTTTAAAACATTTTTTTAAAGGCACTTAGATCCCGTTTGTTTTAAATTTTTCAATTATACATATGTGTTCTCGACGTCAGCTTTGAATACCCGTGATGTGAACCAAATAAACAACCATCACGTTACAGATATTTCGTCACCAAAATCTATAAATTAGAATAGAACAGATTGGCACACCTAGAAATGGGCAATAGTTAAGTAGTGGTGATGAAGGGACATGAACTTAATCTATTTCTTTAGAATTTTTATTTATTTATTTATTATATTTATTTGTATACTCAGAGTTACAACATCTAAATAATACGTAAAATATGTAAATATATTGTGTCTACATATATATGAATATTCATTCATAAAATTACCAATTTGTTATAAAAAATAACAAAATTTTATAGTTAATAGTATTTCTTATACTCAAATGTGCAGTTATAAGCATATGACAAAAACAATTTTATATTAATGTATATGTCGATTTAAGCAAAATCTTGAATAAATTATTAAAATTAGAAAAACGAACCGACGAGGATGGGATTCGAACCCACGCGTGCAGAGCACATTGGATTAGCAGTCCAACGCCTTAACCACTCGGCCACCTCGTCTCATGTAAAAGGAAGGTCATTTTTTAGCTTTTCTTCTGTAGTCCAATAAACACATCATCATATCTGATACCCAAAATTAGGTATAACAATATATTCTCATAAATTTCTATTGTTACCATTAATATTTTATAATATATACGTATATAATACATGTTTAATATATTCTTTAGTTGTAAATGAATAAATAGGAGTACATAAATTTTAAATCGAAAAGTAATTTCGGAAAAATCTCATTAATAAGAAAATAAAGAAAAGAAGTGTTGAATGGATTGTTGGGAAAGAATGTCGAATGTCTGTGGTCACAATAGAGTCTTTTATTACGAAGTCTATTCATGGCAGATCACTTGACTCCGCAAAAATAGTTTCCCGAACAATTCGCCGATATCGCGAGAGTAAATTAAACGTGGCCTCCGCGCTTCATAATAATTAAAGCTCAATGTAGTCTTCGCTGTTCGCACGTAGTCAATATCGATGCAAATGTGGTAAGATTAGGTAAAATTTTACAGTCGGTGAGTGAGTGACGCCTTGGGAAGCCCGTGACCCGCACGCCAGCGACGAGGTGCTGGATATTGGAGGCAAGGAATGCAAAGGGGAGGGTTTACAATTTTCAATTCAAAGATGCGAACATCTTGAGATATTGCTATATGAGAAAGGACCGCAAGAGAATTTCAAATATTGCAACGATGGCGAGGGCATTCGATTATTAAATTATACCTTCATGTGACTGCCGGAATACCACCCGCAATAATAATTCATTTATGTCACTACATTTTACAATCATTAGCAATCTATCAATCACATAACACACCGTCCTTTTAAAATCACGTACTATCCGCAGTTCGAACTACCTTTTTAAAAGTATTATTCGATATTATATTACGCCGCTATCTGTATGTTGCAAATTATTGAAATAATTAATGATACAATAAACCGAAACCTTATATTTTTGTTGAAGTATAAGAATTAAAATATTTTGAGTTAATAAATCATGAAGATGACCATACTAAATGACTTTAGAAAAAGACGACAGGCTCGAAGAAAGAGATAGTTTTGCTTTACCAAGGCCTCTCTTCTCTTCTCAACGTATTGGCCTAATCCGATTTGATATTTGCTGTTTTATTTTGCGGAGGTGTTTGACGCATCAGTTTTGTTATAATAATGATTTATTAATTGAAAATAAATTCTAAAAAAATAATAATACCGAAACACAAAATGGACCTTTTCAATTTAACGGTTAGGTACGTTCAATGACCAAAAGTGCTATCTAGCTGCTAGTGCTTGTATTACAGCGCAAAGGTTTAATTACTGAACGACATTAAAGTTGACATTTGAGATTAAAATCAAAATGCAGGCGATTGTGTCGATTATGTTGCGACAAAACAAATTTTGTTAACGAAATTGTTGTGGCAGTCACTTTATGAAGCCAGACAAATATGCAGTTAAAGAATTGTGCATATGCAACACAAAACTAAGATGTATGATACCAAAATACACAAGAAATATAATTATAATAAACTTACTTTGAATGTTATAGACCAATTTCTGATTCTTTTCATTAATTGTAAAATTTCCGTCTTTATAAGTTAAAAAACGATTTCGCGCTGTTCGTTCATTTTGAATTTGGTACCTAGCACTAACCTAGCAATGAAATCATATGCTAGCTAGTGCTCGAGCAAAACGTTGTCAGCTGATACTTAGCAGGCCGTTCAATTGTCTAGCGCTAACAGTTGCTAGCTAGCAGCTAGCTAGCGCTAGGGTTATTGAACGTACCTGTTATCTCTTTCTATCGCTGCAAATAATAAGAAAATGGCGCGAACACCTGCAAGTTGGGCTGTCTAACGAAACGTCAAAAATATTGCAGTCATTAAAATACCTGTATTCTTAGTGAAAATTTACATCGTTAGACATTTTAACTTCAATAAAAGATTTTGTAACTTATTTCGATAAGATTTTTTAAAGTTAACCGAGATATTCTCACATTTTACGTCTAATTTTTTTAAAAACAAACGCCATAGATCTCAGTTGTTCTTACTATGCGCAGATCTCCATTGCGCATATCTTCTATCTCTTTAAATTGAAAAGGTCCATTACCAAATACCACAGAATACAAAACTCAGAGTTCTGTATTCTATGCCAATACATTTAAATACTGTTTTAGATTCTATCTAAGAGGTCATGGTAGTGATTTGCTGTCTCTTTCTTCGAGCATGTCGTCTTTGCCTAGAAGGTTACTTCAGAACTCAGTAGATGGCAACAGTAAAATTCTAAAATCATAAGTCCAATAACGCTAACTGACACTCCTTCTTTAATTAATATTTGCAAATGAGCTGTCAGTTTATGTAAAGTAAATACAAACATTTAAAAATTAATTTGTTATGATTTATTTATTTGTAAAGCTACTTGACATACTCTGTAAATTTCGGTCGTGTAATTTTAAAGACATTTGAGATGCAATTAAAACGTCCATAATAAGCGTTAGCGTATTTCAATAAAGTTGGCTAAGGTAATAGACGTGGTAATGGGCAAAAATTGACAGATGTCGCTACTAGGTTCGCCGGTAGACCGCACCATCTATTGATCGTTAGCAGACTTGCGGCCAGTGACGCACTATCGTTTTCAATGTTTTTTTTTTAACAGAAAACCTGTTATAATAAAAATGTTTTATTTATTCTAATGAGAACCTTAGCATAATATTTCTCCCGATAGGTTCGCTACTGAGCTAGTTACTTTGACCGTCAAAAGACTTTGAAACGTCAAACGAGCGTCTAACATAACAATTAATTAAAATAAATTAATAAATTTAGACTACGTATTTGTTAAAAACGTTTGTTTTATTGCACCTCTTGTATATTTTTCCATATTTTGTATTTATATAATGTGCCAAACCATGAAAAGTCATGATTACACATAATAATATTTGTGCGTTCTTACAATTTTACATTGTAATACGTACCTAGGAGAATACCCCCTGCTGCCATGAAGAATAGTGGGGTTTCCACTATAATCAAAATAGTAAAAAATTACACCACTTGCGCCAAAATATATTATAAAAGATATATAAAAACATTAGCTACATGGTTAAATATTATTTCAATTTTTTTTTAAATGTTTGAAAATATTATACTGCTGTGCTGCTATTACGTAATATGCCGGATCGAATTTACAGTTTTCTGTTTTCCTTTTAACATAAAAATAGTTTACAGTACTCTGTTTTACGTACATATATCAAATAATTTCTATATCTTTTATGTAAGCGAGTCGATTTTAAGCACTCATACTCCTTTTTTTTTCTTAAAATTACAAAACTGTATTTTACACTGTGAGCAATGTATTAGTCACTAGATAATATATTATCTAGTGACGACCGCACCATCTATTGGCACTTGCGGTCTATGATGGACTGTCATGGCCACAGGTCATGGCGCTAAAAATTGGCCGTTCCAAACAAGCTATAGGGCGCGAGCAAACACGTGACTCGAGCGACCTTGAAATGCTTGGAATCAGCTGATTTGTGTGCGCATGTCACTTTACAAGAGCAATGTCAATTTGACAAGACCAATGTTTTAACTTATTTTGATTTAGAACTGCTAAATTGTTAATATATTTATAAATCAAAATATTGATCTTGTCAAAGTGACATTGTTTTTGTTAAAATGACACGCGCACGCATATCAGCTGATTTTAAGCACTTCAAGGTTGCTTGATTCACATGTCTGATCGCGCCTTATAAAAAATATTTGTTTTCAATATTTTCTTTACAGAAAACCAGATATAATAAAACTGTTTTATTTATTCTAATACATATAACTTTTTATGAAGAATACATATTATATGAAATTGAATAGTGGTGGAAACCCTCAAAAAGAAACTTGCATACAATAATTGTAATAAGCTGTTATAGTATATGTAATTTATATCTACTAGGAATATAGGACAACAATGTAATTTTTATTTATTTAATTAGTAAACCACTGATCAATCTATATTATATTTGCAAATACATACATTGAAAATATCCTCCCTTCTAGATATTTCAAACCATGCCGCCGTTGCATACATCATCAGTAATGAATTCCCTTCCAATAGAAATGCAAGAAAATTTTTCTTCGTTGGTCGGTTGGCCCACAGAGTTGGCCAAGAATTTGTGTTGACGTTTAAAGTCTGACGTATTTATTAAATGTGTGTATAATAAAAACCTGTTTATACTTTTATCTTGCTAATAATAATAGATAAGTTAATCATGACATCATCTCCCTCATCATTATCAGCTGTTAAGGAGCAGGTCGGTGTCCTAAACTCCTAAACATAACCTATGTGAAAATCTGCTAATAACTTATTCAGTTCCTGTTTAGGTAGAGAAAATGATTGAAACAATACATAGTTTTGATTCTGCTGAAAAGGATGAAGCTTTGGGATTCATTCGTAAATGTATAGAACAATCAAAATCAACTAAGAATTCATCTAAAAGTATTAAATCTAATACTCGACCTAAACGTAAAATTAGGAAGAAACTCATGTTTAAAAACATTTCTTCCTTCATTAAAAAACCAATATTTAAGTGCCGAATTTGTGGCATTTCGAATAAGACTAAATCAGCATTATTGAAACATTTAGGAACACATATTGGCACTCCTATTTCCTGTAAAAATTGCAGAAGGGATTTTAATAATAGGGCTTCATTTCTGTGTCATATCTCACTAAAAATGTGTTATAAAAAGAGATTAATTGTGAAGGAATATCACTGCACTCAATGTCCGAAAGTATTTGGGTATAAAAGACAATTTGACAAACATGTGGAAGGACATAAAAGAAATAATTGTACATACTGTGATACTAAAATAACTAGAAAGAAAGAATTAGCAGATCATTTGCTAAATGTTCATTCTATTAAATTAGAACGTACTATTATGTTCAAATGTGAATTCTGCGAAAAAAGGTAAGCATAAACTACTGAAATATAGACCAACTGATATATACTTATACATAGGAAAACAATTTTTTTCAAATATATATTATCTGTATCTGTTCCCTAAAACTTGAATAGTTATTGATGCAACATGGGTAAAAAGTTGTTTTATTCAACGAATAGGACACTCCTATCGAACGAGCCGCAGGCGAGTTCGTCTAATCTTATGAGTAAAAAGACACTACTCTACTTGCATAGAAATTTTTTAAGTTTCAAAAAAAGCGTGAAAAAGTTCCATAGCTTTCATTTTTTCACCCGTTTACGTTAAAAAAGGGCACTTTTTCACACTTACTGTGTTAAAAATTACTCTGTAAACCCATTTTAATGAAAAAAATATTTAACAAACGTAAAATAATTTTTCACACTTAAGGTATGTAAAAAAGCGATCTTTGTATCACCATATGAAACAACACGCTGAGAACAAAATTGTATGCATGGAATGCGGATTTCTAAGCAGCACTGCTGAAGAAAATGATTTGCATTTGAAAGATCACGAAAAAAGTCGACCGTGGAAGTGCAGTAAATGTGGAGACAGATTTTTGCGAAGACAGCAATACGTACATCATATAAAGGTAATTAATTTCCAGGAATATTTGTTTATCATTATATTATTTCTGTTTCCAGAGGCACGATCGGTATAAATGTGTAACTTGCAACGAAACTTTTGCATTAAAAAAACGCGTTTTGCGTCATAGACAGAGAGGACATTCTGTTTTAGGATTAGAGCCACAACATAAATGTCCTCATTGTCCGATGGCTTTTCAGAGGAAGTTGAACTTGCAAATTCACATTCGGAAACATACAGGTAAGACAAATTATTAAAATTTTGCACAAAATGGGTTTGTACGAACCCTAAATCATTCCTATTTAAAACCCCAACCTTTTTTATTGTATTTTCAATGGAATCCTGTTACTTCTCACAAAATACAATATCTATTTAAGAATTGTTAAATGAAATTGAAGCATTTAAATTCAAAGAAATCTAAATGCTATTTTTATATTTTATTGAACAAATTATATCAAAACTTTAAGACTAAATTTGTAAAAAAAACAACTACCTATTTTTATTGATTTTGTTTAGTATATACAGATTTAAGATTACGTTTTGACTATAATACGGCCATTAAGTTAATCAACCAAAGTGTTTAATAGAAAACAATAATGAATATTAGAGAAAAAAATGGCGGTTTCTATTTTATTAAAATAATTATAGGTTGCCATTTGAAAAATTAAAGTTTATAGTCGTATCTTGTAAACCTGACTTTATAAAAAATATTTACATCTGCCATCAAATAGTATATGTAAAATAATAAAACTTTTATATGAGCCATTTTTTTCTATTATAATAAAAAAGTTAAAGGGTGGGGGACGGGGCGTCTTCCCAGACTCACCCTGTATAGTAATTACTTTTATAACAGTAGTTGATACACTTTCCCTTTGGTTTTAGAAGGGTAGAAAAAACATTTTAATATGTTTCGGTTAATAGTTACCGGGTTTTTAGTAAATAACAATTTCGTTTTCGATTAAAAAACACGTTTTTGAAATAAAAATGCCGATTTACCGATTTTTACTATCGGTTTCTTGTCCTGGTTTAAATAAATTTTAACTACTTACAACTCTGAGGTCCAGAGTTTGAGGCAAAATATTTTATTATTTGTACTGTTTAACCATACAACCCTTTATTCATAAATGTTTTTGGATTTACATTTCAATCTCGCCTGAAATTGTATTTCTAAAACATTTAGCTTGGCTCAGAGAAATTGTAAAATTTTTGAAAATTTATGCTTGAAAGAAATGATATATTTATTTATTGTTGCAGATGAAAAACTAATGTCTTGCAAATATTGTGATAAAAACTTTCGCTCCCCATATTTATATTTCAAACACATTGCGTCTACAGTTCACGACATGAATTCCCCAGAAACCAAACAATTAGTTTGCGAAAATTGTGGAAAATCTTTTTCTAAACAACACCATTTGGACCAACACTTACACCGAGTTCATAAACAAGCCAAACAAACATTTACATGCGAATATTGTGGTCTCAAATGTTCCAATCGCACAAATATGGATCGACACCTAAATTTACATCTTGAAAACAAGAAAGAAGTGATTTGTGAACACTGTGGACAAGCATTTTACAATCAATCTAGCTTAAAAGATCATATAAGTTACGTCCACTCCCAAGAAAAAGTCTTGAAGTGTTCGCAATGCGACAAAGCGTTTAAAAGAAACTCAGAACTTGTAAGACACATGCCCACACACTCAGAATTACGTCCGCATGTTTGTGAAACTTGTGGCGTATCTTACAAACGAAAAACTCATCTCCGAAGACATCAAGAATCACAACACGGACTTGTTCAGAAATCCAGACGAGTTCAGAGATTGAAAAAAGGTGAAAATGGGGAATTAGTACCAATACCCGAAGAGAAAAAGTCAAAATCTACACAAAAGAAACCCGAACCAGTGGTTAACAATCAGTTATTTTCCATAATGGACGCGCATTCTGGTGAAATGGTTACATTTACCATACCAGAAAGTATTGAAACTCAAGATTTAGCCATTTTAAACATCAAACAAGAATTGATTCAAACAGTGGAACTACCAAATTTGGTTTTGAACACTAATGATAATATTATTCTTACTAATGACCAATTAGTTAACGCTTTGGAACCAGGCTTTTCCAACAATTTTCTAAATGGTGAATTACCACAAATTGAGAATATTTTGGCACAACCAGCGGTTCAAAATCAAACAA
Source organism: Harpalus rubripes (assembly GCA_963082715.1). Classification (NCBI taxonomy): domain Eukaryota; kingdom Metazoa; phylum Arthropoda; class Insecta; order Coleoptera; family Carabidae; genus Harpalus; species Harpalus rubripes. The sequence goes on from OY720456.1 coordinate 25,678,307, forward strand.
CTTGTGATATTTTATTGCCCGAAAATCGAATTATGAATTTGAGTGATTATTCCCAAAACCCTTATCAGTTTATGTAATGCTTATATTTTTCTTTAGATAGTATTTTAGATTTAACTGTTGCCTCGAAATATTGACCAAATAAAGTATTAAATTGTTATGCGTTGTATTTATTTTAATTCTAAATCTGTTCTTCTTATGTAATATTGTTTGAAAGAAAATTAAATATGAAGAAAAGGACGTATATTTGATTTCTTAAAAAGTTTTATTTTAATATACAAATATCTGATTTATTGAACAATCTTATACTGAATGTTTGTGCAATATATTTTGTCAATCAAAACATGATATTGTAGTCAACATTATTGCGCAATATTTAATAAAAAAGTAAATTTTAAAAAATAATGCAAAAAATTGCCACAATCAATAATATTTATTGAATAATATTAATGTGCATTTTGCGTGAACAGTAAAATGTTTGCTAAAAATGTCTAATGAAATGGAGTTTGCTCTAATTTTTTTATGAATTTTTATATTTATAATTAAGGAAAATAATTAAAATTTATTTTTCTGCAATCATGCGGGAAATAAGTATTCTCAAACTCAAGATGAGCGCAAGAAACAATTAAAAATATAAGCTTTTTATTTATATATTTGTCGTCACGAAGCTGACAATTGTCAACAAAATTTAAATATATTTTGTAATAATTTTTCTTATTTTTTGATTTCAGGAAAATTCTTGTTTGCAACATAAGCGGAAAACATTATTTTAAAACTCCATGCAAATTTGTTTCAGAATTACTAATTTCCCGCACTTGTTACCAGAATAACTAATTCTTAATTATATTGATTAATATTGGTAGTGGGACCAATAATACATTTTTTTGTTAAATTTGTTGGAGAACGAGTTGAAGGAACAGATAAAAAATAGAATATTTTTTACCAAACTCGATATATTAAAAATATAACCTGCTCGATATACAATAGAATTAATTAGAAGTGTATAACAAAATATTTTAAAAGAAATGCTTATTTATTCAAAATAATATAACAAAATAACAGAACTTATAGAAATACCATGAAACACAACCCATCTCACTAAAGACATTAATTTATGAAAATTTAAACCGCCAGGCCATTACTCCTGCGACACCGACAGCCACCGAAAGGGCAACCGACGCCCAAATGAAAGACTGAAAGGAAAGATATTAATAACTATTAAAATAGAAAAATACCCTCAATTTACTCTGGAATTTCTTTCATTTTTATCGCCATTGGCAGGATTGGGACCATCTCCAGAATTGTTGAACATCCTTTTCGCAAGTTCTTTTTCATAGTTTTTGTGTTTCTTCAAAACTGCATTCAGTTCGTAAATTTCTTTCTGAATTGTTGCGTTTTCCGGCTCGAGGGTCTTGGCTCGTAGAAGATATTTCATGGCGTCTTGGACTTCATTTTTGGCTTTTAAAACCTAAAAAGAAAATAACTATTTTAGTCTCGCATTCAATAATGTAGACTTTTTCTCTCACCTTTGCTTTTCGGTAGAGGGCCTTGACATTGTTAGGCTGGCACCGAAGTACGATTTGCAAAGACTGCAAGGCAGCATCGTAGGCCCCTAGTTTCATTTGTGCGGCAGCCATGTTGTTACTGACATTGATTCTGTCTTCCATGAGTTCTTGTAGGGCGGTGTCGGTCATGGCACGCTGTATTGGGTCATCATTTTCGGATTTCGGGTCAATTATACCGCCTTCTACTTCATCGAGATAGTCCAAGGCTCTTCGGTAACACTGGATGGCGAAAGTGCATTCGCCTCGACCGTACCACCAGTTCCCTCTTTGCTTCTTCTTGTCACTGAGAAGGAACATAAATATTTCATTCTCAAATCATGCAACAATCATTCTTCCTTTGCAAACATTACGTTCGTTCACATTCCCGCAAACTTTTATTTGTACGGCAATCACTTCTTGTCAGGGACCGAAAATCGTTCTGAACCCACCTTTTTGTAAGCCAGAACCCGAACCGGTTATATATACTTCTGTGTCACATTCATAGTTGCAGGTAAATAAAATTTGAATAGTTTTGTACAGAAATAATTATCTTTAACAAAATCTATATTTTTATTATTTTATTATATTATTTAAAGATGGGAACATTTATTAGAAAAACTATTAATATATAATGAAAAAGCCCAACGAGAGATATTCAAATTGATAAAAATAAACCCAATTTACAATTAGGTTTTAAAAATTATGAAGACGTCCAAAGTCTCCCAAAAAGTGCTACCATATTAAATATTTGTATCATGTATATAATTGTTTTTGGTTTTCATTTTTATTTAAAGGAGTATATATTATATTATTGAGCAGACTGCTTTTTATTTACCATACCTATGTATATTTTTATTTTATTAACTGAACCGTACCGAACCACCTAAAAATATTTCTCTGAACCCGAACCCATTTTTCTGCGATTTCTGACCCCTGTTTCTTATAAATAAATAATATGGAAGAAATCTCACCCGAGTTTTTTTCGTTGGGCGATGCTAAGTGTATCAAGTTCTTCTTCTGGTTCGACTTTGAGTAGCTCAACATTATACAATACTGTAGTATCTGGAGGAACTATATTTCCTAGACCCTGTGAACCGTAAGCAAGGCGACCTTCAACGCGTAAAATACATTTTTCTCCTACATCCATCAAAGCTAAGGCTAGATCTAAACCCTGTGTAACTTCTAGGTCTCCTAGTTGAACTGTACCATTTTCAACGGTCTCAATTTCTGTACCATCTTCAAGAGTGCACTTGTAGTTAAGAGTGCAAATGTCTAATCTTTGTGGTCTGTTATTAGGTTCTCCAGCAGATATTATCTTCCTCATAAGGCTGCCGCTTCCTAGAATATCTTCCCATTCAGGAATTACTTCCGACTTATCAGCCAATTCGGACAGAGAACTATTATCAGAGAATGTCATGTCTTCGGTTGAAATAGTGACTCTGGAATCACCATTCTCCAGTTTTTCTTGTTCAATAAAGTCTTTTGCTTCTGGAATAACTGTTTCAGCTTCATTGATAATACCTGATTCAGAATTGATTAGTGAATTTGAAGTATCGTTTACGTGTTCCATATTTTTGGTGAAGTTTTAAAAGCGTAAGAATTTTGATGTTTACTATTATGTTACTTAAAAATTTGCGAAAAAAACTAAAAACAAAATATTCTTAAATTATGCGGCGTTACTAGACATTTTACACGAAAAACCTTGGTGCCATTACTTGACAGATAAGCAGTGGTTTCAAAACAATTTGAGAACCGCAGCTAACATAGATAATGAATGGATGAGATATAAGAAAGAAAATAAGAAAAATGTATACAATAGTTTTATGAATATAAAACAAACGACCCGGGCCCGGGCCCACTCTGGCTTCGCCGGTTAAGGATGACATTTGTCGACCTCGAGCGGTAGGCCATGTAAACCATGGACTTTCAATAAAACAACAAATCTCCTAAATCATGCAAATACATACTGTAAAAATCATGTTTTATCAATATTAAATCCTTGGGCTGAATAAATAAACAAGATAGGTATTGTCGCAAACTTTTTATGGTCAATATTCTTGTATAGATAAATATTTAACGGTTTAAACAGCGTAAGCCAAGAAAGCGTTCACAAGATCACAAGGCAGTTTTTTCGTAGACTTGCTTTACTAAAATCGTCATTCCTCGACTCCCTTTTATCATAGTTTAATGTTTCACTTTCTCGAGAGATGCTATAGTGATAACCGCATCAAAATCAATCCAGTAGTTTTCGAGATTAACGCGAACAAACAGACGTCTACAGGGACTTTATTTTATACGTTGTAGAGATAAAATACTTGAACTATAGAATAAAATATTTTATTAACTATACAATAAAATATATATAATATTTCTAGTCGGAATCACTTTCTTCCTCGACTTCTTGGTCACTTTCTTCTTCTATTTCTTTATCCCAGTCCTTCATCTTTGCTCCCATCATAAAATCATCTCTCAAGACATTCCATGTAGAATCTTTTTCCTTTTTCGTTTTCTTCGTTTCTTCTTTAACATCTCCGTCGACTTTTTCAGATTTCTTTTGCATGAGAACGTCGAGAAAAGCTCGTTTGTCTATACTTTTCATAGCGTTTTCTCTTTTCCGTTCAAGAGGTCCAGCTTCCTCTAATTTATTGTCGATATCTTTCTGTTGTGTTCTAACAGCGTTGAATAGTTGTACAACACCTTTTGTAGCTATCTTAGAGAGAGTACGTTCCCTATCTTTATCTAAAATATTTGGCTTTGTTCGAACGGTGGTAATATCTTTTCTTAGTTTCTTTTTTGCAGGTTCTTCATTTTCTGTTTTGATTTTATTTATATCTAGGTCAGATTTTTCGTCTTTTATTTCACCGTCTATTTGAAAACCAATTTCTTTTGGTTTTTCTTTCTGTAAAACGTCTGTGAGCTTCTTAGCTTTGGATAAAACTAAAGTCCTTTTGTTTTTTGGTTTCTTAGTTTTTAGGATCTTTGCTATTGAATCTGCCCACCCTGCATTATTTTCTTGTTGAATATCTTCATCTGTCTCTTGATTTTCTTCCGAAGAAGATTCTTCCTTAATTTCTACATCTGAACTTGAATTAACATCTGAATCACTACTTTCTACTTCGGATTTGATTTCGTCTTTGATTTCAACTTCTTCGGAGTTGGAATCGCTTTCTAAAATAAACACAGGTATGAAAATTTCAATTACTGCTTAAATTTTAAACTTTTCATAGGCTGTTTACCTTCTATAATAACAAGTTTTCTTTTATCTTCTAATAAAGTCATTTTAAATTTGTTTATGGTGTCATCAGAATGAGGTTAGTTTAAAAACACGTCACGTGATTCCACGTGATTCTGAAAGGACACTGTTTCATTTACTTTTTTATGTAAACTATTTCGCAGCAAAAATACACATATGAATATCAATTAATATGTAAAGTTCTGAACGTATTTTTTTGTTATAGTTAAATATAAATTGTTTTCAATCAAAATATAAAAAAGGAAACCTGAACCACTGTTTGAAAGTCACAGTTCACAGTTGTCAACAAATTTGTCATGTGTCAAAAAAATATCAAATTCCCTCCAACTGCAAAATGCTTCAAATCGTAAACTTGTTGTTAGCTGCACAAACCATATATATTCTTAATCTTGCCTGTTAGAAGTCAGATTAGTTTAATAGTTAAGAGTCAGTCGTAGTTTTATTCGTTACCTGTGTGTGAATTTTATCGTTTTTATTTATCAGACTTATTAAAATGCAAAGGTGAGTATTGTAAACAACAAGAACTTGATGATTTTAAAATTACAAGATAAACCGTCAAATTCTGTCGTGTAACCCTATTTAAAACATCTATTATACCATTATTCAATTATTAGATATGTGCGAAATGAATATACCTACGAAGAAAAAAAATTGATATTAGACTACATTATCAAAACAAAATGTTATTCCTCGCTGCGAGGTAATGTATTCTGGCAAGAAATGGAAGAGAAACAAATTATCGGTCGAACTTGGCAGAGTGTAAAGGAGCATTTCAGAAAAAAAATTATAGAAAATATTCACTTATTTCCAATTCCCAATCAGGAAAGAGAACGAATCAGAGAAGGATGGGCCGCTAGTCGGGCACCTGCCTACAAAAGGCAAAAACCGAAACGTCCACGACAAGCAGTCGACATTAAATTTAGTGATTGCGGAAGCGATAATACTGAGAATTATCTTATAAGCGATGGAAGTGATTCAGAAACTCCAAAAACAAGAAGAGAGAATACTCGAAAAAATAAAGAGGGTACCAGTACAAGAACATATATGCCGAAAAACGTCTTTAGTGACGAAGAAGATGAAGAAAGGAATAATGAAAAGAGGAATGAGGACGTTTCGTCGCACGATTCGCCAGATCTTTTAAACATTGGTGAGTATAATATATAGGCTATTCCATCGTAATGAAAAATAGTAAAAATTACTCCCATTAAAAAGTATTTGCTTTTGATCAAGTTTGATGTCGCAAGACATGTACGTGCGTGTTTGAATAAATAAGATCCAAGTATGAACCACGCAGACCGGCAAAATTAGAGGAACACAAAAGAATGATATTTTTGCGATATTTTTGATGATTTATTTGGTAGCGGAATATTCATATTACAAAGGCTAATTAATAAACTATATTTTTCATTACTTATAAATAGTGATGCAAGATACCCAGGTATTTATTTTTCATGGTAAATACCCGGGTATTTACCCATAAGTGGGTATATATTGAGTGATTATAAATAGTAAAAATATGGGTATTCAATATCATTGAAAAATATTTGAAGTCACGTAATAGTACTAAGATTCAAGTTTCATAAGATATGAATTTAGCGCACGCGTTTTTGTTAGAAACGAACGGCTTGTCGCGAGTTTTCTAAGGGAATAAGTGCGCTGAAATGTCTTATGAAACTTGTATTTTACACTATTTCTTCTATTTAGTCCTTTTGTCAAAAATATTTAAAAATATACGGTATTTCATGTTCATGAATTTCTATTTCGGTTGTTTCATAAAGGACATACTAAATAACCAAAATAGAAATTATTAAATATTTTCTTTGTTTAATAAAATAAACAATTTGTTATTCGAAACGTGTATTACTTATGTGTTAAGACTTGTATTGTAGTAGTTTTACAATGGGGTCCTCCACTCGTTTAATTTTGAAGCAATTCGTAGTATATTAAAAAGTATTGTTTTTGTATAACTGCATTTCAGTTATAATGTCAATATGCTATCTTTTTCTCGCACCAAACTCTATATTAGGCTGCGAGAGAAAGATAGCAATAGTGCGACGTCATAGTGACACTAACAACAAATTTCAAATATCTAGCAAAATAATTATTAAAAAATGTTTTTTTCATCTGAATCCTTATTTATTGAGTTATACTTTAAGTATAACTGTACAGTTTATTATTTTTTGTTATGGTGGAGGACCCCCTTGGGTGGGTAAATAGACTTCGGGATACATACCGGATAAATACTCAAATTTTATTTACCTACCCGACTCACATCAGTATTTATAAATTAATATTACTTCAAAATAATACAACAAAAGCAGAAATGATTGTTAACCGTCGATCTATAGTGAACACGAATTAAATACCCATACCCATATTCAATAAAACTAAAGACCGAGCAATGTTTAACACCTCCATAAATCATAACCAATCTTTATTAGGTGGCTGTATTTAGATATTATCGTCATTTGTTGTACATGTAGAATGAACAACACAAAAAATATTAAAGAGAGAGCGTTCAAACTTTTTTTAAATACACAGCTTTTTTGATGTTCCCTAATTTTGCCGGTGTGTGCACTTTGTGAAGCTCCGCTTGGACTAAATATTATACTTATTCGAGTGTGTCGGATCTGTTCGAGAGCAATAATTTATTTTATTTCGTTAATTAATAATGAAATATAATATTTCAATTTAAATGTATATTTTGTAATTTACTCAACATTTTTTCGGAAACCTGTGAACTACAGTTTATTTATTTCTGGTATACCCACATTACCTACGTCATGAATTAATTTTAAAATCCGGACCTTAATATCTCGTTTATTTGGAGAAAGTTTTAACTCGGACTTTCACCTGTGGCATTTTATTTTTATGTACTACAAGAAGAAAAAAAAATTAAATATGAAATTGCAATCAATTTGTCCACTTATCATTTTATATTATGTATATAATTTTATAAAATAATTATTTGTTAGGTCGAGATGATCGATCTACTCCTGACATTGACATAAATGAAACTATAACAATTTCAGATGAGGAAAATTCTAATGAAGTCACAATTTTGCCGGTTGAAATTGTAAGTTAAAAAAGATGAAATGATCATAAAATATGTAAAATTTAAATTATTTGCTTTTCAGGATGTAGAAATAATGCGTGAAGAAGCTGCATCTTTCAGGTAATTTGTAATTGTTTATATAGAATATATCAGCTCTAATTTTTATCAGATCTTGGTTTTTCTAATAGTATATTTTGTTTCTTAGTCTTGATGAAGATATATTATTAATTAATTATATGAAACGCGATAAAACGTATTTAGAGCGGAAGGACCGGCTAGACATTTATGAAATTTTCCAAGAAATTTACCCAGATTCAAGTATGTTTTGTAATGATTATCTTTGCAAATATATTAATAATTTTTGTTTCAGAACCTCCGAAATTGCTGAGAAGGAGGTTTCTGTTGCATATTCTACCCAACATTTGCAACTATAGTCATTTGTCTTATGACGAAATGATTAAGATATATGATGACGCGCGTAAGTTATAAATAATATATCATATTTAAGATTTATGTAATCATAAATGTTTCAGATATGAAAGTTCCACAAAATTTAATCAATTTGTTGGAAAATAACGGCGGACACGAGGAAATATCTGCAATAAATGAAGAAAATAGTAAGTTATTATTATTTTCAACGAAAATATTTTATTTTTAAAATATATTGTAAGTAGGTCCGAACCACACTCTCACTTCGACATGCGAAAATTCTAAAGTACCTTCAGCTGTGAAAATTGTACAAAATTCGATGGAACATACCGAAAAAAATGAAGAAAGATCTGTAATAAATGAAGAAAACAATAGTAAGTAGTTATTATTTACAAAGAAAATATTTTATTTTTAAAATATATTGTATGTAGGTCCAAACAACACTCTCACTTCGGCATGCGTAAATTCTAAACTACCTTCAGGTGTGGAAATTCTACAAAATTCGATAGAAGATACTGAAAGAAATGAAGAAATATTTGTAATAATTGAAGAAAACAATAGTAAGTTGTTATTATTTTCAACGAAAATATTTTATTTTTAAAATATATTGTACATAGGTCCAAACAATAGTCCCACTTCGGTATGCGAAATTTCTAAAGTACCTACAGGTGTGGAAATTCTGCAAAATTCTATGCGAGATACTGAAATAAACGAAGAAATATCTGTAACAAATGGAGAAAATAATGGTAAGTTATTATTTTCCACGAAAATATTTTATTTTTAATACTTAACGTATGTCTCATAAGTTTTGGCACAAATTGCAACGAATTTTTTTAGTAAATGAATTTACTTGTAGTTTTATAATACTTAATAATTAATTGTTTAAGTAACAAAGTTATGAACTTAAATTAAATAAAAAGGACCGTATTCTTTGGATGACATTTACATCGATTTCTCGGACTTTCCAGTATATTCCGCGTCGAAGATCCTACTCATTTTGGGATTCCCATCCACCTTCGAAAACTTTTTTCGAGATGAAACCGGAGGGAAACATGGTACATTTGTTAGGCCAATTTGAGTTTGTTTTGCATCAATTGGATTAATTTATTGAAGAAGAGCACACTAGAAGCGATTTCTGGATTGTTCTAGCCAGATCTTGCAGAAAGTTGCGCCTTGTGTAAGAACACTGCCCTCTTTATTTAAGTTTCTTAATTTTGTTGATTATAAAACAGTTGATTATTATTTTTTTTACAAAAAAACAAATTGTTGAAATTTGTGTTAAAATTTATGGTACATACAATTTTATAAAGTACCTTGATTTTGTTTAATACATAACGTATGTCTCATGTCCAAAAATAAATATTTCAGATATGGAAATATTACAAAATTTGAGTAATTCAAGAGAAAATGCTGTTCTAAACGAAGGAATACTTTTAATAAATGAAGAAAATAATCGTAAGTTTTTATACATAGGTCCATACAACAGTACTACTTCGACACGCCAAAATTCTAAAGTACCTTATATAATAAATGTTTCAGGTGTGGAAATTTCACAAAATTTAAGTAATTCATTGGAAAATGCTGAACGAAGCAAAGAAGTATCTGTAATAAATGAAGAAAATAATAGTAAGTATTATTTTCAACGAAAATATTTTATTTTTGAACTCTAATTATACATAGGTCCAAACAACAGTTCCACGTCGAATTGCAAAAAATTAAAAAAAAGGTGTATTTATTCTCACATGTTTATAAATAACCAGTCTGAATTATTTGTATCGCTTCCCAATTATGGTGAGGATATAGACAAAATTCTCAATTTATTATCTACGAAATTTCAAATTCCAATCGATCACATACATTACATAAATACTCATTCGGTCTTTTTACTGGATCAAATACAACATATTCGAAATGTAATTTGTCAAAAACTAGATCCTCTTACACTTCAAAATATGTCCGCTCTAAACCTCGCATCTCAAGATATCATCTTTTATTTAGAAACTTGCCTGAAAACCCTCGATAAATTTGAACATGAAATTTCTTCAGACTCATCTTCCTCAGATTCACAACAAAATACTATTAATACGCAAACATTTCGGCCTACTGAAGTATCAACACCTGAAAAAAAATCCTCAGAATCTGTGGAACAAGAAATTATATCTGAATTTTTGTTTCCTGACGAAGACATACACGCCGAACACAATTACAGTGCTCAATTTAAGATTAAGAGCGAAAATGTTTCTGTTCCCGAGATGTACATTAAAGAAGAAGTAGGTAATGAACCTGAATTTAGTAACGGTAATAGTAGTCAATGTTTGGAGTCAGTTCCAAGTCCAAATAGTTCGAAAATGGAACAAGTTGTAGCAAAAATTTTACAAAGTCCAACTCAGAATAACTTAGACGATAGTGAAGATTGTTTCTATACACCGATTTTAAATACGCAAGACTTATGATAGAAATATTAATTTTTTAATTGTTTTGTTGTTAAATACAAGTTTAATTATATTTGTCTTTCCAATTATATTAAAATATTTTTCTTAAATAGAGTCTTTTTTTCCACATAATATTTATTTATTTAAGTGTGGAATGTAACATATTAGTCACCAAAGAACCCAAGTTTAAAAAAAGTCTGCAGTATCGTGCGAAAAAAGATACTGATTTTCATTATTAGTTTCTTCGTCACTAAACTAAACATCGGCATAGGTTTTCTCCTTGTATTATTGCTACACTCCTTATTTTTTCGAGTTTTCTCTCTTCTTATTTTTGTAGTTTCTGAATTACTTCCATCGCTTATATAATTCTCACTTTTCTCGCTTTGTTCATCACTAAATTTATTTTCTATTGCGTATCGTGTTCGTTTCGGTTTTTGCTTATGCAACCAGGTGCCCGACTAGCGGCCCATCCTTCTCTGATTAGTTCTCTTTCCTGAGTGGGAATTGGAAATAAGTGAATATTTTCTATATTTTTTTTTCTAAAATGTTCCTTTGCACTCTGCCAAGTTCGACCGACAATTTGTTTTTCTTCCATTTGTTTCCAAAATATGTTACCTCGCAGTGAAGAATATTTTATTTTCATAATGTAGTCTATTATCATTTTTTTTTCTTCATATGTACGTACTCGTATATTCACTTTTCGCATATATCTTAAATATTTAATAATTATTGTATAATAGACGTTTTAAACAGGGTTAGGTGACATAACTTGACGGTTTACCTAACCATCAAGTTACGAGTTATTACAGTACTCACCTCTGCATTTTAATAAATAAATGTTTTGTAAAGAAATAGGCAAATAGGAAATAGCATTTTTTTGTTGTTATGGAATACATGTTTTTGTAATTATATTAAAATATTTTTCTTAAATTGTGACCTTTTTATTATTTCAACATATACTTATTCATTATCATTATACAGGGCGGTGACCTGGACGACGCAGCATAAGGATTTCAATTGTAAAATCAATGTGCAGTTATTTGCTCCCCTAATTAGTTTAGAGAAAAATTGTATTTAGGTTTTTGCTACAGAAAATATACGGCATCCGAATATACTATTGTTTATAATTTTTCAAATTAAAATTTAAACTAGGTATTACATTGTGTTCATCAACTACAACAATAAAGGTGTTTTCATTTTCCTCGTTTTGAAAAAGTTTAAACGTCAAGAATCAATGACAGATATTTGCGCTTTTATTTAAATTTTTGTTTCATGGCATCAATGATTTTTGCAAAAATGTTGTCGACTATTTTTTCGATTCCGGAAATTGAAAAATTATAAACAATGTCATATTCGGATGCAGTATTTTTTCTGTAGCAAAAACCTAAATACAATTTTGCTCTAAAATAATTAGGAGAGCAAATAACTGCACATTAAGATTTTACCATTGAAACCCCTATGCTGCTTCGTACAAGTCACAACACTGTATTGTATACAAGTATGGAATGTAGTGTAACATGTCACGAAGAAAAAGTTTTGTGACTAAATATACATTCTACACGTGTGTAATACAAAGTTTTATCCAACATTTCTTTTTTAAACTTCTTAAATCAGTTCTATGTTTACTTTCCTTGTTGGATACTAACTGTTGATATACTACACATATTTAAATTACAATGTAGCAATTGAATGGTTGTTATGGTATTATGTGATGTGTTATATTGTTATTGAGAAGAATTTTCTACTATAGTCAGTCATTGGATTTCTTTAAAATAGTATATTATTCAATGAGCATGTAATGTATGCTACTACTCACGAGAATGAAGTTTGCAACGCGAGCCTAAGGCGAGTGTTGTAAATCATTCGAATTAGTAATAGCCATTACATGCGAGTAGAATACTATACTTTTTCTACGACTATTCAATGGGAAGTTGACCCTTTCTGTCTGGATATATTTAATTTAAAAATTCGTATTTATTATTAATGTTTATATACTTAAAAGTTTTTAATTTTTTTTGCAAAATATACATGGTATTATGCGCTTCCTTAACAATTTTTTCAATTTCGTGGAGTGAATTTTTTCGCTCGATAACTTTCAGTTTTGTTTAAAAAATGCCTGCAGTTTTGAGTAATTTTCTGTAATATTATTATTAATCTATAATAACTGGCGGAGTACAAATATTTTTAATTTGTTCAGGCGGCGAATCGCTATGTAAATAAAAGAAAAGCTTACTTTAAAAATGACAACTAATAATTATTTTTATACCAAGTGCTGAAAGTGTGTCTTTGTCAAACCAAAACGAAAGTTGCAGCGAAGACAAAATTTGCGTCGCTCAGTCTCCAAGCATTGATGTCTACCATCGGTAAATTGCCCTTACCGTTCTTAATACTTAATATGTATACTATTTTTATCTCTAAATCTGTAAATAATTAATAAAGTCGCAACTAAAACTGTCATACATATATCAACATAAATAGATGTTTTGTCAGATTTTTACAGTTCTGTAAGACTTAAGTTTTTTTCAGAATACAGCCACAAATTTGTGTGGAAATATGAAAATTTATAAGATAAATTGAAAATCTAAAAAATCTCTGACACTATTAAAAATCCCCCAGATTTCTTAAAACAAAGGGCATGTCCGGGAAAACCTGGACGCATGGCAACTCTACCTATAATAAAACTTTCAATTTGAACCAAACATGAAAAGAATGAGCTCGGTTTCACATTTTTTCAAAAGTATTTTAAATGAAAGTTTATGCAATATTTTTCATAGTAATATAAATAATAATTTGTTATTTTCGTAAATAATTAAATAAAAAGATTGGCGCCAGAATCAGTCATGAAAAACAACCCCCCACTCCTGCGACGTCAGAACACATACAGTACATCATTCATAGCCAATAGGAAAACAGTTAATGTTATTTATGTAAATAAAAGTAGGCCTCCAAGTAGCCGATAATTTGTCACATGTTAAATTGTATGTGCTCTGACATTCTGTTTCAGATCACATCAGTTTTTCAAAATATTACACAAATTACAATAATTGTAAAATATCTAATAGATATTTCGTGATATTTTAAATTTGAAACTCTTAAAAAGCAATGGCCGCTAGTATGAACGGTGATTAAGGGTGATTAGCGAGCATTTGACTAGCATTGTTTTATCTTTGTTAATCGTTTAGAGATTATTTTAGAAAAAAATTCTTCAAATAAAAGATGCGGGCAATTATTTTTTCTATAACTATTATTTGAAGTATTTTTCTCTAAAAGGATCTATAAACGAATGACAGAGATAAAACAATGCTAGTCAAATGCTCGATAATCACCCTTAATCAGTTGTTCATACTAACGATCTATATCTTTTAAAATTTAGTACTCTTGCAACAGCCCTATCGTCTTTTATTCATGGCTAGGTGGATAACATTCTAAAATGAAAAAAGACTGAAATATGGAAACATTTTTTTATTAAAATATAAATACATTTAATTATTAAGGAAAAAAACCATTTTCTGCACTCGTAGAAATATTTTTAATGTTCTGCAATCTTCAAGTTATTTTTACCAGCTTTCAGAATCGATTTCATGTATTCTGGAATGGGATCTGAAACAGCCCCCATAGCAATCATTTCTTGGAAAAACTCTGCTATGTTTGGGGCTTTAAACGTAGCTTTAACGCCGTCTAAGGATTTCCCGTTCATTTTATCAAAATTTCCTACTTGTGTCCATTTCACATTTCTCAAACTAACTGACACTGATGTTAACTGAGGAGGTTTCTCACCGTAAATTTGCTTGGCATAGTCTTTTCTTTCTCTTCTTTGACTGAAATCTACTCCATAGGGCGTTATTTTTATTCTCGGAGTAGGTTGCTTAGGAGAGACCATTTGTGAAGCACTACTTGTTCCAAATCGTTTATTTTTTAGTAAAGTCAGTAAATCGGAAACGTTTGGGCCACTGAGTTTACAGTATTTGTGTTTGGAGTAGCCGAGAGATTCAATTACAGGTTCTAATATTTTATTTTCTATTTGTGTTCGAGTGCAAAATAAATAGGGTTCGTTTAAAAAAAATTGAAAATATACCGGTGTTTGTTTTATTATTCCACGTTTCTTAGTAATAACTTTCTTTCCAATGCTTAAAACTATTCTATCTTTATATTTAATCATATTTACGTCTGCCAACATTCCTGTCCGTCTTATAGCTCCTTTTATTTGATCCAATAATTCTCTTCTTGTTACTGGAATCTTGTCTAATAACTCTACAGCTATCCACGACTTCTTCTGTGACTTTCCAATTGCTAAGAGCAGCAAATTTGATGTCCGTTTTTCAATATTTTCATTCGAAAGTTCTTTAACTGCATCGATGAGATACTTAATAACGTTTTTCTTACTAAACGAGGCACTGTAGACTAATAAAGATTTCTTTACATCATCCCAGGTGACTTCAGGGAATTCACTTAGAGCTAAATCACATAATTCTTGCAGATTAAAGTATTTTAAAGCTGATTCCAAGTTTTTTAAAGATGCTGAAAATATAAGGTTAACTTGTAATATCTTTAATACTTCGATTTCTTATTAAATACTTACTTGATGTCATTATTTTAAATTGCAAGTATTATTTTTTTCATAAACGATAAAGTTACAACTGTTACTGTTACTGAAATAAACTTCAAACTTGTTCAAACTAATGTCAAATAATTCACGATGTTGCACAAAGATGGCATTTTCAATTTAGTTTCAAATTTGATTTCGAATTTAAATAAGCAAAATAGCTAATTTTTGGCTAATCCACAACTTTTTAACAAAATTTTACATGACAAAATTGTTTCAAACTTATATTTTGAATAACTTTTTTCTTTTGACATTTATCAAAGTGACAGCTTTCTTGTCAGTTGTGTTTGCCAACATGAATACTCATTGTAAAATGAAAATAATTCTCATAATTTTATTTAATATATACATAATTAAGTCAGACAACGATTTCTGTGAAATAGAAAATAAGAATACTTGTGTACAAAACGATAATAAATATAGGTTATCTTTAAAATTAATTTTAAAGTTCTTCACAATTGTAATTTATATTTTTAGGTATATTTTATATGACATAAATCCGCCAGAAGGTTTTAATTTACGTAGGGATGTATATATGCGTTTAGCAGTGTTTGTACATAGTTTACAAAACAACGATAAATTTAAAAAAATTAAATTAGTACTTCCTCCGTGGTCTTACCTGTATCATTGGAGAAGCAATGAAAATAATTTACACCTTCCTTGGTCACTATTCTTCGATGTAAAAAGTTTACAGTCTTTTGCTCCAGTTATTGAAATGTATCAGTTTTTTGATGGTAAATTTGTTGGAATAATTTGCAATCTTATAATCTTAAACTTTCTTATATTATTAATTTATTACAGAAATGGGCCAGAACTACAAGAAAATAAACATAGACGAGGTGTTCATATTGCAGAATTTTGAAGAAATGTTTCGTACTGGCAAATTTGAGGACAAAGTTGAAGTACAACAATGTGTTGAAGAAAATAACGTTGATTTTTTTGAATACCAAAATATGACTTCAAATAATATTAAATGTTTGTCGTTTCATGGACATGCGTCACAACTTTCTACAATACTGGAAAACTCAAAATCTAGGTATAGAAATTTTACATTAGTTTTCGTTAATATGGATCTATATACTTGACGTCGCCTAGATTACAATTTAATCAAGAATTGCCACACGGATTAAAGACTCGAAATACACCCTACCTTTTTCAAATAAATTTCAGAAATGGTCAAATTTATTTCAAACAGTAAATTTTCCTTCTTTTCGTTTATTCTAACTTCGCAACTTAAGTCGTCTTCTATGTCACTAGACCTGATGCATCTTCTTTGCAAATTCTTCCTTCACGCCAACGAGAAATCGTTCGTAAAACCAAGACATCATAGATTTTAGATAAATGTAAAGGTTCTCGCAAAGTCCCTCTCTATTTAAAGACATCTTCTGGAGTGATGTTGACATGTATCATTTGCATTACGAAAAGTGTATTAAAATGATCAATATTGTTTCAGAAAGCGTAAATTTGTAAAATTGAATTAAATCTCATACTTCCTGAAATATTCGCCAAAATTGCGAAAAATGTAATTTTTGAGCACAAAAATTCTGAATCGAATCAGATATTTTCCAAAAGGGCCTTTTGACTCCCTGGTCTGAATTTTTGTGCAAGATAGAAGCGCTTGGCACTCGGACTAAAATAAAATATTGTGGATGCCACTAGACAATTTGTTGGAGGTGTGGTCTGCAGAACCAGAATGAGAAGCTTCAATTCAAAACTAGTCGTGATGGCGATACGAATTTTATAAACCTTTATTTCTTGGAGCTAAATAAACTTATTGTTGTACAATATTAATGAATATAAATTAAATATGAAACGGAACAATCATTATTAAACATTTGTACTATGATTGTTCCGTTTCATATTTAATTTATATTCATTAATATTGTACAACAATTTTTCATAATTCTAATGCCAGTGTAACCTTTTACTGATGATGGGCGGATATTTGCCCGAAACGTCCGTTTTTATATAATTTAAAATAAACGAAGAATAAATGAAATAGGAACCTAAAGACTTATTTTAATCAATCTATAAAATGGTTCCCGTCCTACAACCCAAGTTATAAAATTTATCATAACTTGATTATGGTGGATGGGCCCGGCAACGTCAGACTCTTCATGATATTAAATTATATTTAAAGCTTTCTGATTTAAAATTGATATTTTTAAATTAAAACTTGGCTATTCTGAATACAAGTGAGGTGTTCTGAAATATATTTGGAAAAGGTCTTGAGCGAATCGTTTACCAGATAATTTTAATTTTCGTAAAGAAGTAATTATTATAATTTCTTTAGAACTTTTCTCTTTCACCACGCAGAAATAGTCTTGCATGATCGTTACGGAGATATTACATATTGGAAAGTTAGACGAAGTATGCGATTTAATAAAGAATTAAGAAATATAGCAAATGAATTTCGCTTAAAATATTTAAATTCATCAGACGAGAACGACAATACAATTCTTCCAGATGACTGGAGAGATGAAAAAGTAAGTTTGAATTAAATTATTTGTATGAAAAGACAATAATATTGCGATTTAGCCCCGCAGAAATGCAAAAGGTGGTCCGTATTTAAGTGTGCATTTAAGGAGAAGAGATTTTTTAAGAGGACGACCTAGTGATGTTCCTGATTTAGCTAAAGCTGCCAAACAAATTATAAAACTGTTGGAAAAAAATGATTTAAATACAGTTTTTATCGCAACTGATTCTCCTTTAGAAGGTAAATTTTCAGAAATATAACAAACTATATAACTTTAATTTTAATAATCAATTTCTTTGTTAGAATTCGAAGTTTTAAGAAAACTTATTCCCAGTAAATACAAAATATTGAAATATACACCACCAAAAGACATAATGAGAAAATTTAAAGACGGAGGAGTAGCCATTATAGAACAAATAATTTGTTCTCATGCTCAATATTTTATAGGAACCCACGAAAGTACATTTTCTTTTAGAATTCAAGAAGAAAGAGAAATATTAGGTTTCCCCCCTGAAAAAACATTTAATCGCTTATGTGGTAATGATAAAAAGTGCCAAAAACCATCTGTATGGAAAATAGTTTATTAATTTTTTTATAATAAATAAGTATAAAATTATTTTGTATGTTTTTGTCATACATGCACAGCTTCATTTGTGCCCGAATCTGCAGACATAGCTTCTCGGTTCTCGTACGCCCAAAAGCCATGGAATTCTATTAAAATACTGACCATTGTGTCTCCTTGGCCACTAAAAGAAATAAATACGTATACTAATTTTCAAAAATTATATTAAACATTTTATTGATTTTACAATGGTGTCTTTAATATCTGTACATAAAAAATTAGACCCGTATTTTGTATTTTCGCCGAAAAGTTTCTAATACGCCAGAAAAAAAAATATTGAAGTTTCAATAAATGAGACCCGAGAATCGACGGCGCGTGTGACATCATCTACTCCCAGAACATACGCTTCTAGAGGAAAGTAGTTCTTGTAACGTTAAAACCACCGTGGAGGCGAAACATGTCCTTAGCTTGCGCATTCGAACAGACATTAGTCAATAGCATTTGCCAGGGCCTAGCACGTCACAATCATGGCTGATACTGAATTTTATGCGCTCGATTTAAATGCATTAAAATTTCATTTTGATGGATATCAATGTTTTTAAACAAAATTCTCTTTTTCCCCTGCATCACACAATTGTCTGTAAATTTCATTAGAGAAATCTAAGTTACATTAGTAAAATATGTAGTAATGTTTTAAAAAAAATCGTTAAAATAAAATTTTAAAAATCTTAAATTTAATACCTACGAGTCAAGCAAGAAATTTCAGAGAAAACTAAATAAAAAATCTGATGTGGCCAACACATAACCTCTCGCCAGATATTTTACCTGGTTGTACACATAAAACGAAAAATATTTTTAAATACAAATACATATATTCATGTCTCACTACAAAATAATTCTCACATATATTTGCAAAATCTATGGGATATTTTAAAATAAATTATGTACAATACATACATTTTCTTTATATTCAATATCCTGAAATTTTCTTTTTCTACTTTCCTTTTCTTTTTCTTTATATTCGTCATTTTTTCGCAAATTCCTTTTATATTCTTTTTTACGTATATTCTTTTGCGTTGATGACTTTTTTTTATTTTCATAATCTTCATAATAATGCACAAATATTTTTGACAGAGGCATACAAATATTTTTGACAGTGACATTTATGTGTCAATTACAAACATTTGAATTTCTTGCCTTGAAGTAGTCTGATCTGAGATTTTTTACATCAAATTATTTTATATGCCTTTCTTTATCTCTAAATCTATTGAAGATATAATAATGAATTTATATTTATCGAATAAAGAATTTAACGTTCTTTAAAATAAGTATTTACATAAATTTTCGATAAATAATATTTAGATGATTTTTTTCTTGTAACTACTACTTCCGGTTGTCCAATTGTTACCAAAACTGACTCGACTCTTCCCATATTGTTAGATTGAGGAAACCGTTGTTAAAAATGTCTTAAGTCTTATAGTATTTGAGATATAGTGAATCCAACATCCACACACACACACACACATCCCCACACACACACACACACACACACACACACACACACATACGGACATCATCGTAAAAATGTTATAATCGGTTTCTAGGGACCTTAAAACGTGCTTATTCATTAAAATCTGGATATGCGATTTTTAGCATGAATACAATACCTCTCTTAGCGAGAGGTAAAAAGTAGTGAAATACCCCAATGAAGCATGAAATTTGAATATATTTATAAAATTAAAAAGTTATTTACCAAGTAAGTAGATCTTGCAGGGTTATTCGAATAGGATCGGCTGGTTTTACCATATCAAAAATTTCGTCTTTTACATCTTCAAAGTTTACGATTTCTGCTCCATGTGCTGTCATTTGCTCTTGAATTGCCTGCAAAATCAAAATTTGTTTTCATATTTTCAAATATTAACTAATTTTATATTTACCCTAAAGAAAAAATTTAAAGTAAATGCATCCAAGTATCCTTGTGAATTAATATCCAATATTTTGAACAGAAAATGTAGACTTTGTGGTTCTTGTCTGTTTTCTAAAGCTAGCACAAAGTCTAAATAAGTTTTGTAGTCCATCTCGCCATCATAAGTCAGACATTCTTGGAACACTCTATCTAGAAAGACACCTGTAAGAGTACCAGTACCGTATCTGAAAAAAATACATTTTAAATGTATTCTACACAACTCCAAAGGAATTCTTTTACCCCGCTAATTCTTCTTTACTTAACATTCCGTTATGATCGCGATCCAAATTTAAATATTGTCCGTAAACTCTTAATGCCGAAGGCGCAGAAAACCAATTCTGCTCTTGTAGATCTTTCGGTAAATCTTCATCGCGAAGCTGGAAAAGCTTAATTATAGCGAGACAAAAACTAGAATTTAAGGAAGAAAAACATTAAGCGGACCGATTATAATCACGAGAAGGTTCCAATGTTGATGGTCACGCTAGAATTATTGAAAATAAGACATATGATTCATATTTTTTAGGATTTTGTTTTACATAAGTTGAAACTAATTCTCTTCACAATAATTCACTTCACCATTCTTTCCTTCCACTTCTTAAAAGTTTCCAACCAATCTTCTTTTAGAATATTGAATGCTTTCAAATAATAATTTAGCATCAATGTCTATGAATTTTTTACCGAAGCAAACTTCATCCTCGGTAATAAGGGCAATGCAACCATTATAGCGTCAATGTATACTATTTTTTATTGGTTTTTATGAATTTTTTTTACAAAGATATGAAAATTCCTTATATTAAGCAAGATATGATTATTTATTTTTTGCGATGAGTTCGTGACGTCACCAGTGTTTGTCCCGTGGCACCGAAACAGTGTTCTTTCAAAAGAGCAGACACATTTTTAATATAAAAATTATATTTTACATATTATAAGTCTTAATTTACATATATTAATTAAACTTAATACAAAAGGAATGTTTTTTTAAAAAAAATTATAAGGGCGCGAGCAGACACGTGACTCGAGCGACTTTGACTTGTTTGGGATCAGCTGATTTGTGTGCGCATGTCATTTTGACAAGAACATTGTCAATTTGACAAGACGAATGTTTTAATTTATTTTGATTTTGAATTGCTAAAATGATAATATTTTACAGTTTTTAGGCAGTAAAACATATGAAATTAAAAATAATAACACTTTAGCAGTTAAAAATCAAAATAAGTCAAAACATTGATCTTGAAAACATGACATTGTTCTTGTCAAAATGACATGCGCACACAAATCAGGTGATTCTAAGCACATCAAGGTCCCTCGAGTCACGTGTCTGCTCGCGCCCTATACAAAAGTTTGAGATAATTGGCGCCAGTGATGTAAATCAGAGCTACCAATAGGGCGCGAGCAGACACGTGACTCGAGCGACCTTGACGTGCTTGGAATCAGCTGATTTGTGTGCGCATGTCATTTTGACAAGAACAATGTCACGTTGACAGTACCAATGTTTTGACTTATTTTGATTTTGAAATGCTTTAATGTTATAATTTTACAATTTTTAGACAGTAAAACATATGAAATTAAAAATAGTAACATTTTAGCAGTTAAAAATCAAAATAAATCAAAACATTGGTCTTGTCAACGTGACATTGTTGTTGTTAAAATGACATGCGCACACAAATCAGCTGATTCCAAGCACGTCAAAGTCGCTCGAGTCACGTGTCTACTCGCGCCCTATAGGTGGGGCGCTGTGGCATTATACACGTCATAAAATTTTTAATTCGTTATAATTATATACTGAAGAACGTTTTTTTAAAAAATATTTAGCTATACTACTTATTAATCAGTAAATATTTTAAGATTTTCATATATATTTGTTTTATTTCAATTATGGTTTATGGGCTCATTTTCTTATTCTCAATGGCTCGTAGTATGATCACGGTTTTAACTAAAACACTGTCTTAAGAAATGTCAAATTCAAATTTCAATATTTAATTTCGCCCATATGTTTAAAGAACGATTTTTTTAAAAATATTTGTTTGAATACAAACTATGTTCTGCTTTAAAATCATATTTTGATAAATTTAATAAAATCTATTATTGATATTAAATAATCAAATTTGACATTTCTTAAAACAGCGTTTTAGTTAAAACCGTGATCATACTACGAGCCAATAATTTTAGCGTAACCTTTGCATGCGGAATGCGTCGACCCAATTCCAGAGAGGGATTCCAAAATTGCATAACTATGGAGTGACCCCTGTGTGTCCCAAGGAAACAATTTTGGTGGGAATTAATGTTTCAAACCTTTATTTTTCTCGGTGAATTACTGGATACTTTTTACCTTGTATGTGGGCATGGTAGAAGGAAACGAAGGAAGAATGATTTGGTGTATAAATAAGAATATTATTTGTTGAATGAATGGGAGTGAGTCAGTTGAGATGGCGAATGAACTATTAATAAATCGTATATGCTGCGTGGACATCTGATGTATATAAAGAAGGATGAAAAATAAAAGCTTGTATGAATGTGGGTGAGGTGAAAAAAAGTGTGCGTCGTAGGATGAACATATTTATATACCTCTAATAGATCGTCCAGAAAACTACATGCCAGAATATCTTGTATCCGTACTCTTCCAGTTCGTAAAGGATCTAGGAAAAAAAGAAATTTTCTAACAGCTGTACACACATAAAAACTGTGGAACGATTTCTCCAATCCTTCTAGTTGAGGCAATGTAGGGATTAATTCTAAGATATAGTTTTCCAAGTCCTATAAGAAACAACATATATTTACCATAGAACATTTACAAAGTTCTCTTCATCCTTACAGTTTCCCGTAAATATCCTTGCCCTGTAACATCGTATAAAGATAAACCAATTCTCGTCTGGTGAAACCAAACCTTCCTCATTGCGTAATTAAACAAAGACATGATAGAAACTCTTCCTTGTGGATCTCCTTGCTGCAGTTTAGCGAAAACGGTAGCTGAGAAATATGGTCTGAAATAATGTACTGATTACTAGTTAAAAGATATTTATTTTCTTTTCTTACTTGCATTTTGGACCCGCAAGTTCAGCTACTTTTAAGAAATCAGAATAGTTTATTAGCTGCTCATCTGAAGAAAAAGGAGGCGAATGGTGTTTGTCCAAAAGCAGCCACAGTGCCTAAAGAGGATTTTTTTTGTATTGTTTCTAATAAAATTGCTTTAACTTACTTTTAGTTCATTATTGTCCAACAAATTTCGACTGCGTCGTTGCAAAAACATAGATCTAGCTTCTTCTCTAAATTTCTGCTGTAATACATCCTCTTCCTTAGGAAGTTTAAAGAAAAATTTTGGTATTTTATTGTATGATTTTTTATTGTCTTTATTAGATTTCCATTTGTTATAGTATTGTTGAAAGCATTTATCTTCAATTTCTTCCAATTCTCTTTGTTTATCTTCACTGTTTTCACTTTTCTTCGAAGCTAACTTATTTTTCAATAAAGTTTTCAAATCCATTTTCTGAGGTTATGTTATTAAAACATTCGCTAGTTTATAAGAGCAAATATTCAAATATAGAATTAAATTTACTTCGTATAACCGCATCTATAACATTTAATAGTAGTCGTAAATTAAAAATTTCAGCCCTGTAATTGTTGTAATTTTCAAATTCAAACCCTGTGTTCAAACCACTACCACTATCAGTACCACCACCTTACAACAAAGCCAAAGTGTGAAATATTACTAGATTTAGTGAGAAATGTTATCAGTGATACTCAAACCATCTCAAATGTTAGACAAGTAACAACATTTTCTACTATTTTATTAAATGTTTTTAAATTCAGAAATTGTTTTCATAATAATAAATTTATATAATTTTGTTTTAATATTGTACAAAAATTAAGAACATTTATAATAATGTTTGCTGAAGTGTTCGTAAAGTCAATCGGGTTAATCTGACGCGTTCGTAAACTCACTCTGATCAGTCAGACCGAGCGATCCAATCTAAAATTTTCAATCCTGATACATAAGCAGGACTTAAAATTATTGAATAAAGTCTAATGCCCGGTTGCAGAAACGTTAATCAACGCGTTGTTCGGTTAGCAGTTCATCAAAACGAACAAATGCAACGCGATTTTTTGACAGCAATGATTTAAATGTCATAAGAACAAGGAAACTGATTCCAATTTTTCGATTTGATGAACCGTTAATCGAACAATGCGTTGATGAACGTTTGTGCAACCGGGCAAAAATGGAATAAATAATATACCTGCTTACATATCGCCATTGTAAACTTGGTTTGCGTTTAGACCAATCAGAAAGCTGGAATTGTAAGCCCTATCTTACTCCTAAGTCTATTCTTATGTGAAATAAAATATATGTATGTATTCCGCTGGAATTTTAATTTTTTTACATGTATGTTTAATAAAAAAGTATTAAATGTGGAAAAAATAAGGACACTATTTAAGAAAAATATTTTAATATAATCATAATTGCAAATAGAAATAAAATTACACAGGTATACAACAACAAAAAATGAATTAAACGCATAAAAAATCACTATTTTTAACATAAGTCTTGCGTATTTAAAATAGGTGTACAGAAACAATCTTCACGATCATTCAATGCGAAGATGTAAACCTTAAAAAGGAGTACATTATTTACAATAAAATAGAACTGTCATAAATAAAATAAACTTATTTTTACTGTTCATTTGCCTATGGTGCAAGAATCAAATATTTTAATGTGCACATCGGTCTTTTATAATATTCATATGCCTAGTGGCTAGTGTACAAGAACCCTACTTTAATTTGAATGTCGAAATTTTCCTAACAGTATTTTTTGTTTTTTTAGTCTTGATGAAGATATGCAATTAATATGAAACTCGATAAAACGTATTTAGAGCGAAAAGACTGTCTAGAAATTTGAGATAGAAATAAAAATATAATAACAATTTCGGATAAGAAAGACTGTAATGTCACAATTTTGCCGGTTCAAACGATGAAACACCATAAAAATATATGAAATTTAAATTATTTGCTTTTCAGGATGTAGAAATCATTATACGTGAAGAAGCTGCGTCTTTCAGGTAATTATATTTATAAAGAATATATCAGCTCTAATTTTTATAAGATTTTGATTTTCCTAACAGTGTATTTTGTTTTTTACTCTTAATGAAGATATGCTGTTAATTAATTAATTATACGAAATGCGATAAAACGTATTTAGAGCGAAAAAACCAGCTAGACATTTATGATTATTTCCAAGATATTCATCCAGATTCAAGTATGTTTTGAAATGATTTTCTTTGCAAATACATTAATAATTATGTTTCAGAACCTCGAGTACAACCGAAGAGGTTTCTGTTGCATATTCTACCCAACATTTGTAACTATAGTAATTTGTCTTACGATGAAATTATTAGGATATATGATAATATAAATGTTTCAGGCATGGATATTTCACAAAATTTGACCAATTTCTTGGAAAATGCTGACAGAAACGAATAAGTATCTACAATAAATGAAGTAAATAATAGTAAGTTATTATTTTCGTCGAAAATATTTTATCTTTAAGGCATATTGTACATAGGTCTTAGCAGGCCGAAGTGAGACTGCTCTTTGAAGTCCAAAGAACAGTCTCACTTCGGCATGCTAAAATTCTAAAAAAACTTGTATTTATTTTCACATAATTTTAAATAACTAGTCTGAATTATTTGTATCACTTCCCGATTGTGGTGAGCATGTAACCAAAATTCTATATTTATTATCTATAAAATTTAAAATTCCAATGAATCACATACATTGCATAAAGTTTTATTCTGGCATTGTACTGGATCAAATACAATATATTCGGAATTTAATTTGTCAGAAACGCGGTTATCTTTCTCTTCAAAATATGTCCCCTCTAAACCTCGCCCATCATGATATCATCTATTCTTTAGAAACTTGCCTGAAAACCCTCGATAAATTTGTAGATGAAATTTCTTCAGACTCAAATTCCTCAGAATCAGATCAAAATACTATTAATACACAAACATTTCGGCCTACTGAAGTATCAACACCTGAAAAAATCCTCAGAATCTGTTGAACAAGAAATTATATTTGAATTTTTGTTTCGTGACTTGCCAGAAGACTTACACATCGACCACAATTACAGTGCTGATTTAAAGATAAGAGCGAAAATGTTTCTGTTCCCGAGATTTACATTAGGAAGAAGTAATTAATGAACCTGAATGTATTCAGGATAATAGTAGTCAATGTTTGGAGTCAGTTCCAAGTCCAAATAGTTCGAAAATGCAACAAGCTTTTGTAAAAATGGTACAAACTCAAACTCATAATGACTTAAACAATAGCATTGATTAACCAGCGTACGCTAGTACAAAAATTATTAATGTATTTGCAAAGAAAATAATTTAAAAATACTTAATAAATTTCATGGAAATGTTCATAAATATCTAGCCGGTCTTTTCGCTCTAAATACGTTTTATCGAGTTTCATATAAATTTTCATCAAAACTAAAAAACAAAACATACTATTAGGAAAATTTCGACATTCAAATTAAAATAGGGTACTTGTACAATAGGCAAATGAATATTATAAAAGATCGATGTGCTCATTCAAATTCATTCTTGCTTCTCTTCCTTCTCCTAGACAAATGAACACTAAAATAAGTTTTTGCGTTAAATTAGTTTTTTGAGTTAGGTTGGGTTACGCAGTTTTTTTTTGAGAAAAATAGTATAAAAAACGAGTATAACGGCTCGAATTTTTTGAGTTCATTTGCCCAACGTACAAATAGCAACTACCATATTTTAATCTGCAGTGTATTTATGAAACGTTTAAATTTTATTTTATGGTTTAGTTTAGTTTTTAGTTAGTTTTCTTGTTCAAAAGTTTTAAACAGGCAAATGGGTGTCCATGAACACTTGATGGTTTAGGCCCTGAAGTTCGGTACAGATGTGAACAGGCGGATGAGAGTCATAAGCGCGCCATAATGGAAAATTTGAATTTCGATGAAATTTTTAAAAATTCATGTCTCGTTTATATATATTCATAGTCCTGCATTTCTGAACTAATGAAAAAAAAAGAAATGCCGGAATACTCCTTTGGAGCGGAATAGAACCCATTACACATTACCTGAAAGATGCATCTTCTTTACGCATTATGGTTTCCATTTCCTGAAAAATACATTAAAATTTTATAAATATTTAAGGTCGTTTTATCTTTTTTAACTTACAATTAATTCGGTAAAATTGTGACTTCATTTTATTTTTCTACGTCCGAAAGTGCCACTGTATTTTCAATTATGTTTACATGAGGAGTAGATTGATCACCTCGACCTAAAACAAATAATTATTTCACATATTTATTTATTTATATAATAGCATGATGAGTAAACAAATTTTGTTTTGATTTAATCATACTTACTGCAATTTTTTAAAAGATCGGGAGAATCGTACTGCGATAAAAGGTTCACATTCCTCTTTTCTTTATTTGTTTCTTCATCTTCTTCGTCACTGAACAAGTTCTTTGGCATGGATTTTATCTCTGAATTATGTTTATCCTTTTTATTTTTTCGTGCACTGGCTCTGGTTATTTCCCATCCTTCTCGAATACGTTTTATTTCGATATCAGGAATTGGGAAGGTGTGAATAATGTATATTATTTTTTTCTTAAAATGCTCCTTGGCACTCTGCCAAGGTCGATTTAAGATCTTTTTCCCTTCCATTTCTTGCCAGAAACTGTTTCCCCGCAATGACAAGTATGATTTTGTTTTGATGATATAATCAATTATCAGTTTCTTTTCATCGTAGGTGTATTCACTTCCTCGCGTACAGCTAATAAATATTTTCTGTACATTCATTTTGAAACCATCAAGTTTTTGTTGTTTACAATACTTACCCGTTCATGTTAATACATAAAACTGGTATAGAAATACAATACATATAAGTCCTGATTATTATAATCAGTAATCACAGCTAAATAGATATGGCCAAATGAGAGAATTGATTTTTTTTAAACGAGACAAATTTGACATCTACAGTTTTTTTCTTTTATAACTTGATTATTTCGTTCTGAAAATAAATTATATATATGAATGTACTTAATACATTTACACTATTACTATCTCAAGAACTATAAGAGCTACGAGGTCGGTTAAATTAGCAAATAATTTCTGTTTTACTATAGAGCGCGAGCAGACAAAATTATAAAATATTAACATTTTAGCAATTAAAAATCAAAATAAATCAAAACATTGGTCTTGTCAAATTGACAATGTTTTTGTCAAAATGACATGCACACATAAATTAGCTGATCCCAAGCAAGTCAAGGTCGCTCGAGTCACATGTCTGCTCGCGCCCTATACTATATTCTTTGTAAGAATATAGTGGTGGGAAGATAGGAGCGAGCAGTTTGATCTTGTTTGATTAGATAATATCGGGGTTTTATCCAATCAAAAAACAATATCAAACTGCTAATATCTTCCCACCATTATATTCTTTACAAAAAATAGAGCATAGACTATTTTAATGAGCGTAAAATTATATTTTTGCCGCTTGAGATTAAAAATTCGATTATTTTGGAAGCGAACAGTCTGCAAAATGTTATTTTTACTGTCTAGGCAGTAAAATATTTTTGCTATTTACATAGCAAATGCTTAATAAACGCCTAGCAACCGTTGTATAGCAACATATTTAGATGGCGATAAATTTCAACATAGGTAGTTAAAACCACGGCACCAAACACAGATTTACAGTTTCAGGAGCAGTCTCTGCTGTAAATTTAGTAGTGCCTAATTGAACAGTTAATCACTGGTTTCCAAACTCTCGGGACTAACTTTGTTATTTAAATGGGACCATGCTTATATTTTTTATTTACTTATTATGTAGAACTAGATAGATAATTTTAACTTATTTTTAAAATAAAACTGGTATATAATCTAAACATGCATTCCTTTAAAAAACAATTAAGCCTTTGCAAATATGTCACTGAATTCAGAATAATATTTTCTATCGAATAAGCAAATAAAAAATATAAAGTCCGTTTTCATGACTTGATCCCCACGTCATCAAGTAGACATATGGTTCAACTCGCCAGGGAAGGAAGGGAATTGATGACGTCATATTGTTTCCTTGGTTTTATTATAGGGATTTAATTTTCTAGTTTGATATAAGGTGGAGTATGACAGGACTTTGTCATTGTTTGACATTTTCAATGTTTTATTTGCAAATTTTTTGTTGTTCTGTAATATAATATAATTGATACCTACTGTGTGAATATTATTATTCATCAAAATTCGAAGTGACATTTCGCAATTGAATAATTATGATGTAATGTCAAAACTGGTGAAAACTAACAGTATGTTCTACTGTGTCAATTTCGTTATTCATCAAAATTCGACGCCAAAATCACCTTAATCACTCGTTACCGCGGGTACAAGAGTTTCCTTCTCATTTTTTGCCGTTGGTTAGACAGAGGTAGCTTATACCCCTCTCAAACATGGACGACAGTGAGATAGCGAATAATAGGCTCATATATGCCATATGTGTACGACAAAGATGCTAGATAAAAGTTTTGTAATTCTTGCATCAGAAATTGATGACGTGATAGCGGTTTACACTTTACAATAAATCGTTCAATTTATTGACGGATGAATCGATCAATTTATCCTACAAGTCGTTTAGAATTTACACTTAACGATTTTCTATCAATTTATTTTTGTTGAAATTAGAACTACCAACTTCTTAATATTATTTTATATACTTGTGGGGTTAGAGTTTAACCTAGCAGCGCTTCAGTTTTCTTGTAGTTTTTTTGAGAGTAGTCTTTCTCGTAGCGTACTTGTTAAAAATGAATAAAAGTATACTCTATCCGTTTTAACTATAGAGTGGTGTGAAAATAGGAGCAGTTTGATCTTGTTTTTTGATTGGATAATATCGGGGTATTATCCAATCAGAAAACAAGTTCAATCTACTCCTACCTTCGCACCACTCTATAGTTAAAACGAATAGAGTTTAGTTAATATATGTAATTATAACCTTGGAATCAAGCACACATCAAATATAGTTTCAAATGTCAAATATTATTATAGAGTTGACACTATACTCTGTTCCATTTAAGCCATTCAGCAGATGTCGGTCGCATCAGCGCAAGTTTTAAGTAGCTGAAATTACATTGGTTATACTTGTCTCTTGTGTCCAATTTCAGCCAATCAGAGAGGTCAAAACTATTCCCTATGCTCTGCAATACTGAATGGCTTAAATGGAACAAGGTATAGAAAAGTAATCAAAAAAATCCCTAAAAAATCGACGGAAAATCGCGGAAAATAGAACTCGTTCTATTTCATAAATTTATTGATCAATTTGTTTTCGTACATAAATCACCGATAAATTGAAGTTCGCAGTCGATCAATAAATCGGTCGATTTATCGTTAAGTGTAATACAGCCATGAGGATCAATGGACCTTTTCAATGTAACGGCTAAACTATTATTCACGAAAGATGACTATTCAAGGTCATTTGTGAGCCGTCTGATATAATATTACTTGCAGATAACTTCATTACATTTCGTTTGTTTCGTTTGAAAAAATATGAGTAATTAATTCATTTGAAAATTATGTTTCTTTCTAAATAATGCCTTTCTGAAAGATTTATGTTCTTCACTTATAAAAAAAACATAGACTTAACTTATTAACCAAGGAATAATAATTTGATTTAAACGTCAACGCCACTGGGTAAATATTAGCACAGAGGGCAGTGTAGTAGATAATTAGGTATCTGTAATTCTACGACATATGTCATTATTATTTATAGTGTGTTAGAAAGTAATGCCACTATTTACGTATATCTGTCACACCACATAAATTAAATAGACATAGGTCAAATAATCTTTCTCTTTCTAATACAAAATGTTGCTAAGCTATTGTTGTAAAATGACGTGTATTCTTTCTTCGAACAAATAACCTTGAATAGTCATCTTTCGTGAATGATAATAATAGTATATCTCTTTCTATCGCTGCAAATAGTAAGAAAAAGGCGTGAACAACTGCCAGTTGGGCTGTCAAACGAAACGTCAAAAATATTTCAGTCATTAAAATACCTGTATTCTCAGTGAAAATTTGCATCGGTAGACATTTTAACTTCAATAAAAGCTTTTGTAACTTATTTCGATAAGATTTTTTAAAGTTATCTGAGATATCACATTTTACGTCTAAATTCTTTAGAAACAAACGCCATAGATCTCAGTTGTTCTTACTATGCGCACATCCCCATAGCGCATATCTTCTATCTCTTTAAATTGAAAAGGTGCATTGGGAGGTAGAGTGTACCTAGTTCCATTTAAAATATCAAATTTGGTCTCCACAGTTTGTGAACCACTGGTTGAAAAAATAATAATTTTATGCTCATTAAAATAGTCGTGTAAAGTAGAAATTATTGTTTGTTAATTTAATTGATCTCATAGCTCTTATAGTTCTCGGTATTGCAATAGTGGACAAAATATAATAAACACCCTGTATATTATTTCTTGTAGACTTCATAGTGATAATAATTGTTATAGTAAGTAAAATTAAGGTATCACATGTGTTATAAGGACAATAATGCCTGAGGTCAACAATGTACTTTCCGAGGGCCGAGGTGTATACGTTGACCGACTTTTTTGTTTACAAACGAACAACCGGAAGTGATTGCTATTTTAAACATGGTATTGGCGGCAAGTGTATGTGCTGGCCACATCAGATTTGTTTTAGTTAAAATAGATTATGTCACGGTTGTGTATTTATTTTGGTTATATCAACATTAAATTTTTTAAAAAATACTTATTAGCTGATAATGCTGTTGATGACACTTAAAAAATGTTTAAGTTGCATGTTGCTCAATATAAAGCTATAAAAAGTGCATGTGCAATGTATTGCTGCTATCAATTGCACGTTGCAGCTGCACGCGCAATTGTTTCTCAATGTAAAACAGGCATAACGATTATTATTCCTATGCAGTCTGCAAGATCTGTAACAAGTGTATTTTTTTCTTGGAAGTAATTTACTTAGAATAAGTAAAACAAAACTAGAAAAATATGTTTGAATTTTATAAAGAACACGTGTTTTCATACCTTTTTTTGACACCCCGGATGAATCTTGTATTTACGACTAAAATGAACATGTACTTGGACTCTTGTCTTGTAGCTTGTAACAGCGTCCTCCCCTCGTTCTCCCTCTATTATAACAGAAAACAGAATGGACAAGAACAGGGCGTGGTTTAGTGCCGCCAAAAAAATTATGCAATCCGCGATACATTTGGTTCTGCTAGTTCTGCCTAGCATAGGCGCAGGGTATTTTATTTTATAATAGGGTACAAATTTAGATTACAGTATAAAGCCGCATTCACAGCTGAAATTCGGCGAAATTTGTAGCACTGAAATTTGAAGAAATTAATTTGACCGTTCACAGCTCGAAATTTGAGCCGTAATGCCAACTATAAAAAAAAACACTAAACGTTTCTGAAAATTAATCATTTGTTTGTCAATGCATTCATTAACTCGTTAAAAATTATTAGAAACCATGTCAATAAAATAGCAATCCTTCCCTTTTAATTTCTACTCGTTATTAGATTCTCATATAAAATTAAAATTGTAAGTTATTTTATTTCTTGGTTACTTAAGCATAGATAGTTCTATTTAAATACATATAATAAATACATTATTTAGACCTTTGCACTACTTCTTTTAAATAATAATTACAATAAACATCAAATAAAAACATTGAAATAACAATAACCACAACAACTTTGGTTATGACTTTATAAGAAAAGTGTTCTACGCTAAAAACATAAAATATAGATGTTGACAAATTTTCCATCAATAATATAATTTCTAAAAAATAAATACTGTCTTTCTTATGTTCTGTACTTTATTGAAAAAGGCAGATTTGGACATATAATAAAGAAAATAAATTAAAAACAAAATAAAACCATGAAATCATTAAATCACCCAAACATCAACAAAACGAGTTCATTCAAATTACATATATTTTACACAATTAGTAGAACGCACCCTAAATTAGCCACAAAAGCTTGGAGCTTGCAAACTTTTCTACAAATTATAATTCGTGTACACCAAATTTCAGCGCTGTGAATGCAAGTACACGTTGCAATAAGACAAACTCCACGAATTTCAACGAATTTCACCAAATTTCGGGCTGTGAATGCGGCTTAATAAATTTACTGAATGTGTTTTACCAATTTTTTTTATAAATAAATATTTTTCTTTTTAGTACAAGTTATATTTATAAAAAAAAATTAAGAACATATTATGGTTCTTTAAGTTATTTACAAAAGAAAATTTATTTTTATTTTTTATTAAAAGTCTAGTCAAAAAAATTCTAGTACTATTTGTGCTAAGTAGCCCTTCTACAACTAGGTACTTTAATAGTCTTAATCACTCATATTGATCAATGGGGTCCTCCATCTTATTTTTTTTATTTTAAATGAAAGATCGTTAAATTTTGAAGCAATTCGTAGTATTAAAATGTGAAGAGCCCGGGGGTAAAAGGATGAATGGCCATTTTCTTGCAAAATGCGTTGATTGATCCTACTAATAGATTGAAGGTGGAGCTTTCAGATGGTATATTTAAAGAAGGGGAAAACGGTAGCTTAGTAGATTTGGTAGTTACATCAAAAATAAGATTTCAAACTGTAGAAATTCGCATATTGAAAAAAACACATTTTGTGACATTCATCTTTTTCTCGCTGGCTCTACATGTCTAATCAACAATTATATCGCTGTCGGTGAAATTGGAAGTAGAATACAGGACCTTCTAACACTAAACAGTGGCATTTAATTTAGCTCCCAACATTGTAATAATTAAAAAAACTATAGTTCTAAAATTAGTAATAAAGAAAATAGCCATTTGCCTCTGTTTTCAATCACTCTGTTAGGGGATTACAGCTCAATCGAATTAAGATAAATTAGTAAAAAATAGTGAAAGTAAATGCTTAATAATAAATATTAATAAAGAAATAAAATGATATAATTGAAATATTTCGGAAATAAGGGGGTTTTTGTTTTAGCAGCTCATCACTCATATGAAATCCATATATATTATTTTGATTGGCGACTCAAAGACCATCTATAAATATATAACGAATACCGAGTTAGGGGCGAAGCCTTCTACCAATGGAAGTAGATAAATTCAAATAGCGGAGGCGTGGTTATCAGTCCAGTAGTGCAATTCTCAAACAGTTTTTATTGGTATATAAATATTTTACATTAAACTTAATAATTTAAATGCATTTCCAATTATAAATCATGTCGACTTGTACAGTATAATAATATTCATTTATTTTTTATAAATATAATTTAGAAATAGCATATATTTCAACAACATTTAGGTCCACGAAGAAAATAGTTCGATATAAAAACTTATATGTATACGTGACGTCACATCTATATTTTCAAATTTCGGAGGACTATAACTCGCTTATTAATAAGAATTTTTTCACCGGATTTTCATCGACAGTCTTAGTTTTACTTATATGTTCAGATGGAATTATAAAAAAAAAAAATGGTGGAATCCTCTATTCATTACATACCGTATTTGCTTCGTTAAATTAAAAGAAAATCCTAATTTTCTTTGCGCCTTCAACCCGTTCTTTATTTCGTTTAATGCTAAATTAAATAAAAACTATTGACTAAAATTAAATAATTTTTATTAAATATCAAAATATAATACATAAACAATTATAATATATAAAAATATTTTAACTTATGGCACTAATTACTTGTTTTACTCAGGACTGGTTGAAAATTAGAGTATGTTTCAAACATACTTAAGTATATCACAGCAGATCTGTAAAGGAATTCAAATTGCACCTTATTCGATACAAATTGTTTCCTATTTCTACGTATTACTCTCACAGCCAAACAGGGATCGCATTGTTGCTCAAGTTTTATTTTTTCTATCACAAACGACATTGCGACGAACAGACCGCTCGCTGTAGCTCCGTCACTGTAAAAATATATTATATTTCAAGTAAATACTGTTAAGTTGCCGGCTGGTGAGAATTTCAAGATTAAATATTAAATTATCCTATTTATACTCACTAGCATGTGACAATCATGGGATAGTTTCCATGAGACAAAGTTTCAGTTTCTTCCCAAAGTAAAACCATATTTTCTTCGCTTTGAGGTAATTTATTTTCGTATTTCCACCCTTTAAACTGAACTATTTTTACCGTAAAAGACTCTTGAGATACTTTGTCGTCTAAAATGATGCTATGGACATCGTAATAGTTGTAAATTTGTAGTTTATGGTGTTTTAAAGTTATCTTTGGTATTGGTTTCATTTCTTCGTTCTCTTTTGGCCAAAATGCACAGCACGACTGAAAATATAATCAAAAATGACGTAATAGAGAATTAGTATTTCCAAGGAAAAATGTCTATTGCATAACCTGAAGTACCTATGTTTTGTAAAGTAATTAAACTTCGATAATGTATAACTATAAAGTATTTATTAAAAAAGTGAAATTAATAATTGTTGTGTTGTGACGTCACAGCCTCAATTCTGCTAACTTCATAGTCTTTGAGCTCGCACGCATGCTTTTGTTATTGTGTTTGATTGTTTGACAATAGGGCGCGTTCCTTTGGGATGCAGCGATGCGAGCGCAGTGAACGCTTGTTTTTTTTATGTAGCGCTACTTTCAAGCGCTGCAGAAAAACGTAGCGTTATATATCTACGCTGCAAACTCACTGTGTAGATGCAGCGGAGTTATCAGCTGTCACTTTGTGAAAAAATTGCGGCAGAACAGCTTGTAGATGTCACTTACAACTACGAAAATTATGAAATTAACTCATCTATGCCGTCGATATCCATAATTTAATGTATTTTTACGTACACTTATATAAAAGATAAATTTGACATATAGCGGGAATAGGGCGCAAGCAGACACGTGACTCGAGCGACCTTGACGTTCTTGGAATCAGCTGATTTGTGCGCATGTCATTCTGACAAGAACAATGTCACGTTGACAAGACCAATGTTTTGATTTATTTTGATTTTTAACTGCTACAATGTTATTATTTTTAATTTCATATGTTTTACTGCCTAAAAATTGTAAAATAAAAACATTAAAGCAGTTTAAAATCAAAATAAGTCAAAACATTGGTATTGTCACGTGACATTGTTCTTGTCAAAATGACATGCGCACACAAATCAGCTGATTTCAAGCACGTTAACTTCGCTCGAGTCACGTGTCTGCTCGCGCCCTATAGAGGTTTGTTGATGTTCAAATGTTGCTAAGGTTACCGCTCGGTGCCGTTCACTGTCGAGTTGAAGCGTTAACGCAGCGTTGTATATCAGCACTCGCATCGCTGCATCGTAAGTGAACGCGCTCATTATGTGCAGTGTGGTGCAGTGGCGTCTTAAAAAAATAATGATTGTATTCCATAGGTTCCTTTGGCTCGCTTGATACGCCAATGTTTACGCGCTTCTATATCTTATACTTCACTGTATTCACTCTATTTTCTTTGTCATTCTAGTTCTGTCTCATAGCGAACATGTAATGTCTCTCTCTTTTAGGGTCGTTGCGTCACAAGCAATTTCAACAACTTTATTAATTTTTTCTCAGGTATTACTAATTTGTTAGAAAAATAGAAACATATTGTTCTATGTGTTTTATAAAGATTAAGGACGTGGCTAGAGCCCCAACGGCGGGACCGTGTTCAAAAAATTAAAATCCCGAAGAGACGTGGCGGACCAATTAAATTACAAAGAGGCGCGGTTTAGTACTATAATCTTTAGGGACTTGTGCAAAAAATAGAAAAACCGAACGCGGGACCGTTGTGGAACACCTTCTTAGCTTAAATATTTCTGTAAAACTAATGACAAAAACCTATACCTAACGCACAAAACTTTGTGAGAGGTGATAATGTTAAATATATTTAAAGAAATTGTATAATGCACGCACAGGCGGGATTTTATTTATTCTAAATGATCTCGAGTTCGGGACTGTAGCCACTTTCAAAGATTAAATTATATAAATTGTACTATACCGGATCATTTTCTGGAACATCGTTGAGGGATACGATTACTTTGACAGATTT
This sequence comes from Harpalus rubripes, assembly GCA_963082715.1. Lineage (NCBI taxonomy): Eukaryota > Metazoa > Arthropoda > Insecta > Coleoptera > Carabidae > Harpalus > Harpalus rubripes. The sequence goes on from OY720456.1 coordinate 25,715,679, forward strand.
TTCCGACACCATTCTCCAGAAATCTTTAACAGTGTCCGGCATAGGCAACTGAGTAACAATAAATTGTTCTTTAAACCGGAAACCATCCACGGGAACTGCGTTTATATAATCAGAATGTTCGTCATTGACTGGGAACCTCGTAATGTACACTTGGTTTTCCGCTATAACAAATTTTCAATAAATACCTATTATAATACATATTAACATCGATAATATGTAAATACATGGTGGATCAAATATTATTTCGGGTTACTTATATGAAAAACTATTTAAAGTGATATTTAAGACTTTTCTCCTACTCCACCGCCCAAGCTGCCGCTAAGGGACGCCAAGCCAATGCGCGTGCACGCGCAACTAGTACGATAAACATAACCTTTCGTTTGACCTATGGACCCGTTTAGTGATGACTAGTGATGTAAAATACCCGGGTATTTAATATTTGGGGTAAATACCCGGGTATTTATGCTAATTGGGTAAATGTGAGGGTATTTATGGTTACAACGTATTAAACGTTAATTTCTGTATCAGTTAATCAAAATAATAATTTAAAATGTCTAAATATATCGTATTCACAAAATTTAATATTAGGGTGATACAAAATGATAATATTAATTGTGTTACTAATATTTTTTGCAGAAAATGAGATTAAAATAAATTAATTTTGAATTATAACGATATGAAATGATGTACCTACATATTTAAAACATAAATAAGAATCTACTTATGCCCAGTTTCATGACAGTTGATTAAAATCTTAATCAATAATTAAGTTTTAAACGGCTTGTTAAATACAATATTTTGTTTCATGAGAGATGATTAGCTTAATCGGAGTGCCCATTTTACTTCAATTTCAAGTTGACACACTTAAGACAAATGTTTCTCACTAACTGGTATAAGCATTGTATAGACCATACTGCGGAAATGAAACCAATGTTATCTTATGGGAAAAATTGTATTTTTAAAGCAAAATATTATTTTATGTAGACGTAAATTAACGATAATTTTTTTCTTGCAAGTTTCATTTCATGTTTAACTACTTGATTCTGCCCTTATAATATATAAATTATCAATAAAATAAACATTAAAATTTAAAAATTTTAAGCGCCTGTTTACTCTCCTGTCACTGACAGATAACACCAAACTAATGTTTTGTTGTTGTGATTCTTTTGTAAAGTGCGAAATATTTTTTTTTTAATTATGCCTATTTACTATTGTTGCTTTCCGGATTGTGATATGAATCCACTAATTAAAAAGGAATATCTTTTCCTATTTTTCCTAAGAAAAGTATAGAGAAAATAAGTTAGTATTGCCAATTTAATTGGAAAAATTAAAAAATAGTTTGTCACCCTGGCACGCTTTTTTTCATGTCATAAATCTGCGGGCAGAGGCGCTATAGTTAATAATATGGTCTATTGCAAACAACTATTTCCGAACAGACGACATTCTATTTACAGGTGATTTTAAAATTCTTGACAAAAATATAATAAAATACATTACATTCAATAACTTATTAGAACAAAAAATTAAAAATATAGTAATATCCGAATATACCCATTTCTTTGGGTATTTACCGGTACGCCGGGTAAATACCGAGGTAAATGCCCATTTTTTATTTACCTACACACGGGTATTTACCCATTGCCCATCACTAGTGATGACGTAGCCAGGATTCCAAACAAGAAAATGGCTGCCGCCTTGGTAACGGTTACTATGTTATTTAAAATTGACCGCGAAACTAGTAGTGAGAGATTTTAGTTCCTTCAAATTTTAGGCTCTTTAAAGGGCACATATGAAAAAATATAATTGTTATTAGTTCTTGTTACGTTTTGTAAGTTGTACAGTGGATATTTTAAGGTTATATTTTAAATTTGTTGACCATGGTGATCTGTGTGATCATTATAGCGAACGTAGAACTTGTAAGCTTTTTAAATTTCCAAAAGACCCAAATCTGAATAAACTTAATCAGGTTAGTATTTATTTACAACAGAACAAAACTTATAACACGTTTCTGAACCATTTCAATATCAAACAAACTTATAGATTACGAGCGCCAAACGCCAAATTCTGGTTTAGTATAGCAACCGCCTTAGCAACGAAGACGCCATTTTCTTGTTTGGAAACCTTCGTGACGTCAAACTAAACGGTCCATTTTACGTACCTACACGTCAAACTACAAACTTCTGATTTGTGTTTCTTTATAAGTTGTTTATGGTCGGTTGCACCAACATAACTTAAATATTAAACTTGACTTAAATTGACAATATTGCATCGAAATGAAATGTCAAATGAATTATATTCTATTACTGTTGAAATTTCGATTTGGAAATTTTTGTTTAAACCTAGCTTAAATTTTTAGCTATTTTAGCCACGTTGGTGCAACTGTCCATTAGTGCCTTATTATTGAAGTAGTTTTTTCAAATATAGTATTTTTAAGAACAATAATATGGACAGTGCCAGTGAATCTACGGATACACCATTTACAAGGTAAAGGTAGGGCCATGTAGGGCCATATAAACTATTATTCACGAAAGATGACTATTCAAGCTCATTTGCCGTTTGATATAATATTAGTTGCAGATAACTTCAATGCATTTAGTATGCATAGGCGTGCAAAATGAAATATTTATGGACACATTTTAACTGAAAAAATAGTAATTTATTTGAAAATTGTTTCTTTCTAAATAATGCCTTTCTGAAAAATTTATGTTTCTCACTTATGTTTTTGCAAAATTCAAAGACATACACTTAACTATAAACCAAGGAATAATAATTTGATTTAAACGGTAAGGCCACTGCGAAAATATTAGCACAGAGGGCAGTGTAGTAGTTAATTAGGTATGTGTAATTCTCCGACATATGTCATTTATTATTTATGGTGTGTTAGAAAGTAATGCCACTATATTTACATATATCTGTCACACCACATAAATTAAATATACTTAGGTCAAATAATCTTTCTCTTTCTAACACAAAATGTTGCTAAGCTACTGCTGTAAAGTGATGTGTATTCTTCCTTCGATCAAATGACCTTGAATAGTCACCTTTCGTGAATAATAGTATACCTCATATCTGGATTATTATGAAAGATAAAGGAAAATGTTTAGATATTTATACGGTTTTTATGTAGAATAACGTGGCGTAGGTATTTTTTTTAATTTAATAATTTTTTAGATATAACCCAAGCTCGAAGCATAATACCTATAAAGGTAACCCATGTATGAAATCGCAATAAAATTATTTGTACATTTTTTCTATATCTCTACTAATAAGCGAGATTCCGAAATTGAACCTCAGCAACCACTGAAAATGTTTACGCTTTAACCGCGGTTAGCGAGTTTCAATTTCGGAATACAGTAATAATACGTAAAAATCAAGTTTTAGCCAGAAGGACAAAAACAAAAGACGGTTGAAAAATTCCATGGTGAATGGTGACTGTTAAAGTTGTCTCAAAAAGTTGGCCCCTAAAGACCTACATCAATATTCTGTAGCGTGCATAATAAGAAAGTTTTTCATAAGTAACTCGAATTTGTTCCACCCTGTACAGAATTGCAACCTTATGAGGTTAGATACGGTTTTACATTTTTATTGTAAGTTAGAGATCATTTAATTCTGATTCAACAAATATCAGACTTATTTAATCAATATTATCCATTTAAAGAAAAAAAAGTATCTTACTTGGTACAATATCTTTGACTCTATTTTTGGAGTCGTTGGCCGGGTCGGGTTGTTTCTGAACAACAAAATTGAGAGCTTTGTCTTGCCAAGCTGATTGTTGTAAATAATTGAGCTGTATCTGTAATCCGCCTTCTTCTATCAGCTTTTGAATAGCTTGAGACAAGTCTGCATTGCACGGCATATTTGTATCTGGTGCAAGGAGACACTCCAATAACACCATGTGTACTAATTTGTATTGATCCTAATAAATAAGATACAATATATTAATATAAAATAATTATTATGGTTATGATTGATTTTACTGTATTGTCAACCAAGTTGGCTCTTTGTTCTCGAATTTCGTGGAGATATCTTAGGACATCTATAGCTTTTTCTCGTGCAGCCATCCTCAAACAAATGTCGCAAAGAATTATAGTTCCTGTACGGCCTACTCCAGCACTAAAAAAGAAGGTGTAATATAGTTTCTATCTAGACAATTGTACGACAAAACAGCGACAATACCATAAACGTGAATTCAAGCATTTGCATTCAAAAAGATTTTTATGGTGCGCACACACACACACACACACACACACACTCACACTCACACATTCACACACATTCACACACACTCACACATACACACACACATACACACACACACACACACACACACACACACTAACTCACTCACTCACTCACGCCCACCTCCACGCACACGCCCACGCCCACGCACACGCGAACGCACACACATACACACACAAACACACACACGCACACGCACACACACACACGCACACGCACACGCACGCACGCACGCACGAACTCACACACACATACACGCACACGCACTTGCACACGCACACGCACACGCACGCACACACACGCACAGACATTGTTTTATTTTTCTTGTTTGTTTGTTTGTTTCTTGTTTAATGGCAGCAAGCCTACGTTGTTTTAAATGATTGTTGCAGTTTGTTAAAATTTATCTTGTAATTCAAATTGAATAAAAACTTTTTTTTGAGAAATCGAAAAAAAAAGATCTGACAAATGTTATAGTAGATAGTTTAAGGATTTTATAAATGTTTTATTTTCAAAAATCGATCGAGTGCTTTTCAAAATATCATGTTTTGAAATTTTTAATCGGTCGCCATTTTGTTATTTGATGAAATAGAAAATAATTGTAAATATAAATGTTTTAGAGAAGCGAAAGCAAATGGGGAAAGTTTTTAAATATTCCTTAAAATAAGGGAGTAATGACGATTATTCGAAAAAACAAAAGAACGCAACTATGAACTGAGGCTCCAAATCAAAAAATTGAACTAAGAAAAGTTGTTTGTTTAAATGAGTTCTAAATGCCGTTTTCGGGTGTTAGTTTTAACACACACACACACACACACACACACACACACACACACACACGCACATACACACACACGCACTCACACACACACACACACACACACACACACACACACACACACACACACACACACACACAAGCACGCATGCAAGAACGCCCGCCCGCCCATCATTTAATCAAAATATTATACTTTTCATAAAAAAAATATTCGTATAAGAAAATAACTTTTTTAAAATATATTTTAGACTAGGCTCTCAAATCATGGTATTTCGCATTGATTTACATATTTCAGTTGGGATACCTATATATTTTTATATACATATTTATAATAAAATGGGAAATCAATTTTTAGCTAGCTTGTTTTCCCAATGTGTTTTTAAAATTCTGCATTTTTCTTATCAAGTTATTTAAATTACATCTAGTTTAAATAAAATATTGTGGAAGTAAACGATGTTTAAGTTACGCGGCGTGGACGCACCTTTACTAGTGTGCTGCGTATTTTAACGAAATTTTCTCTAAACTACACAAATTTATAATTATGTGCTTATAATTGTATTTAATGCAATTAAATAGTTCAATATTTTAGTGTTAGTTATTTTGTATATTTTTTACTTCTTGTTAATAAATTATGCTGTGAGCGACAAGTCTGTTCAAATTCAAACCACTTATAGTGGCTGCAGATCACAGATCAAAAAACACTATCTGCAGTTTATGTTCGTTCGTCGTCGGTAATGTTGTGTTTAAGGGTTTTTCGTTTAAAAATGTTAATATAAAATGGATTATTCATATATTTAAGTAGTAAAAAATGTGTAAATGCTACTGATTGAACAAAATATTAGTGCTGTGTATTGTAATGGACATTTTTAGATATGTCGTAGATTTGGCGAGGGAATTAGCAGTTCATGTTCAGGTATACTGGTATACACTTTAAAGAAAAATATATGTGTACAGAGTGTCTCATTTTCGATGTTTTTTTAAGGTTTCTCGGGTAATATGAATGATAGAGCAAAACCGTTTGCACATTCCGGGGTCAACTTTCCCAGAAATGTTTAATAGTCTCCACAGGAAATTTCGATCTTCTTTTGTTTCTGAGCTACAGGCAAAAACTCATTTTTCACTCATTTTGAAAATATCTGATATTTTATTTATTATAAAGGTTAGAGAAAAAATGTTTTTACAAAAATTTTACAGTTTTTTAAATAGAATAAAATGGCGTAATTAGATTTTTTTGAAAACTTGGTGATTCTCGAGATATAACAAACTTATTATTTTTTAAATGGAAACTTATGTTGAAAATAGTCTCGTCCTTATTTTATAAGCTTTCCAATGATATATAACAAGTCTACATTCTTTTGTTTTAAACTTGAATAAGAAATAATTATTAATTTATTGGGTTGAAAAAAATTAATATTAGTAAGATGAAAAAATCTATTACAGATCATCATCTGAATATTTATAATAGTATTTGTTTCAGTTTTACTCATTTTTTCAATTTATTTACTTCAAAAGCATATTAAACCATCTTTCTCGGATTGTGTCAAAGCCAACTGTAACGTCGATAACTAGTCATTTAACTATCCCGAAAATAATTAGTTAAGAATATAATTAATAGATATTGAGTCAAAATAAACAAATGATGATTTGTAATAATTTTTTTCATTTGTTTCTTAATAATTTCCAACATTTTCACCTCAATAAATTAATAATTCGTCTTTTACTAATGTTTAAAACAAAAGAATGTAGACTTGTTATATATTATTGAAAAGCTTATAAAATAAGCAAAAAGACGAGACTATTTTCAACAAAGGTTCCCATTTAAAAAATCATAAGTTTGTGTTATATCTCGAAAATTATTAAGTTTCCAAAAGATCTAATTACGCCAATTTATTCTATTTAAAAAACTGTAATCTTTTTGTAAAAATATTTTTTCTCTAACTATCATAATAAATAAGAGATGATATATTTTCAAAATAATCGAAAAACGAAGATCGAAAATTCCTGTGGTGACTATTAAACCTTTCTCGAAAAGTTGACCCTGGAATGTTCAAACGGTTTTGCTCTATCATTAATATTACCCGAGATACCTTAAAAAAACATCGAAAATGAGACACCCTGTACAATGTATTATTTGTGTATACATTGTATTATAAAATATAATAGTGAATTTTTTTTTCAAACGTCGTAGAAATGGCATTTTTTGTGACTTAATTCACAAGGTATAAGTTTAATTTCTACGCCGCTGAAAATTTCTACGCCAACGGCGTAGAAATGACTAGTTTTTACGCCGCCAGAGTAGAAATAGCTAATTTCTACGACGGCGGCGTAGAAATAAAATAAATATCCATAGAAACTACATACAATCAGCGAATAAAAAGAAAAGTAATGCGTTTGAAAAAAAAAAATAATGTGTTATTCGGAATAAAAGTGTCTTTGTGTGCCTCGCATGCAATTGTCCGACTCGCTTCTCTCGTCGTGCAAACTTCCATGCTCGCCACACAAAGTATCACTTTTACTCCTAATAACATTATTCATTTTATGTTATGCCTTTCGAATAACATTTACTAATATTTGTTTCTTGTTTGTAGGTTCCAGAAAACCAAGTCAACAATAAAGGTAGGAATCTTTTATTGACAAAAAATCTAAGTTATTAATTTTTGACATTTCGTACAAGCAATGAAATGTTCCATTTTGTGTCACGTGTCTGTGTTTGAACCAATCCTGTCATTATTATACTGAGAATAAAGCTTTTGAGATTATTCCAGGGAATAATCTCTGAGCGAAAAAAAAAACAATTTTGTGCCATTTCTGATCATTAAATAAACCAAAAAATTATAGAAACCACTTCTAGAAATACCATAATTAGTAATTATATCTTTTGATTATTTATTTTGCATTGTCAACATAGAGTCAAGAATATATACAGAGGGAGCGTGAAACATAGTTCGTTGGCAATGACCTTGATGCCTAGTGACGGAAGGGGATGAAGCGTCAGCCATATTGCACTTGTCCATTTCTTCAGTCTATGTCTATACTGTATTTCAGATAAGAATAGACTTGGTGCGCTGCTGTGCCAGCCTGTTTTATACACATAAAACGTATGTATTAGTTTTGTTTCGTGTATGATATACTTCACAGCTCGAAACGTCAAAATTTGATAATTTTTAATTATTTAGTACATACTTTTTGTGGAGGAGGTTGATCCAAGGAAATGTTTTAAATAAATATATACTTTTGGCGATGTGGATCTTGTTTATTAAAAAAAATATAAAAGTTTGTGGACGTTTCGGTGGTGCAACTCCACCATCATCAGCTTTATAAAAACATTTATTAATTAAAAATGTATTAACTACTCATTAATTAATAAATGTTTTTATAAAGCTGATGATGGTGGAGTTGCACCACCGAAACGTCCACAAACTTTTATATTTTTTTTAATAAACAAGATCCACATCGCCAAAAGTATATATTTATTTAAAATATTTAGTAAATAAACAGTTACTTAAAGTGTTAAATAGATTATAAAATAAAAATGGAATAAATAATATACCTGCTTTACATATTGCTATTGTAAACTTGGTTTGCCTTTAGATCAATCATTAAGCTGGAATCGTAAGCCCTATCTTACTCTTAAGTCATTCTTATCTGAAATACAGTATAGTACATAGTAAACTGTCATATTTATTATTAAAATTTACTAAATATGGTCAAAAATGGTATTTAAACAAAAAAGTTTAAAGAACACATTCGAAATAGTACACGTCGACGTAAGCAAAAGCAAAAAACTAATTAAAAATGGACCAGTGCAAGATGGCGGACCATTCCCCGCACGCAGAGGCGGATCTAGGCATGGGCTTTACGGGCTGCAGCCCAGGGCCCCACAGATACAGAGGCCCCCTCTCTGCGGGTAATCAGTATAACATATATTAACATCCAGAATCGATGATCAAATTAATTATTTTTAAGAAGTGTTATTTTTTTTTCCTTTCCTTTTTAGTATTTAATCTTGACTTAAGAGTTTGATTAATAAAGCTAATACATACAGGTCCAGTTGCATAAAGCATTGTTAACTTTAATCACGTTGTTAACTTTGACAAGGCTTCTTTGCCAATGTATTTTTGATACGTATCCATGGTTACAATGTGTAGTTAAGGTGAAATGATACCCCAGCGCGCGAAATTCAAAATTAGTAAAATGGTTTTTCATTTTTTATTTAAAATTTTGTAATGTAATATAATTTCTTTGTATGCATAAATAAAAAGGGTAAAATTTGCCATGAAAACAAAATAGTTTCGATAATTTCGGTCAACGTACGCATCTCGGGCCAGAGGCCTCGAAAAGTACATTGTTGACCTCAGACGTTAATGTCCTTATAACACCCTTGATACGTTGAAATATCCATTCGAGTTCCAAGGTGCGCGTGCACTAGATAATCTTTGTTTGTTTTTTAGGCTTTATCCCAGTATCAATTGGTATTTTATGTACTAAGGGCGTTACGATGATTATAATGTAAGGAGGGCGACGAGGATCTAGCCCAAGGGCCTTTGGCCGAGGGATAGATGTCGCCCGATAGTTTATCGGTTTCAGAAAATGAAGACATTATTGATAAATATTATTTTATGAAATTTTCTCATTAATGCTACTTTCAGAATGCTATTGTTAACAGAACAATTATACAACATTCAAATAATGTGCTTTATTCCTCATGTTTATAACTTTCGAGTAAAGTAGACCGTATTTAGGACGATACGCTATCGTTATCTGTATGTATTAATGAAGAGCATTATATTTTCATTTAATTTTATTTTCATTTTGTAGACCGTTGTTGACAAATCAGTATGGTAATAATAGGCATTTACAAAAATTCTACCGGTGAGCTGTTACCGGTATATATCGGTAAACAGTTGTTTACCAGGTTACAGCTACCCGAATGGTAAACAGAGTAGATTTCTAACCTATGAAAAATATTTAAAAGTTTGAAACAGATTTTAAATTTCACGTAGTCAACAAACTGAGCACAGTGCTATTTCCGATTCCAACATTGAAGACATTTTCACTTTCAACGTGCGCGCTTCGCTTAGCATTACTACCTTTTTTGAGGTTAGATTCTTCATTTACCGCATTTACCGGCTGAATTACTCGATCCACAAATCATGGATCCGGTAGATAGATCTGGTAGATATGGTATAATTTTCGAACAAGGTAACTATTAACCACTCGTGTTTTCGAACGCAATCGGTAGATGCGGTATCTACCGGTAGAATTTTCGTAAATGCCTAATATTACCGTATAGATACAGTTATTACTTAGTTACTAGCCTACTTTTGTACATGTAAACAATGGAATAATATCCTGAAACCGGTAAAGTAAATAACAGGTTCATATTAGTCAAGTAGTTTCAAGTTACTTGGATTCAATTGACTTGCAGTCAAGTAACTTGACTAATGTAATGTAAACAAGGCACGAGACCTTTAGAAACCAGTTAAAAACGCGATTTTTTTTTTGCAATTACCATGATTTGAGGAAAAAGAATAAATATCTTCTATTTTTTGTTTTCTATAAGAATAACAAATAATAAAATTTGAGTAAACTACTTTATTGGAATACTTCTAAAATTTTGAAAGGAAAAAGAAGGTAGTACCTGCAGTGCACAATAACTGGAGCAGTACTTTGAGGAATAGTGAGAATTTTCTTCAAGAATGGTACCAAAGATTGCGGATATAATGGTACTCCATGGTCTGGCCAAGATGTAAAATGTAGATGATAGATCTATAATAAATAATACATTGAAATATGTAGATACTCTTTATATACCTTAAAAGTTATAGAATACAAATCATACCAGTCTCTTTTCTTTCTTGTATGTAATTACGAATGTTCGGTACTCAAAATCAGCATAAAGTTCGGATTTTTCAAAATATATATCTATGTCTCCATATTCCCTGGATGAATTGATTTCAGGCCAATATTTCTCACATTTTCTCTAGAGAAAGTAGGTTAATATTTTTGTTTATTATTGGTGTAGATTTTAGTTACCTTTCCTCCTTCTATAACATTTGCAAGCATGACAATATATTGTGTTTTTTCTTGCCATACCATTCGCCAAAAATCATTCACCGTAGCTTGTTTGGGGCCTTGGGTAGCTATGTAAGCGTTTTCTTGCTTGTAGCCCTACAAAATATGTGCTCGTATTTATACAATTTAATACAAATATATTTTTTATACCGAGGTAGAAATGATTTTGTACTTACGTGTATATAACTGGCGTTAATGTAATCCGAATATTCGTCATTGTTGATTTTCTCCAACTTTACCCGAGTATGATCATCTACAAAACAGTTTCAAGTATGTTAATAAGGGGGATTAATAATTGAGACATTTTAATCGTCAATACGCTATTTCTGCTCAATATTAAGAGAAATAAGTAAAAATAAGCAATGTTTTATAATGAATATTAATAAATAAATAAAATAATACATATAATTAAAATACTTAAAGCGTCACGTCACGAATATGAGTACATATATGTATACAGGGTGTTTCATGTAACAGTACAAGGCTTCAAAGTATGAATTCTAGACACCAATACGAGTAAAAAATCCCGATAAACATTGGTGCTATCATAGGCGCCGACTACGTGGGGGCTTCGGGGCTTGAACCCCCACGCGGAAAATTCTGAGGGGGCTCTGCCCCCACACAGAAAAAACTGAAGGGGTTCTGCCCCCACACAAATTATTTTTAGTACCAACAAAAAGTACAATCATTTAGAAATATTTTTAATACATCAATTACTTATACAAAGTAACAATGTATACCTATTCTATTATTTATTTTATAAAATTTTCAACTTGTCATATTGTATTAACTAAAGTATTGTGTAAGTAACGCGTGCGGATTAACAAATAGTACTGCCATCAGTGTTGCCAGATTTACAATGCAATATTATCTAAAAATAATAATAAAATTATGAGATTTTAGTGAAAATAATAATAATATAATAATATATGTTTATTAGCTTAGCTAGCTATATGATACACTCCACATGAAAAATATATATTCATTCAGGTACAAAAAAAAACCTTCCTGAAAAATCTTTAATTTCATTTCATTATGCTTTTAATGAAGAGCGTGACAGATTTCCTCTTGATGCATATTTTCATTCGGGTGATCATAAATAACACGGTTCCTGAGATTATTCTTATGACTGCTGCCAAATTCGAAAGGTACGCCCATGGAAATAGTAATGCTGTCATACTACTACTTCAGGCATTTTTGATCACTCTGTATATATTTTCAACATACATACAATTTAAATTTATGTTCTATCTGTCTTATGTTGAGTTTCGCCGTAAATTTAATATAACTCAGGATTTTTTAAAAATTAATTAGACATTTTAAGTCATACGATAAATTCGTATCTTTTGTACAATTTTATTTATTTCCAATTTTAAGAAATAAAGTTTTTATTTGGTAAATTTTCTGTTGTCTCTTTTTGTCCCCACACGAAAAATAAAAAGAAAGTATCATATGGTTCGAAGATGAAAAATAAACGTAAAATATATATATATATATAATTTGACCATTTGAGAAAAAAATACGTGTGGTTTCGGGACCCCTTGATATTACGGGGTTTGGGAATTGTGAAAATCTAATTCTATTCAAAAAGATTTTTTTTAGGTTACTAATGTTACATATACATATATAATTATTAATAGAAAATCATGTATTGATAGTGTAATTATTAATAAACGATTTTGGTAAATCTTTCATTAATAGCTAACCATGCATTAATATGTGTCCTTCTCATTAATAAACGATTTAGTTAATGAAACTAATAAATAATTAAAGCAATGAGGATTTTACTTATTTATAACTCACATGCAATGAGATTTGTATATCGGTTTTTAAACTTATTTGGTTTCAACATTCCATAATCCCAAGGTTTAGTTTGACCACGAGGGAACAGCTACAACAATATTTGTAAAGATTTTGTCAAATAAATTAAGAGTAAAGTCTTACAGCATGCTGCTTTTCCAATTCTCCATCTTCCAACGCTTCTTTTAAATAGTCTTCCAAGTTTTCCAGCGAAACTATTCGAGAATGGAAGAAATTTGTTCCCTCTGCAGTGATTTCTGCAGTACCATTGGTCTCCTGAGTAAATTCAAATAATATAACTCAATTTAAAAATTATTAAAAAAATTTAAATTAAAAAAGTACTCCTGTTGTGTTCTCTTTACGACAATTTTGAGTTAGCTTAGTAAGCGCCCTAAACGGTACAAATATATCATTTTCGAAATCTGTGAATGTAATACAAATTGATACTCCCAGAAACGGGTAATAAACCGTGACGATATATTTTATTTATTTATTTAAGAAGTTACAAGAACTCATAATAATAATAACAATAATAATAAATATGATTCCTTTTTAACTGTCGGTGATAATGGAAACTTATTAATTTAGAATTTTATGGTTTCCACCTTCCGGAGTAACGGTTTTAGAAAAGGACAAGAGTTACAATTAGTTGATAGACCACGGCCTCAATATATCGATAAAGGATTATATAAAAGGTCATGAAGAATATTGTATTTCCATATTATTATACGCATAGGTATTCTCAAACACAAATTGCGGTCCCGGAAGATCATTTTTATACCAAAATTCATGTCATACAAACTTCAAACACCACTCCAAAACGAAATAGTCCAACTTACTAACAAATAAGAACTTGGGTCATCTATACATATTAAATCTAGACCTTATAAATGTAAAGGGCCGGTTTAAGGATCCGCGGGGCCTGTGGCACTACTTATCTGCGGAGCCTTTTTCCAATATATATAGGTTATGGTAATTACAACTATAATTAGGTCTGGAAACTAGGTTGTGGGTTTGGCAGTCCAAATTGTACGGATTTACGTGAAGAACACACTTTTTTAATTTGTAAAGCTTATGGTTATATTTTTAACCATCTTTAGTACACTGTAATATAACACGGAAAATATGGTATTGTAATTGTTATTAATAATAAATACTCACATTAACTTTTGTATCCCATAAAATAGCCACTTTATCTAAATTTGCTTTTAATAGGTCCAAATAAAAACAAGAGAAAATGCCAATACAATATAGTAAATTTCAAATATAACTATTTAGTAACTCGGTACTCGCTACTTGGCTTCTTTGCTAGTAACTTAATGAAATATGCATTAATTTATTTGTAAATTTCAATAAATTGTCAAAATTATAATTTATAATATTATACACATTTTAAATTTTGTTTATCAAATTTTAATCTTTCTGTTGAGTCGACAATAAGTGCTGCCCTAGAATTCTAGTTACGCCACTGGTTATTTGATACCTATTTCCAAAATACCGTAAAATTATAAACATCAAAAAATCACAAATAAAATGTCTCGTGAAGTAATAAAAAAAAAAACAGAAAAGTTCGATTTTGTCCTATGGAAAAAAAAATCAGCGCGGGGCCCTTTCAAGCGCGGGACCCGCGGCAGGTGCCACATGTGCCACATAGATAAACCGGCACTGTAAATGTACGATATGGATTATTAAAATTTGAGTGTTTAGTATTTAAAATATTCGAGTTTTAAATGTCTTAAAACTCTACGTTCCAATTTCTTACAATTTCCAAACATTCTGCTATCACCATTTTAAAAAACATAATCCATGTTCAAGTAAATGAATGCAGAAAATAACAAAATAACGAAAGTACACCAAATAATACTTATTTGAATTTATGATGCCATGCCAAATAAAGAACATTTGCGTTTGTATGAAAGTCCCTGGCAATCAACCATGAACTATAATACGAGTATACGTATTTTTTTATTGATTATTTTATTAAATTCTTTACTCATCCAATTTTCCAATTATTGACCACGAAAGTTATTAAACATATTTTTATATAACTATATATTATTCAACTGTTTTTATACATTTTTATTGTAACATTCAGAACCGTGAACAATTCAATTAATTAAATATTAAGAAATATCTTCAAGGGCGTAGCCAGGTACGGGAAGGGGGGGGGGCGGCCGCCGCAGAAGTTCCAGAAATACGATTAGCACCATAAAAGACATTATAAATTTTTTTCGAGAAATTTTCTTCGCAGAAAGTACGTGCCAAATATTCCAGCTTTATGTGAAACACGCTAGTTACAAAAATATAAGAGTATTGCTATTTTTAATGAACATTTTGAAGAAATTGTCTATGCACTTTCATATATTTCTACAGAAGGGAATGCTGCTGCAAGGAAAGGTGTTTACCAGTTATATTGCACTGCTACTAAGTCAGAATTCATTATATGCGTTGGATTGATAGCCAAATACTCAGGCATGTTGGAAGCTGTTGCCAATGCGTTACAATCAAAGACGATCGACATGTATACATGCATGAATCATATTAAAAGAATAATGTCTGTCATAAAAGTTCATCGCAGCAACGAGGACAAGGAGAGCCAAAATATTTTAAACACTTCTACCAGAACTGCAGCTGCAAATGGAACTGATTGACAAATCTTGCGCATTGTATCTCGCCAACAACAAGGATGCTAGAAAACCGTTAAACTGGCTATGTATGCTTAGTGTACACAGAAAAATGGTACAAGAAAATGGGGATAAAATTGTAAGCGAAGTCTTGAAATGGTTTTGCGAAAAACCTCGGGGATTACTGGTAGGGTAATAAAATAAATATTTTTTCCATTAATAAACGTTTTTGTAGTATGCATATTATTAGTTTTTCCTTGCCTGCCCTTCCCCCCCCTGAACAAAATCTTGGCTACGCCCTTGAATATCTTTCTCAGAAGTGGTAACGTATTGTGACCAAAGATCCAATGATTACCTTGAGCCCAGTGACAATAGGGTCCTATACCAATTTTTTTTTTCTTGAAGAACAGGGTGAACTAAGAATTATAGTGCAAAAACGACTTAAAAATTTTACGTAATAAGCGAGATATGAATTTTTAAATTTAAGAATTTGGTGCGTGACGTAGCAGGTACTTACAGTGGCCGACAAACTGTTAGTTCTAGAGAATACAATTATTTTATGTTCGCATAGCTGAAATATTTTTATATATAAACTTATATGTTATATTCACGAAGAAATTATTATTATTATTATTATTATTATTAAGCTTAAATAACATAAATAAAATGCATTTTTCCTAATAAACTATAGAACATTGAAACACTTTGACCATTGTTTGACAATATTGTGATACAAACTATGGCGGCAGATGGCGCTAGTATTAGTTCATTAATGTTTTCACAGTAGGTTGGCCTAACAAGCGCGCGAGTCTCGTTTTTAAATTCAGGGAACCAATCAAATTGCAAAGACCTGATACGACATCCTAATTATTAATCGAATTCAGTCACTTATACTTTGCGAACTAGTTAATATTTAAACAAAATTCTTTCACTAATGCTCCTTAATTTACGTATATTTTCGCATTTTTATCTAAGATAGTTAAAATATGACTATGGTATAGTACCCTATTTGGAGACAATTTTAAATTTGACGCACAGTACGCTAGCGCGCCCGCTCCACGGTTACACTATTATTCGCGAAAGAAGACTATTTAAGGTCATTCTTTCGAAGAACGAATAAACATCACTTTACAACAGTAGTTTAGCAACATTTTGTATTAGAAAGAGAAAGATTATTTGATCTATGTCTATTTAATTTATGTGGTGTGACAGATATATGTAAATAGTGGCATTACTTTCTAACACACTATAAATAATAATGACATGTGTCGTAGAATTACGGATACCTAATTATCTACTACACTGCCCTCTGTGCTAATATTTACCCAGTGGCGTTGACGTGTAAATCAAATTATTATTCTTTGGTTTATAAGTTAAATCTATGTTTTTGTATTTTGTAAAAACATAAGTGAAGAACATAAATCATTCAGAAAGGCATTATTTAGAAAGAAAAATAATTTTCAAATGAATTACTCTTATTTTTTCAGTTAAAATGTTTCCATAAATATTTCATGTTGCACGCCTATGCAAACTAAATGCAATGAAGTTATCTGCAAGCAATATTATATCACACGGCTCACAGATGACCTTGAATAGTCATCTTTCGTGAATAATAGTTTATGTGTTGATATATTGTTTTTAAATCGATCTGTTGAGGCCGTGGTCTGTCAACTTAATCCTCTTTTTAAGCTAGTTGTCATTTTCTAAAGACATGTGGTGTGTGAGGGGTGGATATGTATCGTGTGACACCAATTCTCCATTAATAAAGGTAATATACGTACTGCGGGTTTGCTGGGACCTGATTTCGGTGCAGTTGCGGGTTTCTTGGGCCTGGTTCGTTCGGGTTCCTCCGCTGTTTCTGTTAAAGGGATAACGTCAGGCTCATGAGGATCTTCTGAAATGCGTCAAGTGCAAAATGTTCATAGTGTTAATAAATGGAAAGTGTTCTGTTCAGTCAGATCGAAAACGCCTGTTATGAAAGGAGTGATTTGGTGATAAAATGTGTTAATTTGTAAATGGTTGAATATCGATCGTCTTATGTGGTACATAAGAGACAGATACTGATTGGAAGGAATAGAAGGGTTTGTAAAAAACATACCCGATCGGCCCATTCGCAATGGACGCAATCTTGGAATCATCGTCATAATTGAAGCCCTTCTCTCTTCCTTCTTGTAAACATGCCTGAAATAAATATACAGGATTTTTCAAAATTGAACAAAAAACTTGAAATTTAAATAAAGGACCTAAAAATAAGTGTATAAGTTCATATAAGAAAATGCTCATAGATGCTTCGTGGCAAAGATATTTGTATTTCGTACCATTTTACACAATTTGTTCAAAATGATGACCTTGAATACGTAAACAAGCTTGGTATTGATTCGTTAATGATATAGTTGATAGGCGACATTGATGCAAATGCGTCAATAATTTTCATTAATCCGAACGGAGTATAGATTTTTTTTCTTTGTCTACCATCTACAATTATCTTAATAATAATGATTGGGACTTGAAATTTTGTCCACATATTTTCGTGTTGTTCCTGTAATTACATCGGAGGAAAATGAAGTACCAAAATGTGTCAAAACCCAATGTTATTTAAATGGGCAAAATCAAGTGCATTTAGTTACGGTAAAATATAAATATTAAACGGAATTATTGCCAGCATAATTTTTACCTCCCGCTACCCTTGGTAAGGGAGGTATAGGGATCGTGCTAAAAATCGCATATCGAGATTTTGGTAAATGACCACGTTTTAAGGTCCCTAGAATCCAATTTTAACATTTTCACGATGATGTCTGTGTGTATGTGTGTGTGTGGATCCTCCAGTACCTTTAAATGTTATATTTTCGAGATTAATGTTATTATAAAAATTATAATTATGAAATTTTCTATAGATTTGCATTAATACTTTTTCTATATATTTTACGGATAAGTTTATAAAATTATCTATAATTTAAATCCCAGATCTTACGCTTTAAAAAAACAAAACGCAGTTATTCAAATGTATATAACTGACAGATAAATATGTCATTATCAAAGAATTAATCATTTCATAATAATATTAGCAACGTTTTAAAAAGAAAAAAGTAAATAGAACAATAGAAAAGGAATTCAATACAGTTTCCAGCATACGTAAATATGTAGGTATGTATTTAGATTAATAAAAATTAATGATTCGCAAAAATGTTTAAGCTAATCCTCATTTTTGGATTAGTGAATTCTATTCTATCCCGGTATTTAAAATTTAATCTTCATTTTATTATAGCTCCGGTGTATAATGGTTAGAGCAACGCCTCATAAGTCGTGAGTGCCCTCGGGGCTCTGGGTTCGAATCCCACTAAGGCATGGATGTGTGTGAATGTGAACCCACTCTGTAATTGGGATTTAATCCTGTTGAGGGGTTTAAAAAAAGATAGTTATTTGGATTAGATTAGACTATATTTTAAGATATAAACCGTCAAATTAGAGTAAAATTCGCTAATCCAAAAATAAGGATTAACTTAATCTTTTTTGTGACTCGGGCTGTAAATGGTGGGAAGTATTGTATTGGCCACACCAGATTTTTTAAAATTTATTTGGAACCACTTTAGGGGATGGCCCTGTTAAAATTTGACTTGACCCCTTTTAAGGTCCACCCTATTGTTTAACCGTATTTGAAAGAAAAAATCATTGACACATGTGCATCAATAACACCGGAATAATGTCACGTATAGCTCGTCCATCTTAGCATTGCACTAAAGTTGTGCAAAACATAACATGCGATAGCAGGATGACAAAAAAGAGATAATCATAGAATCCTAGGTAAATGATCATTTCTACACTGCGTGCAACAGGTTGTATGAAGGGTATAATCGAACACTTCGCTTTGGACTGTACAGGGTGTCTCATTTTCGATTTTTTTTAAGGTATCTCGGGTAATATTAATGATAGATCAAAACGTTTGCAGATTGCAGGGTCAACTTTTCCAGAAAAGTTTAATAGTCACCACAGGAATTTTCGATCTTCATTTGTTTCTGAGCTACAGGCAAAAACTCGTTTTTCGTTCATTTTGAAAATATATCATATCTTGTTTATTATGATAGTTAGAGAAAAACTGTTGTTACAAAAATTTTACTGTTTTTTAGATAGAATAAAATGGCATAATTAGATTTTTTGAAAACTGAATAATTCTCGAGATATAACACAAACTTATGATTTTTTAAATGGGAACCTATGTTATTTTTTAAGCTTTTCAATGGTATATAACAAGTCCACATTCTTTTGTTTTAAACATTAATAAAATTCGAATTATTAATTTATTGAGATGAAAATATTGGAAATTATTAAGAAACAAATGAAAAAATTTATTACAGATCACTATTTGTTTATTTTGATTCTATATCTATTAATTGTGGTCTCAAAATTATTCTTAACCAATTATTTTCGGGTTAGTTAAATTACTATTTATCTACGTTATAGTTGGCTTTGACACAATCCGAAAAAAACGGTTTAATATGGCTTTGAAGTAAATAAATTGAAAAAATTAGTAAAACTGAAACAAATACTATTAGAAATATGCAAATAATGATCTGTAAGAGATTTTTTCATTTGTTTCTTAATAATTTCCAATATTTTCACCCCCATAAATTAATAATTTGTCTTTTATTAATGTTTAGAACAAAAGAATGTAGACTTGTTATATATCATTGAAAAGCTTATAAATTAAGCAAAAATACGAGACTATTTTTAACATAGGTTTCCATTTAAAAAATCATAAGTTTGTGTTATATCTCGAGAATTATTACGTTTTCAAAAAATCTAATTACACCATTTTATTCTATCTAAAAACGGTAAAATTTTTGTAGAAATAATTTTTCTCTAACTATCATAAATAAGATACGATACATTTTCAAAATGAGTGAGAAACGAGTTTTTGCCTGTAGCTCAGAAACAAAAGAAGATCGAAAATTCCTGTGGTGACTCAAAAAGTTGACCCTGCAATGTGCAAACCGAGGTGCAAACGGTTTTGATCTACCGTTAATATTACCCGAGATACCTTAAAAAAACATCGAAAATGAGACATCCTGTACACTTTGCCACTGCGCATGCCACCTTCATGTGCGTTGCTGGAATTGCGAAGCTGTAGCAACTGTATCATTAACGAATCGATGCCAAGCTTGTTTACTGGTTCAAGGTCATAATTTTGAACAAATTTTTTAAAAATAAGTTTCTGGTATTTAATATTATTGTTAATAATATAGTCAGTGGCGGACTAAGAACAGTTAACACCCGGGGGGAACTTTATGCGGCACCCCCCCAATATCTTTGGCGATTAATTAACTTTTTCTATTTACATATATAAATTTGAATGGAACATTCCACATTTTTTTTTTGTATTTTTATCTGAAGAAAATCCGTTGAAAAAATTTCTTTAAAAACCGAATTATGGTCCCCCGAAGTTTGAAAAAATAGATGTGACGTCACGAAGTTTTTATATTGAACTGTTTTCTTCGTGAACCTAAATTTTCTTGAGGTATATGCTATTTCGAAATTATTTTTATAAACAATAAATTAATATTACAACACTGTATTCTATACCGGGTGTCTTAGGCCGACCGACACATGGGCGATTAACATATAAAATTAGTTAATTGTGAATAGTATCTCCCCAGTGCAAGATATTAAGATGAAATTTTGCATGCTTATCCGGGGATACTATTTCTATGGATTTCAATTCAAATCAGTCAATTTACAAGTGTAATATTAGAATAAATTAAGAAAAATTGTAGAAGTACCATGAATGTTATTCATATCTTGAAAATAATAGTATCTAAGCAACAGCTCTGATAGAGTAGGGGTAACGTGCGCGCTTCACAATTTAGAGAGTCGGGTTCGAAACCAACCGACAGCAATATTTATTTTTTAATTTTTTCTTTTCAAAATAATTTTTATTATTAATATGTTTTTAATCTTTTATTAATATTTAATTTAATAAAGTGGATACATTGTACGTAACAAGATTTATTTATTTAAAAAATATTTTATTATTTGCTTTATTGGTTTATTATAAATTAAATTTCTTCAAATTATAGTTAGCCCTGACGAAAACAAAAAAACGAGAACATTTGATTTGAATAATCAAACGTCAAATGCAGATTTGTATTGTACTATCTTTATTTGTTGCTAGTGTTATTTAAATAATATGGATTTAACTACAAAAGGTAAAATTCGTATTGTGAAATTATTTCACATTGGTAATAGCCTACAGCAAACTGCTGATGTATTTTCTGCCGAAAATCCAGAAAAAGTAGTTAATAAATCCCGTGTAAGGCGTATTATTAACAGATTTGAAGAAACTGGGTGTGTTGCTAATCACACAAAGCAGGAAATACAACCAATTGAAAATGAATTTGAAGAAATAATAATTGCGCGGGTTGAAGTGGAGCCTACTATTAGTTTAAGAAGTTTACAAATGGAATGTGGAATAAGTAGAACAAAAATTGCTAGAATACTTAAGAAAAATGGATTTAGAAGTTACAAAGTAGGTAACCATCAAGAATTGCGAGACGGCGACGAAGAAAGAAGAGCAACTTATTGTGAAACAATTATGGATAAAGCCAATGAAAACAGAAACTTTTTGTATTCCCTCTGTTATACCGATGAATGCACATTTACTCTTCATAACGAACCGAATGTGCAAAACTTTCGCCACTGGTCAAAAGATAAACCAACTCTTCAAAATTTATCAAGAACACAATATCCCCAGAAGGTTAATGTTTGGGCGGGAATTTTGGGATCACACATTATTGGACCATATTTTATTGAAGGGACATTGAACGGTCCAAAATATTTGGATTTATTGGAAACAGTAGTTGGGCCTAGACTTACAGAATTAAATATGGAGAGGATATGGTTTCAACAGGATGGGTGTCCAGCGCATAACGTGCAAATTGTCAAAGAATATTTGGACAATTCATTTCCAGATTCTTGGATTGGTTTAAATGGACCAATTAATTGGCCGGCAAGGTCTCCTGATCTAAGCCCCTTAGATTTTTTTCTTTGGGGTCATTTAAAATCAAAAATTTACGGCCATTATGAATTGACCACTTTAGATGACCTGAAAGCGGCAATAAGGAATGAATGTAGGCTTATTTCTAATCGACAGCTAAGCAACGTGAGACAGCAATGTTACGATCGTCTCGGATTTTGCTTAGCGCAAAACGGCGGCCATTTTGAATATTTATTATAATTTTTAAATTTTAATGTTGTAATTAGTAGGTACGATTTAATATTTTTTACATAAATAAATCTTGTTACGTACAATGTATCCACTTTATTAAATTAAATATTAATAAAAGATTAAAAACATACTAATAATAAAAATTATTTTGAAAAGAAAAAATTAAAAAATAAATATTGCTGTCGGTTGGTTTCGAACCCGACTCTCTAAATTGTGAAGCGCGCACGTTACCCCTACTCTATCAGAGCTGTTGCTTAGATACTATTATTTTCAAGATATGAATAACATTCATGGTACTTCTACAATTTTTCTTAATTTATTCTAATATTACACTTGTAAATTGACTGATTTGAATTGAAATCCATAGAAATAGTATCCCCGGATAAGCATGCAAAATTTCATCTTAATATCTTGCACTGGGGAGATACTATTCACAATTAACTAATTTTACATGTTAATCGCCCATGTGTCGGTCGGCCTAAGACACCCGGTATATTTTTTAATTGCAAGTGTATTTAAATTATTAAGTTTAATACAAGAAATTTATATTGTAATAAACACTATCTGAAAATGACAGTGCTGGAGTGATGGCCACTCTTCCGTTACCGTTTACTTCCATTGGTAGTAGCAGTGCCGGATTACCAAATAGGCCGCATATTACCAGCAACCTGGGGCGCATTTATCAAATTTTGACTTAGTTGAAGCTAAAAAAAAACAGTAGCCAAGGGCTCACGAATACCTTAATTAGGCCCTGAGTAGTACGAACCTTCTAATACGCTATTTCTTATAGATTTATAGTCGGTCTTTCAGTCGCCAATCAAAATTATATTCATATTTTGACGAGTCGTTTTAACAAAAACTCTCTTATTTCCGAAGTATTGCAATTATATCATTTTATTTCTTTATTAATATTCATTATTAAGCATATACTTTCGCTTTTTTACTGATTTCTCTTAATTCGATTGCGCTAGAATAACCTATTATTGTACTACATTTTTTTCGTATTATAATTTTATTTAATAATTGTTAACACCTAATCTATACCACCGTTTAGTTATATTACTATTAAAAAATGTTAATAAATAAAAATTTGGTGGTAATGGCACCCGGGGCGGACCGCCCCCCCCCCCTTAGTCCGCCACTGAATATAGTAGCGTCCTTATAACACTCAAATGCAAATATTGTTAAAAGCAAATCCACTATGAGAATTTGCTTATTTAAATTTTAAGTTTTGTTGTTTAATTATGAAACATCTATAAACTATAAAATTATTGTCTCTTTTTAATGCCAACTTACTTATAGATAAAGAAGGCAACAATTGGCAATAGCAGCAATAACAACAATGCCCAAAGACCTGAAGAGGTCAGTACTTCAGATTCGAGAGTCCATACTGTTTTAGAATAAGACGTAGAGCTGGTTTTGTTCCTGTATTGATTCATAACAACAACAATTACTTCATATTTTGTCATGGGTTCTAGTTCCTTGTTATTAACTTCCACATCAAATCTAAGAGAACGAAATCTTGTGCCATTACCTAGGTGTACCTTTGATTTTTTATCACTGAGCTAAAACAATATAATGCATTATAATATCTATTTTATGTATTGTATTTTTATGATTAGTTTATTGTTTAAACTCGAAGGATCGGAATAAAACGATAAAGTGCCCCTGTTCTAGACTATCAAACTACAAAGAAATCTGTTAGCACCCTTTGCTTTAAGATTTAAGTTTAAAAAATTTATACAAAGACTCAATGTTGGATTCTATAAAAATTGTTCTCCTTTTCAAGTTTGATTTACTTTAAACTATTTTCTCATATTCTCGAACTGAATTTTTCGTTAGATTTTCATCAGAGTTTAGTTTGTAATATATAAGCTGTATTCTTTTTGACCCAACTGAAACTCAGCTCAGTAGATAACTGAGTTGAGATGAAGTGAGTTGTGATGTGTGCAAAAAGAACAAGTTTAATTCCATTTTATCACTTCCTTCTTTACCGATAGTATTTGCTTTAACAGTTGTCAAAATTATTGACTTATTTTCTGTACTGTTTTTAAACGAAAAATGGATAATGTTGAAAATATATTACTCTAAGTATATCTGTATATGTGAATATAAAATTTGTTGTATTATATAATTTTAAAATGCAAACAGAGTGTTATAAATCATTTTGAGTTTTGTAAACTGGTAATGTAGCATCGGAAAGGGGGGAAGTGCGTTTACTCAGATCAACTCAGATCAGTTGTGACAAAAAGAACAACGATTTCCTGAGTTTATCTGAAGTTATCTGAGTTGAGCTGAGATTTTGTCCAAAAAGAATACAGCTATAGTCAACCAGTATCGATTAATTCCGCATATTTTCGTGTACGTATTGTTTCCGTAAATGACAGGTTGACAAACAAAAATATATAAATATAACCATGAATTACACTTTTTTTACCAGTCATTATTAAGTGTTGGCAATATTGTCTGTTATATTGTGCGCATGCGTAAGTACTTTGAATTTAGTAAGAAACTCCGATGAAAAAAGAGGACAGACCGTATATTTCTGAAATAGAATCTATTATGAAAATCGAACGAAACTCGGATGAACATGTCTGATTTACATTATAGACGGGATGGAATGCAGAAAATTATTATTAAAGGGAAAATACATGGAAGAAGGGAAAGAGGGCAAAGAAAATTTGTAATGTTAACGGAAATTAAGGACGGACAAAATTACGGGAAGCTGAAAGGAGAGGTGCAGGACAGATACGTTTGGAGACATTTCCGTTGAGACATGTTGAAGGACAGAATTTACACAATGATGATGATGAGAAATGACTAGAAATTTTCGAATGAGAATCGAACTAAAGTCTAGAATCTAGACCAGGGGTCGCCAACCTTTTCAATGTGTTGAGCTAATTTAAAAATTTAAAAACAGAATGAGTTACCTATACTTGGTAAGACGGGGTATTTAGAAAAAAAAACCGATTTTTTTTTCATCAAGCTCAAATGCCTTTTAATTGCAAGTTACATTTTTTCGAGGGATGTGAAGCTGCATGTTTTTCCCCTTTCAAGTATAAAAATAGATTGCCAGATCACAGAACATTTTAGAAAAGAGAATATATTTAACGGATTTGTCTCCTTTACCAATATTTATTAATGATGACTAAGATCAGGACAAAGCAAAGATGGTCTGTTTCATTGTGCAACGAAACATGATGAGAATTTACGGAAATTTCTATTATTTTTAGTTCTTTTGGCATATACCTGTGAGGTACCAGAAGAATCCAAGCGAGCTACCGGTAGCTCGTAAGCGTTAGCGACCCCTAATCTAGACAAAAATAGTAGAATGTAATTCAAGCTTTACAATACAATCCAGCATTAACTCAACTTTTTATTTATATACCAATAATGTGTCAATAAACTTATCGTATGATTTTTTTATACCTATATATTGTCATTACCATTTACTGAGACAAAAATTGAATACACCGTCCAACGGCAAATGGGAACGAACAACCCTGCGCGAACCTTGTGAAACCGGTAATTGTGTTTATATTTTTATTTATAGTGAATGATATTTTGGGTTTCTTTATATAAGTAATTGAGTGACGTTTAATTATTTTTGATGATTCTTTGAGTTTAAAAAAAAATAAACTATACGAGTACTATTCATATTGAGAGTATTCTGTTCAAAACTGTAAGTCTTGGAGATCTGTAAATCTGTAAGAAACTGACAAAAATACATACATCAATTTTTGTTATTTAATATAAAATTATTCATATCATAAGAGTGCAGCTTTCGTTGCGATTTTGTTCACTATTTACCGATTTACAGATCTGTAAGAATTACAGTTTTGTACAGAATACGCCAATAGGTATGCCTTGTTATCAATTAAATATTTCTGCAAATAAACATTTAAATATTACCTCTGTTTCTATAGCTATCCATGAATTATTGTTTCTTAAATATTGGAAGATATCATTTGTTAATTGCATATCTTGAGTTTCTCGTTTCGAAATATTATTAGCTGTTTTTCTAACAACAACGTACAGAGAACTGCAAATCAAAGAATAAATGTTTACAGTTAATTCAATATATTTGTTTACAGGAGGACAGGACAAAACCAATTAGACTAGTTTTAATTTAAATATCACAATTCAAAACTTGAACAGTTTTTTTTCTTATGAAACGAAAATATTTTCTAAATTGAAAGCTATCTGTCATTCTAAAAAATATTAATCGATATTTATTAAGCAGTAATAAATTTTATTCACAATCGGTTAGTAATATGGCGATTTCAGACTTTTAAAATGTTGGGAAGTTAGTTATTGTTAACCTCATATTCCAAGAGGTTGGAAAGTATAACGTGAGGATAGCTGGGGTTGGAAAGTTGACACTTTCCAACCTCAGCTATACTCACGCTATACTTTCCAACCTCGAGGCGGAAAATAGCTGCCCCCCGCTTTGAGAAATCAATGCGTATCAATGATGGGTATTTACATATTAACAAAGCATCTTTACAATTTATATGATAAAAATATGGAATAAACTTGTAAATAATAGAAGTAATGAATTAAATCAATATTTAAGGTTAGAAATCAAACTGACAGTTTATATGACAAATGAACAATCTCAGACCATTCGTTTATTTATGTTAGTTTATTATTATTTAATTATCAAATATTAATTTTTTATGTCAGATTGTGAATAAAATAGTATACAAACCTCGGTGAAAAGTTTCATTGTCTCGGGCTATAGTTAACCTCGGCGCTTCGCGCCTTGGTTAACTATCTTCGCCCTCGACAATGAAACACTTTCCACCTCGGTTAGTAATATACTATTTAAATACTTTATGACGTAAATTTTAATCTCATTTCGTTCTAAAACTTCGCTGATATCTGAAAGCTGGAGTCACATAATTTGATTATTTAAAAATATATAATACGTTTAAATTAATTGTTATGGTGAATTTGGATAATGAACAATTTAATAAAATAATTAGAAAAAAAAACTATGTGCAGTCCAAGTTTTGATTGTCTGTCGCCGAGGCCACACGAGAATACAGGCCTAAATGCTTATCCCTGTTCAATGCGTCACGACAAACTATGAGGCCAGCGCGCTAGTCTAGCCCTATAAAAACAGTAGAGCTACAGCAGTCAGCACGAGTGGATGCACGGCACAGCGTAGCACGGAACGTTAAATTTTGATTGTTTTTCGTTGAAGAAAATTGCAAAAATGGTTTTAAAATGCTGTGTGCCAATGTGGAAGAGCAACTACTGTAACACAGCTAAATTGATATTCCTGACATTAGAGAAATTAGAAGCTATACAAGCTTTCCTAATATATGGTGAATGTATATCATGCAGGATATCAAATATAGTTATGAAAAAAGTTTAGTAATAGTCAGCAATATTTTACTAAGTAATTTCAGGAAAAACTGTAAAGAACAAATTTGGAACAAAAAGCAGTTTAGCAAAAAAAAAATAAAAAATTGGCAGGCACCTAAATTTATTTTATTCCAAAGTAATGGTTATTTTAAATATATAATATGCGTACCTATATGTATGTCATTCATTTTTAGTTTCATTATTATTTTCATATTATGTTCTATGTTATATTATTTTAATTTGTTAGCTCCAGATTTAAATATGTTATTACTATTTTTATTATTTCTTGTATTATTTAAACAACAATAAATAATTTAAAGTAAAACATAAGTTTATTCGTAGATTTAGGCCATTTATAATTCGTTTTTTATTTAATATGTTTAGTTATGCATATCAAATAGTTATTTACGAGTTGTATATCTTTATAAATCACATTTTACAATCCTATTTGTTTAAAATTCCGTATATTTCCTATGTTACACTGCTGTCGTTCGACGCGTGGCGTGACAGCAAGAGACCAGCAGGGACGTCACGAATTGAGCATTCAGGCCTGTATTCTCGTGTGGCCTCGCTGTTGCACGATTTTGCTGCCTATTATTCAACATAACTTTCATTTCCATACAAACACACAAATTTATGCTTGGCGTGGTATTATAAATTTAAACAAGTGTTATTTGGATTGCCTTCGTTGTTTTATTATTTTATGCATTCATGTAAATAATTAGAAATGGATTCCGGATTTTAAAAAGGCGATAGCAAATGTTCAAAAGTAGTAAGAATGTGGAATAGACTATAAGTGACGTTAAAAATTGTTACTATGGCAGAGCAAAGGACCTCATTAATAATCCAGTTTTTTCTGCCCTATATTATGATGCATTTAATATTTACCTAGTTTTACTTTTTGTGTTGGCCTTCGCGCCTGGTATGTTAATAGTAACTGTAGTATTAGTTGCTCCTTCAATTGTGAAATCTTCTGTAAGTTCTGGTTTCTCTGGAGGTGTATCTATGTATAGAGTAGCATTTTCTCCGTTCAAAGAATTTACCCCACATACTGTCACTGTGTACGATGAAGAATAACGAAACTCTTTTTTAATCTATAACAGGAATATATTTAACAATATAGGTACAGAAAATATAAAAAAAATAATAATGACAATTTTTTTGGTATTATTTATTGTTATACAGGATGTCCGGATTTCGAAGGCCACTATTGGAATCTCGGAAACTACTTATAAGAGATACGACTTCGGTTAAGTGGGACATGTGGTGCGCCTTTGCGGGGCCATCTTACATGTGCTTTTGTTTTGCTTAAAATTCTCATAGATTACTAGATTTAATTTAATCGAATTTTTCATTTTGAAAATACTTCTAAACTAGCAGTAATTGAGAAAAATGTTTCAAATAGGAGAGTTAGATATTTTTATTGTCCATTCAGTGGCGTACGAAAATAATTTTTCTATTAAAAATATAGAATTAAAATTAAATTACGATGGAAGGTAGGTCTGGAATATGTTACTTAAGTAAAATAAAATATTAATTTAAAACACTAGTGAAAAGTCTCGACAAAAAAAAAGAAATTTCATGAAAAATGTCGAACGATTTAAGGTTTGAAGGGTAAAACGAATTTAAAATACAATAACCTTTATTCCAATTGAAAGAGAAAAAAGTATTTTTTAAGGTAAAAATCAAAAATGGGTTCCATTTAAAAAATGTAAGTTTGTATTGTACCTCGAAAATTTACTGACAGACAAAATATTTTCGTACGCTAGTGGATAGACAATAAAAATATCTAACTTTCCTATTTGAAATATTTTTCTCGATAATTGCTTGTTTAGAAATAATTTCAAAATGAAAAAATCGACCAAATTCATTTTTCCGCCATCATCTAGTAACCTATGAGAATTTTTAGCAAAACAAGAGCACGTCTAAGATGACCCCCCAAAGGCGCATCTAGTGATGCACGCGTGGCGAGACGAAACGAGAAATATAAAATATCGATCTCGTCTCGTTTTCGGATCTGTAATCTCGATTTTGCTCTCGTTCTCGCACATTTTTTTGGGTCTCATCTCGTTCTCGCACGAGAGTCTCGCTATAAAAATAAGCGCATGCGCACTACATATTTACGTAACTGTTTAACTACAAGAGACAGTTTCGCCCCAATAGCACCGTTTTCCATGTATGTATTTGCAATCGTATAACTATAATAAAGAAACGAAACACTAAATTCTGGTCACCAAATTATTTCAATACGAACATAATGTTTATTCATTTACGGTCACCACAAAATTGTGGTAAGTAAGTAAATAATTTAATTTACCTCTAAAATATCCAATTTATCATCAAATTGTGATCTCTAAACTATTTCAATACGAACATCTGTTAAAACGAATTAAACATTAAAATATTATTTTTTTGTAACTAAAAGTACCTACACTTTTTCATTAAATATATGCCACTATTTAAGTAAGATCAAGTCATAAAAAACCGCTACACTGGTAACCCGCCGGCAACCAATCACTCCGTTTCTCTCCCTGTTGGCTCCTATCGACGCTTAATATAATATCGTTTACTTTTCAGGGGCGACAATAGTTTTATTAACCGTGGTTTTAACTCGGGTGAATTAGGGGATGAAATATTAGAGAAAACTAGTTCTATTGGATGCAATACCGATTTTGTCTTTATTTTTGCATTTCCTTGCTCTGGGAATGATACTAATCGAATCGACTCTATATAGACTCAACAAATTTAGTGAATTCATATAATTTTCACATTTACGTGTTCTATGCATGAATTAGCGTTGACTCCACTCCTTGTAGGGTGCATTTTTCATTGAATTTATGAATCAAAGCTATAAAGTTACAAATACTTTTTATTGCGAGACTCTCGCGAGATTTCTCGCTTCTCGCAGTTGTTATATCGAGCTCGCCTCGAATTTTAAACTGCAATCTCGCTCTCGTTCTCGTCTCGCATAATGCAACGAGACGAGACGAGATGCGAGAGTACTCTCGCCTCGTCGTGCATCACTAGGCCCATCACATGTCTCTTTTAACCGAAGTGGTGTCTCTTATAATTTTCGAGATCCCAATGGTGGTCTTCGAAATCCGAACACCTGTATTATGGTAAAGTCTACTTACTGTGTGGTTATAGTACATATCGGACTTTGTCACATTATATGGGAAATAGTAGTTTGTTGTGTTATCTTGATTTGTTATTTCTGTTGAATTTGATATTAATACTATAAGAAATTTCTTCAGTTTTCCGTTTGTTTTATTTGGGTGATTCCAACTTAATTTTATTTGGTTTTCCTCCCATTTGTGTAACAAATTTAATGGAGGGCTAGATACTATAGAAACAAAAAGGAAATTAATATGCGAGCTTGGTTTGAATTTTAACCGCAAATTCTCAGAACTTGCGGCTTATAAATAAATAAATCATCACGGCTTCCCATTTCTAGGTTTGCCAATCTACTTTTTTATTCCCAGATTTTGGTAAAAACAATGGGGGTTTCCAAGGTAACACGACCTATTTAATAGTATATTCCGTAACTTAACCGCGGTGACTAAGGTTCTGGTTACGCGTTCCGTAATGTAACCAAAACATAATTTCAGGATCGCGGTTCAATTTCGGAATGTGGTTCCTGAAAGTTTTGGTTACTTTTTCGTGACCACGACGACCACAATTTTTTTGTGGTTGTTGTGGTCATATTCTTATTTCTTATAATATAAGAAATAATATTGTATAAACATATAATTACTATATACTATATAATGATATGTATAATATTTACGTTAGTATAAGGATAGACAAAAGTTATGTTGTCACTTATTTCAAATGACGCGGTGGTTCCCTGCTTTACCGATACAAATTAACCAAGATGTTCCGAATCACAACAACTTTTCAGTGACCATAAACTGACCACTTGAACCATAACCACGGTCGTGGTTCAGTTACAAAATATACTATAAGAAAACGTAGTTTGCATATTAATTTTAGCCTCAAGCAACCGCAGTAATTCAACTAAGATAATGTTATGAAGTACATATTTTGATACAAAACTAAAATTTGAAACCCTAATTATTTTCGAGCTCCGCGGAAGATGTACTATCTTAGACTTAGAGGGATCACTTTTGTGTAATTTAAACGTTATTTTCACATTGACAACCGCTTACATAATCGCGTACTCATTGGCTTATTTTACATTTTAATAATATTTGAAAAGAAGATGCATGTCGTGAAATAGCTAATAAAATAGAAAAAGATGTAGAACAATGTAAAAAAATCTGATGTGACCAAAACAATACCTCCAGCTATTTAATATTTATTAATTTAAATATACATTCTTACATATTTAAATATCATGGAAACTGTATTAAGATCCATTTCATATAACTATGGTTTACTATTTTTTTTTAAAACGTTGCTATTATTAATTTGAAATGATTAGTTCTTTGACAGTAATATTTATCTGTCAGTTACATACATACATTTGAGATATAAACCACGATATAAATTGTGTAACCAAGGAGTTGTGCTTGTTTAAAGCGTAGGCTCCGGGATTTAAATTATAGATAATTTTATAAATTCATCCATAAAATACATAGAAAAAGTATTTTTGCAAATCTGTTGAAAATTTAATAATCTTTAATTTTTCTAATGACACAAATCTCGAAAAAATAATATTTAAAGATATTTTTTGAAAAAAAAAACTATTTAAAGCTTCAAGTAAAGTACCATTTCCGGTTTCTGATTTACACCAAAATCTAATAGCTTCTTCCTATATTAGAATAAGGTAGAAATACAAGGTTTCAAAAATTTCCAAATGACAGTATTTGAGTTAGAGTGGAGGATCCACACACTCACACGCACGCGGTCGCCCACGCGTGCACACACACACGCACGCACGCATGCACGCACACACACACGCACGCACGCATGCACGCACACACACACGCAGGCACGCACGGTAAATGAGCACGTTTTAAGGTCCCTAGAATCCAATTTTAACATTTTCTCGATTATGTCTGTGTGTATGTGTGTGTGTATGTATGTGTGGATCCTCCACTCTAACTCAAATATTATCATTCAGAAAATTTTGAAACCTTGAATTTCGAACTTTTTCTATTATGGAAAAGCCCATTAGATTTTGGTGTAAATTGGATAAGAGGAAATTGCATTTTACTTGAAGCTCAACATAGTTTTTCTTCGAAAAATACTTGTAAATGTTATTTTTTCGAGATTAATGTTATTATAAAAATTTAAGATTATTAAATTTTCTAAAGATTTGCATTAATACTTTTTCTACATATATTATAGATAAAGTTATAAAATTATCTATAATTTAAATCCCGGAGCCTACGCTTTAAACAAACAAAACTCCGTGGTTACGCAATAATTCAAATGTATGTAACTGACAGATAAATATTACTGTCAAAGATCTCATTTAAAATTAATAATAGTAACGTCTAAAGAAGAAAAAAGTAAATAGAACAATAGGAAAGGAAATCAATACAGTTTCCAGCATACGTAAATATGTAGGTATGTATTTAGATTAATAAAATTTAACGATTCGCAATAAAGTTTAAACTAATTCTCATTTTTGGATTAGTGAATTCTATTCTATCCCGGTATTTAAAATTTAATCTTCATTTTACTATAAAAAAAATAGTTACTTGGATTAGATTAGACTATATTTTAAGAAATAAACTGCCAAAATTAGAGTAAAATTCGCTAATCCTAAAATAAGGATTAGCTTAGTCTTCTTTGTGACTCGGGTGGTAAATGGCGGGAGGTATTGTGTTGGCCACACCAGATTCTTTTATATTTCTTTCTTATAATATATAAAAATCGAGGAATATTGATAAAGACGCGATGTTAAAATTCGAATTAATAAGCGAAATTGTTATTCTTCTCAAACTGTTAATTCTAAGGGTATTTGCGTTGTCTGCATTAGGCATATACAGGGTGTTATATTTTAATGGACCCAGCAAATATCTCGCTTATTTATTAAGTTGGCAATTTTTTTCATATAACATGATTTATACAGGAACATGTAAGCTACTTGATGACGGATGTACATTCTTGATACCACTTCCGGTTTATGAGTAATTAATATCTACTTTGAAATTTCAAATGGAACATACTATTTTGTGTAGTGAGCCATGACTGTGGCTTGAAATAAAACAATTTACTAAAACAATTGTAACTATTATTATTAAACGAAATAATAATTTTTTGTCATAATAATACAGGAAATAAGAATTAGGAACACAAGCCACAGTCATGGCTCACTATTCTCTTTCCAATTAGGTGTATACAAAAGTGCCCGCCATTTTAATTTTTAATAATGTAACATATGGATTATTTTACATGATTGTAAAGCAAATTTGATGCACTTTTCAAATTTGTAAAAAAATATAGTATGTTCCATTTGAAATTTCAAAGTAGATATTAATTACTCATAAACCGGAAGTGGTATCAGGAATGTACATCCGTCATCAAGTAGCGTACATGTTCCTGTATAAATCATGTTATATGAAAAAAATTGGCAACTTAACAAATAAGCGAGATATTTGCTGGGTCCATTAAAATATAACACCCTGTATATTCATTTTTTTATTAAAACTTCTTTCCTTTGTCAAATTAATGAGTAATGAATATACACAGAAATAAAGAAAATGTTTAAAATATTTAAAATAAATATTATTTTAATCTATTTCATGACATTTTGACAATGTCATTAGGATGACAATAGTGTTGCTATAGTTCTTAATTTGAATTCAAATAAAAATTTTACGATAACGTTCGGGACGTTCCAAGGGTCTACTCGTATGTCGTCACATTCACAACAATTAACCATCTTAAATCTTCATTACAACAAATTAATATTTCATCATTACCTTTTTACTAACTCTTAATTTAACATACTTCCTTATAATTCTTAAAATTTACTATTTCTCTGCAATGGTAGAATACCCTATTCATAAGCCATACGTCACTACTACTTTTAGTATGTTAAACATTACACAACATAAATTACATAGACGTACGTCAAATAATCTTTCTCTTTAAAATACGAAATATTGCTAATTACTGCTATAAAGTGCTGTGTATTCTTTCTTCGAACAATTGACCTTGAATAGTCATATTTCGTATCTCCAACTATACTTACTGTCTTCTCGAGTAACCGCCGAAATTTCAGTAACAGGTCCTCGTTCTTCAGACTCTTTATTTTTGGCGCTTATCTAAAATAAAGAATAAGATATTTCCTATAAATTATTAGCGATACTATTATTAATACTCGTATATAACTTACACGTATTGTATAATTGAACCCGTTAGAAAGATCAGGGAATGGATGGCAATAATATTGTTCAGTCCACAAATTACATGGCATTAAATTATTTCTTTCTTTGGAAATAAAAATACTTCCAGCAAAGGAGATTTTAAGTTCATAGTCGTGTAGATGTCCTTGAGGTGGTCGTGGATCCATCCATCGAACTTCGATAGAATTATCATCCTTTGAATAAACATCAAAACTTCTCACGTGACTTGGACCTAAGATTCAATTTTGTCATTTATGTATATTTTTTCATATAGAATATCATAAGTGGTAAATTTTTGCCGGAAAAATATTCAGATTGTTACGAGAGCAGGTTGCCTAACAATTTATTGAATGGCATTGACAAAAAAATCACGAGTTGTCAAACGAGTGATTTTTGATCAATGTCACGAGATAAATTGACAACAGGCAGTGTCGGACTGGGACATATTTCTGAGTGTGGCGATTTGGATTACCGGGCCCCCTGTTCTGGGCCATTCAAAATATTACTACATTAATGAATGTAAAAATTAAGTACACAGGCTGAACCCAAGAATCCGTGACCTTGACGATTAAAATGGGAAAACAGATTTATTGAAATACTCCTTGCATGGGGATCTCAAGCAATATAAGAGTTATGATGTCGGGTAAATTAGACAAAAGTTACCCCATCAGAAGACCATTTTAATGGTGTATCGTTATTTGAGAAAAAAAAAAAACAGATATAGACAAAAACGGTAAATTTTGAAATGGTTTATTTTTGAGAATAACTACAAAAAAAATTTAAAGTATTTTATTTATTACGAAAGATAACTGTACTAGTTGTTTAGAATCAGCAGTAATCTAATATAAAAATCGCGTCTCAAACACGTATATTTTGGCCGAGATTTGGCACATAGATTAAATAAATATACATTAAGAAGTTAATGAATTTGAATATTAAGATTATAAATATATTGTTATAATCATTTTTGGAACATTTCTTTGTTGTAATCAAATCACATTAATATTAAATGAATGGTGAATACTATTAAAGATAACTTTTTATTGTAGGTGCAATGTTCATAATTAATTTTCATTTTAGTGCTCGTTCGCCTAGCACAATATAAAACATTAAAATCGTACACAAAAATTATGGCTCTAAAGGCCGTTTGCACCAACATAACTTAATTTATAAGCGTTTCTTAAATTGATAATATTACGTCGATATAAAATGTCAAATTAATTTCTATGCATTGTTGTTTCGATTTGCATTTTTTGTCTATGGGTCGCTTAAAATTTAAGCCTTGTTGGTGCAATTGGGAATACTTAATTTTAAGTACAACAAGAGTTAAGGCGACAAAAATTGTTATTAAAATGACAGTTGCAGAATTTAACTCCTACCTTAGGTATTCTGTTTCGTGAATAGATCTCATAATATATCTCATACTAAAATTTTTAATTCGGAATAAAAATGGAGTTAGTTAACTCTAAAATTAATCATTTTTATGAATCTGGTAATGAAAGACTACTATGTGAAAAGTGAAACGTCACACCAAACCACATAGTAGATTTTGCACATGCCCGTTGAGCACATATTTCTAGAATACATAAGTTACCGTTACCGACCAGCGTGATGATGAGGTTTGGGGTTAAGACAGGGATAGAAGTACGCCTATGTTAGCGTGTAGTTTTCTTTGACTTACGCTACGCTTGTTCTCTGTTTAAGGTCAGACTCTTGAATCTTGATCTATACAATCAGTTTTTTGAGATTTTTTTCTCCTTATCATATTGAAAACTATTAGCTAAGTACTAGATATGATAGTTACAAGTTTAGACCGGGCCCTTTCGTTCGCCGGGCCTGTGGCGATCGCCACATCGCCACAATGGCCAGTCCGACGCTGACAACAGGCTCGAGTAAAGCAATCGGAAAATTTTTCCAGGATAAAATTTAACCACGAATGGTATTTGGATGACTATTTCCAAAATAAAAATCAGGTAATTATTTATATATTTTTTTCTTGGCAAAAATCTTCTAATTATTATTGTGTTTTGAGGTGTTATATTTAAGTTTGCTTTCTCAACGTTATAAATAGATTCCTGTACGAATCGACTAATTTTTAATAAAATCTGATAACACTGAAAATATACACACTTTGACAGATATGTAAACAATATGTTTCTAAAACGTCAAAAAAATTTCGCTTATCAAAACTCACTTGTAATAATACGACATCTTATTGGCTTAAAGGGTGCTTATAAATTTATGAGTGAAATAGTCAATATTTGCAGACAGGGGTCTCAAAACAAAAGACTACTGAAAATTCCTAGGGTGACTAATTTATGTATAAATATTTGACTGGAATGTAAAATAGTACAGTGTGTTCAAAAAAAATTCCTAACTCGGAGTAGGGTATGAACAGAGAAACGTGTGTCTGATCATTATTCAATTCAAAAGTCAAGTTGTCAAAATTAATCTTGAAATGTAATTTTAAAGAGAAAAGACAATAAAGAAGGATACAGTATATTGACATTCGCCGTTTTCTAATTTGTTTCCATTTCTAAAATAAGATACAGGAAGAAAAGCTTTGATTTCTTTACAAAACATTTTTGACAATATCTTATGTCAAATTGACATTTAATTAATTGACTTACGTTTCTTTGTACATAGCCTACTCCGAGTTAGGAATTTTTTTGAACACACTGTATTTGTATACCAAGGGTTGAAAATAAAAATAAATAAAAAAGGATAGCAAGGGTTTCAACTAATTAAGATCTGTAAAGATATTTTTATATTTTGCGTCCAATTGAGTATCGAAAGAGGCTTCATTTCGATAAACAATTTTTTGTTTTAGAAGGTTGGTACCTACTAGATTACATAGACCAGAAAAGTGTAAAGGTCAGTATATTAATTCCTAAAAATTTTCTTACTTTACCTTTTAAAGAATTTTAGGGGCCTATTCTGTATCTCAGTTGTTAATATTTAACCACTGGTTAATTTTTTTAACTAATCAAGGGCCCTAATCTGTATCTCGGTGGTTAATTTTTAACCACTGGTTAAAATTTTTATCCAATAGATATTAATTTGACAACTAAAAATTCCTTTTTTTGTTATATGTCAACATACTTGATTGGTTAAAAAATTTAACCAGTGGTTAAAAATTAACCACTGAGTTACAGAATAGACCCTCAAGAATGTTGACGTATAACAAAAAAAAGGATTTGTAGTTGTCAAATCAATAACTATTGGATAAAAATTTTAACCACTGGTTAAAAATTAACTACCACGTTACAGAATAGGGCCCTTGAACTGTTTAGTTAATGTATAGAAAATCATTCATTAATGACTCTTATTAATTTCTTGATTTCTATTAATAAACGATTTTAGTGGGTAACCATAGATACAACAAACCATTGCCGAACAATTGTCAAAACTTCTGTCAAAAGTTACTAACCTAAAAAAAATTTCCGTGAAATAAAATTAGTTTTTCTCCAAATTGGTAAGATACGACCGACGGAAAAATATTGTAACTACCACGTGGCGATTAATGATTTGAACATTTAACGCGTGAGTCTCAATCATTAATCGCCTTTATTAACACATTTGATAGTTAAATATGTAACTGTTACAAAATATCTTTTTTGTCCGCTTGCCCAGAAAGTGACTTTTAGTGCCTGTTTTGTGTGCGTAAAGTGGTTGATTTCGTAATAGTTCGACAGACGCGCAAAGTAAAAGAACCATGCGCACAGTATTTTACGCACTAGTGCGATTTTGTGTACGGTTCTTTTACTTTGCGCACGGCCTGTTAGCAGTGTTAAGAAATGAACTACTCGCAAAACAGGCATTCAATAAGTCACTTTCTGAGCAAGTGGACAAATTTTTTTGTGTGAACCACAAGTGCAAAATGACATTGCCGGTCTGGCATCATTGAAGTTCTCAGCTGCGCTTAGAGCGAAATAACTATTTTTCACACTAGTATAGAATTCATACATTCGGTATCTGAAAACTGTTACAGAATGAGGACATTCTGTTATACTGTTACGGAATAATATTCTGTAATAGGCAGTCACAGAGCACTAGTTTTTTAATTTACCCATTTAAAATAGATGGGAAAACGCAATTGTTTTCATAATCAACCCGGTTTTGCTTGGTGCTTTGTTGCTTTGCTTTTGTCACTTCAACTGCCTTTACTGTCAAATTATAAAATAAATGATTACAAAATCTAATTATACGCCTTGTTTTACGCATTTTGAAGCTTTTACATGGTAAGTTAAATAAAAATTATTGGTGTTATAACATACCAATAATATTTTATAATTTTTTGCAAAAATGTGAAGTGATGAGCAAAATATATTTTTTAAATAGTGTTAGAGAAAGTATAGTCTAAAATTCGTATGGAATAGTATTTCCACCACTCGCGAAACCGCAGACCTCGCCTACGGCTATCTACACACATTTCGCTTGCGCGAAAATTATCTATTCCGTACTAGTTATAGAATATACTATTTTGTCAGTAAAATCAAAGTCCCATCCTACACTAGAGAATTCAAATTTTGAACTTGCGCCATAGACAAATTCTAACCTCACTTTTCTGGTCTTCAAATAATTGAATAAAAAAATGTCAATCCAATGTCACCAACTACATTGCACATACAAATTTCCCTAAGTCAATTCAGGTTAATGTAGCAGATTTTATTAAATATTTTAGTATATAAAAGACGCAAAATATAAAAAATAGTATAAAGGACTCATTTTATAAGACTTGTTTCACACTTGTCATTTAGAAAACTCGCCAGGGTACACAGCATTTTTTTCTACGATCAGAAATATTAATCGGTTTTTAAATTTAATGAATATAAATTTTGTAATTTTCCATTTATATCATTCACATCTGTGAAAGCGAAAAGAATACTGGTCTGCAAAGTCTGCTTTGTAGACCGCTACTATTAGCAACGGTATGCAATGAACCTTTTCAAATTAACGGCTATCTCTTTCTATCTGCCAGTTGGGCTTTCAAACGAAACGTCAAAAATATTGCAGTCATTAAAATACGTGTATTATCAGTGAAAATTTGCATCGTTAGACATTTTAACTTCAATAAAAGCTTTTGTAACTTATTTCGATAACATTTTTTAAAGTTATCTGAGATATTTTCACATTTTACGTCTAATTTTTTTAGAAACAAACGCCGTAGATCTCAGTTGTTCTTACTATGCGCAGATCCCCCATTGCGCATATCTTCTATCTCTTTAAATTGAAAAGGTCCATTATTCACTTTCTGTAGCTAAATTACGAAAAGCCTATATTAATAAATTACCAGAGATACCTTAGAAAAACATCGAAAATAAGAAAATCTGTAATAGTCTTTCATGACTTACTTCCTGCAGGAATACTGAATTGTGTAGTCCTATTTATTGGTGCCAAATCTCCATTCTTAGCCCGTTTTCCTTGAAGCGTTACTGAGTAATTGGTGAAAGAAGTAAGATTAAATATAGTAGCATGATCATCTTCAATGTTATTTATAGTGAAGATTGGTACTGCATCGCACCATTCATTTTGCACACATTTTATAGAAATATCAAAAAAGAGTGGACCTCTTTGCTTGGCGCAGTTAAATGGAAAAGTAAATGCAGCAGAAACTGATGTTTTGGAAGATAAAGAAATGGATTCGGGAAATTCTTCTTCGCTGATAGAATCTGAAGAAAATATTTAGTTTAAATATCTTATTAAAATATTAGAACAGGCGAAAAGAAATATCTCCTAAGTCCTAAGAGGTACGAGTAGTATTCTACTTTTACTGGTACATCAACACTAAGTACCTTCTTTGAGAGAAATAAATATGTTGCTTTAGTCTTTACTGTTTGTGTTGAGTCAGAAGGAATCTGCCAAACTTCGGGAATGTATATTACTCTACTAAAAATAAATATATGACTAAAAAACCCAAAAGTTGTAATCCGATTCTAAAGGTACATTCACAAATGAAAATTAGGTTTAGATTTATGGTTTATAGTTTAGATTTAAAGACTTTGGCCGCATATTATGTAATGACTCCATTCACGCTTCGGAATTTGGTGTCGCTAAATCCAAATCATAAAGCTTAACATTGCTAGGTCCAAACTTTAGGTTCATGATTTAGTTTGACGCCACAAACTTCACCAATGAGAACGAGTCTGAAACGATATACACCCATCTTTATTTAGTATTCACTTGGAGGATTCAGCTTTTTAAACAAATGTGAGAAGAACATGGAGACTGTCAAAACTTAATTGCTGAAATATAACCAATAATGCCAAGCGAATGACAGTTTCACGGCGCATGGGTACTGCTCTACCGATATTTTAATCTTGTTTTTGAAGCATATACATATATAGATGTCTGTACAAACCAAAATTACAGTTAATTTAAACTTACATTTATAAATGACATACTTAAACCTAAACAAAAACCATAAACCTAATTTTCATTTGAGAATGTACCTTTAGTTGTTTTTAAATTACAGTGTCATAAATTTTAAGGCCAATGAAGTAGGCTAGTACTAGCACATTTTTTACTTCCTTGTACGTAGTAAAGGAAGTATTGTAATCGCGAAAAATTTCAGTTTTCAGATTTCAACGGAAATATCCATTTTAACTATCCCTGAATCCATTCTGACTAATTTCGTCATGATGTCTGTACGTACGTATGTATGTACGTACGTACGTATCTGGCATAACTCAAAAACGGTAAGCTGTAGAAAGCTGAAATTTTGTATTTAAGACACCTCCCTTTTTGGTCATTTTAATTTTAATGAAAAACTATTTTAAAATATACTCCAAAACTTTACAAATTTGGTATATAAGACTTTTATGTCAATGGGAATAACAAAATAGAATTTGGTTACAAGAGGCTAACCGGAAGTGACGTATTACCTGAAGTTGTTAACAGTTTTTCTTGAATAAAATGGTTTTATTTTGATTTTAGAAATAAATGCTTCAAATAATAGTTTTAGAGAATTAAATTCTGCTAATAGTATTAATTTAGCGAGATATGTAAATTCATAAATTATATACTTTTTGGTTTTTGTAATAAAGCTTGCTATATGGATTACGACAAAAAGTACACTGCACATGCATACTCCGGATATTTACCTACATGTAAATAAAAATATTGAAATCCGTTTGTATTTGACATTGATTTTACTGCAAAACGAGAAATGCTACTGAATTTTGGCTTTGTCATTAAAATCAAAGTATTAATAGATTTCAATATATTTTTAAAATTTATGTATTCATTTGAAGCTCTCTAACAGTATGAAACTATACAGGGTGGTGACTTGGACGACGCAGCATAGGGGTTTCAATGGTAAAATCTTAATGTACAGTTATTCTTTTAAAGCAAAATTTTATTTATTCTTTTGCTACAGAAAAAAATACTGCATCCGAATATGCTATTGTTTATAATTTTTCAATTTCCGCAACCGTAAAAATAATCGAAAACAATCATACATTTTTTGTATAAATCATTGATGCCATGGAGCAAAAATTAAAACAAAAGCGCAAACATTTGTTACAGATTCTTGACGTTTAAACTTATTGTCAAAACGAGGAATATGAAAACATTTTTAATGTAGTTAATGACAACAATGTAATAGTTTATTATAACAATGTAGTTTGGTGAGAACGAAATTTATGATTTCTTTATGTAGTGACTATGAATACGACCCTTTACTTTTTATGAAGGAATTTTATTTTTCTATCAAACACATGAATTTTTAATATATAATAACATATCACAGCAAATGTTCAAACAAACCACTATTTACCATTAAACAATGCCCCAATCTGCAGAAAAATTCTTGTCTGACATTTGCTAATGGGCTACTTGCGTGCCATTTTTTATTTAATATTTTTGATGAGACGATAAAAACTTGCTACCCATATTTTTTCTTTTGGCAAAATTTTCATTAATTGGCCAGAAAAAAATTAAAGAAATTTTAATATTTAAATTACCGCCATGTATGACGTAGAATTACGCCGAACCAATGAATGACCGTAAAGCAATAACATCGGTACGTCCAATAGCGACGGCATGTGCGGGTAATTTAAACATGACAGATCATCTGTTTGACGTTTGAATAATAGTTTGGAGGTTAATATTTTCGTTTGTCATTTTAATCTTGTACGAGTACAAGCTAAGTTAAAATCCTTGAAATTCCTGCTTAATAAATCCAAATACGTAATAAAAGTAATAGAAAGCACGCAAATTGAAAGTAATAAAGAA
Source organism: Harpalus rubripes (assembly GCA_963082715.1). Lineage (NCBI taxonomy): Eukaryota > Metazoa > Arthropoda > Insecta > Coleoptera > Carabidae > Harpalus > Harpalus rubripes. Next base: position 25,759,341 of record OY720456.1, read on the forward strand.
GAGAGACAGTGACAGAAAAATGAACTAATGTCAAAATCAAATTAAAACACACTCGCTCGCAATCTACAGGTTACATTCTTAAATATACATCCATTTCTCCAATTTAAAATAATGACGTCAAAGAAAATCTTCTTTCTTAATTTATTAAAAAAACATATTTTTTTTAAATAAAATTTGTAAAATTTTGTATTCTTACGTACGTTTTCAACTTTATTTTAAGTATTTACTGATATATATCAGATTTTCAGTACGTCGCAAGTAGCCTATTGTTTATATACTACATATTTGTTTAAATTTTTATTCCATGGCATCATTGATTTTTGCAAAAATGTTATTATTGTTTTCGACTATTTTTACGGTTCTGGAAATTGACAAATTATAAACAATATCATTCGGATGCAGTATTTTTTCTGTAGGAAAAACATAAATACAATTTTGCTCTAAAATAATTAGGGGAGCAAATAACTGCACATTTTACCATCGAAACCCGTATGCTGCGTCGTCCAAGTCACCACCCTGTATATAGATGTATTAAAAATTAATAGAGTGTCTGTTTGTTCTTTATAAAATGTATTGAAATATCTTACTGTCTATTAAGGTTTCACAAGTAATACTGCTCTTCTCTCCCGGTAATACTGTGTTAGCAAACACAGTTACGGTATAGTTGGTATATGGATTAACGCCTTCTATTTTTGTTGCTTTAGATGTAGAAGTATACTTGACTGATTTTCTAAATTGGGGCTGGCGACATATAGCACGTTTCACTAACTACAAAAAAAAAACACATTTAATTTATCATACAAAATAGAATTTATATTGTTAGTACTTCATATTCTACTGTGTATGGTCTGAGGTCTCCATTCTTTTCTTCAGGTTCCTCCCAATATACTTCAATTTGATTAGAATAAGTAGAACATCCTAATTTTCTTACTTTTCCGGGAGCTAAAATAAATAAATTAATTATAGTATTGTATTTTGCGTATTGAAATATTTATTACCATCCTCGGTTGTCCAGAAATAAGTTGTTATTGGTTTAATATTAATATTTTGATGTGTTATTTCTAATGTATATCTTCTGTAAGGAGTCAATTCTTTTACAACTGTATTAGTATCTCTGACTTTCTCTTTCATATTATTGTCAATTGAAATGTAATAATTTGTTATATCGCAATTTTCAATATCATCAATCTACAAGAAATGTACATTTAGAAATTCATTTATTTGTTATAAATGCAATATACCTCAAATGAAATTGTTGCATTTCTAGAATCAGGACGAATGATAATGTTGTTTACCAAATGAGCTGCAAAGTAGTTGAGCAAATGAGATCTTACAAAATATGATATAAATGTATAATGGTCTGTTGCACCAATGTAACATAAATTTTAAGCGTTCCTTATATTAACAATATTGTATCGCAATGAAATGTCAAATGAATTATTAAGCATTGCTCTCAAAATTTGGATTTACATTCTTTTTGTTTACGAGTCGTTTAAAATTTAAGCCTTGTGAATAGTTAATTTTTTTTAAATTCGTAGGATTGACATAAAATGATTAAATACCCCAGGACTACGAAATTACAAAAAATATGGCACTACATATTGACTGTAAAATTTGTATAAAAATTCAGCTTTAAGTATATGTATTATTTACCAATAAATCTTATGTTAAGCCAGTAAACTTATCCTATGAATGTTTCTTATTTAATATACAGGGTATTCATGCGAGAATGAACCAGCAATTATCTCCGTTATAATGCAAGATATCGATTATCTTCAAATAAGCAAATTTAGTATACCGGGTGTCAAGCCGACCGACACGGGAGGTTAACATGTGAAATCAGTTAATTGTGAATAGTATCTCCCTAGTGTAAGATATTACGCTGTAATTTTGTATACTCATTGGAAGATATTCATTCTACGGATTACAGTTGAAATTAGTAAATTTAAAAATGTAATATTAGAAAAAATTAAGGAAACTTATAGATTTTAATTTTTAATAATACTTGGTTTTATGTTTCACAATTATTTTATTGGATTACTAGTTTCGCTATAACATTAGCATCATCAGATCTTCTTTATCGTTTAATTATATATATATATATATATATATATATATATATATATATGTCTAAATTATATGAAATAAATATAAAAATGAAATGTCAAAATGTCAATAAATGTTTTTTAAAATAATTTTTGTTTTTAAATTTTTTTGAAAAATTATTTTAAAAAATTACAAAGTTCAAAAATATTAATATACACAAATAAATTATAACATAAATTTTATAATGTTTCTAGAAACTTCATTAATGGTGAATTATTAAGGCTTGTCTGTTCATTTAGAATATTTTCATTATTCTTTATTGCTTTACCAATTTCTATAGCTTCTAAAAAATCTAATCTTGGTCCTTTAGTTTCTACATGTAAAATTTCGGGTTTAAAATTGCTAGTATGATTTTCTTCTATTAAATGATTGGAAAATGTTGAGTCTGACTTTTTGTTTAAAAATGATTTTTTATGTTCATTTACCCTTATATTAAAATTTCTTCCTGATTGACCTATGTACACAGCATTACATTTTTCACAATTTAATTTATATATACCTGATTTTGTTTGAATATTCATTTATTCTTTAACATTTCTTATATGTTTTCCTAAATTATTATATGTTTTGAATGCAATTTTGTAGTTATCATTTGTATTTTTTATAATGTTTGCTATTTTATTGGATATTGTACCTATGTACGATAATTTTATAAATATGTTTTCTTTTTGTTCATTGTCATTGTAAATGTATTTTGCATAATTTTTTAATTTTGTTTTTTGAATTATATTGTCTATAATATTTGTATTATAACCATTATTCCTTGCTATGTTTTTGATTATTTTTACTTCTGTTTCATAATTTTCTTTACTTAATGGAATTTTGATTAATCTGTGAATCATACTATAAAATGCTGATAGTTTTTGTGTTTTTGGGTGATTAGAAGATTTGTGGATTATTGTATCTGTTTGAGTTGGTTTCCTGAAAATTTTAAATTCATGTTTATTGTTATTATGTTTTATTGTTAAATCTAAGTAATTAATTTGTTTATCTTTTTCTACTTCTAAAGTGAATTTAATATTATTGTGAATTTTATTTATTATTTCTAAAAATTTATTAAGTTGTCGTGTGGTTCCCGTCCAACATATTAAAATATCATCTACGTATCTAAACCAGTATTTTATATATTTTGATGAATCAGTTTGTAATATTGTTTTTTCTAAATTGTCCATAAAAATTTCTGCTAATAAAGGTGATATTGGTGATCCCATTGCTAAACCTTGTGATGTGGTGTAATAATTGTTATTAAATTGAAAATAATTTTGATCTGTACATACTTTAAATAAAGTTAAATATTCCTCTGTGATTACAGGATTGGTGTTTTGGTGTTCTAATATTTCTTTCATTAACGTTAAGCATTCATTTGGTGGAACATTTGGGAACAAATTAACTACATCAAGTGAAATTAGTTTATCATTAAATTCACTTTAGAAGTAGAAAAAGATAAACAAATTAATTACTTAGATTTAACAATAAAACATAATAACAATAAACATGAATTTAAAATTTTCAGGAAACCAACTCAAACAGATACAATAATCCACAAATCTTCTAATCACCCAAAAACACAAAAACTATCAGCATTTTATAGTATGATTCACAGATTAATCAAAATTCCATTAAGTAAAGAAAATTATGAAACAGAAGTAAAAATAATCAAAAATATAGCAAGGAATAATGGTTATAATACAAATATTATAGACAATATAATTCAAAAAACAAAATTAAAAAATTATGCAAAATACATTTACAATGACAATGAACAAAAAGAAAACATATTTATAAAATTATCGTACATAGGTACAATATCCAATAAAATAGCAAACATTATAAAAAATACAAATGATAACTACAAAATTGCATTCAAAACATATAATAATTTAGGAAAACATATAAGAAATGTTAAAGAAAAATCTGATGTGGCCAACACATAACCTCTCGCCAGATATTTTACCTGGTTGTACGCATAAAACGAAAAATATTTTTAATACAAATACATATATTCATGTCTCACTACAAAATAATTCTCACATATATTTGCAAAATCTATGGGATATTTTAAAATAAATTGTGTACAATACTTACATTTTCTTTATATTCAATATCCTGAAATTTTCTTTTTCTACTTTCCTTTTCTTTTTCTTTATATTCGTCATTTTTTCGCAAATTCCTTTTATATTCTTTTTTACGTATATCTTTTGCGTTGTTGAATTTTTTTTATTTTCATAATCTTCATAATAATATACAAATATTTTTGACAGAGGCATACAAATATTTTTGACAGTGACATTTATATGTCAATTAGAAACATTTGAATTTCTTGCCTTGTAGTAGTTTGATCTGAGATTTTTTACATCAAATTATTTTATATGCCTTTCTTTATCTCTAAATCTATAGAAGATATAATAATGAATTTATATTTATCGAATAAAGAATTTAACGTTCTTTAATATAAGTATTTACATAAATTTTCGATAAATAATATTTAGACGATTTTTTTCTTGTAACTACTACTTCCGGTTGTCCAATTGTTACCAAAACTGACTGGACTCTTCCCATTATTGTTAGATTGAGGAATCCGTAGTTAAAAATGTCTTAAGTCTCATAGTATTTGAGATATAGTGAATCCAACATCCACACACACACACACACATCCCCACACACACACACACACACACACACACACACACACACACATACGGACATCATCGTAAAAATGTTATAATCGGATACTAGGGACCTTAAAACGTGCTTATTCATTAAAATCTGGATATGCGATTTTTAGCATGAATACAATACCTCTCTTAGCGAGAGGTAAAAAATGAATATTCAAACAAAATCAGGTATATATAAATTAAATTGTGAAAAATGTAATGCTGTGTACATAGGTCAATCAGGAAGAAATTTTAATATAAGGGTAAATGAACATAAAAAATCATTTTTAAACAAAAAGTCAGACTCAACATTTTCCAATCATTTAATAGAAGAAAATCATACTAGCAATTTTAAACCCGAAATTTTACATGTAGAAACTAAAGGACCAAGATTAGATTTTTTAGAAGCTATAGAAATTGGTAAAGCAATAAAGAATAATGAAAATATTCTAAATGAACAGACAAGCCTTAATAATTCACCATTAATGAAGTTTCTAGAAACATTATAAAATTTATGTTATAATTTATTTGTGTATATTAATATTTTTGAACTTTGTAATTTTTTAAAATAATTTTTCAAAAAAATTTAAAAACAAAAATTATTTTAAAAAACATTTATTGACATTTTGACATTTCATTTTTATATTTATTTCATATAATTTAGACATATATATATATATATATATATATATATATATATATATATATATATATATATATATATATATATATATAATTAAACGATAAAGAAGATCTGATGATGCTAATGTTATAGCGAAACTAGTAATCCAATAAAATAATTGTGAAACATAAAACCAAGTATTATTAAAAATTAAAATGAATAATAAGTTTCACCAAGTAAGAGCAGACACAATTAAAGAAACTTATAGAATTTGTACGATTGTTTGTATACCGGATAAAATGGTTACTAAGTAACAGTATAAATAGTACAGTGGTAGGGTGTGCGTTTGGTAATAAACAAAGCTCGGAGGGACTGGGTTCAGAACCAGCCAGCAGCAAAATTTAATTTTTAGTTTTGACTATTCAAAATCATTTTTATTATTTATATAATTTTAATCTTTTATAGACTACGTTTATCTCGACGTTTGAAGCCGATTGAATTTAGTAAATCCCTTTTCAATCTTCGAACTAAACGATCGAGATTAATATTTGAAGCCGCTTTAAAATGTCAAGTCAAGCCTATAAAGTAACAGGCTTGAACTTACGACACGAAACCAATAGGATTCAAGTCATAATATACGTGAAGCCGCTTGAATTATCGGGATAAACGTAGTCATTGACTTTTAATAAACTATAAATATTATTTACAAAATAAATTATACGTATTTTGTAAAATCTGAATCACTTTGATTACAACATACAGTTAAATAATTACAATAAATATTTATAATAAAAAATAAGGTATCCATCTTATTAAATTTCAATAGTTATTTATATATCAAGGCCGCGAAATCATTCTTTCGCGGACAAGGAAGGTGTACACAATATTTTTTTCGTACCTCCGTCCAATTTGAGTAGTATTACAGAACTCAAAATCGTCCAGAAATGCGCTGTTGCTGACCTAGGCCGGCAAAAGGAGTTGGCATTACTGTTCTAGTGATATGTCAATTTAAGATTATTTTCAACACAAGAATTAGCAAAATGTTTACAAATTTTAGGGCTAAATCTTTAATTATTGCAACTTAAATAACTAAATTTTGTCATACAAATAATAGTATGCTGTCATTACTGACATCTCGTATATATTAATTATAAGTTTCAACTTTAGGACTAGTTTGTTTTGTAACTACAACTAACTTCACGTGATACAATTGAGTTTCCACCATCTGTCATTAAAAATATGCAAAAGTATGTAAAATATATATAACTAATGTTTGTATGATATATTTTCAGTAAATATAAAATAATTACGCATTTTAAGCTCAAATGTAAGTAATTATAATTAAACTTGCAATGCAAAACCGATGAAAATATATGTTAATTTTTTTTAGGTTATGTAACATAGAATAAAGTGTATAGAGAAATATGGAAATATACGAAGAATGTATGGAGAAGTCGGTACAAAAAATCTTGTGTATCACACGTCCAGAAACTGTTTTGCGAGATCTCGTATTTGCAGGCCTCGCTTTCAGCTCGGCCTGTCAAAATAAACTCAATCTCGCCAATGTTCAGTTTCTGGCCTAGTGATACAAATAACTATTGTGCAACCGTAAAAAATATGTAATTACAAATTTTATTAATTTTAAACAGTTTCATTGTAAATAGAAAGTTAGCTTTCAAGGTGGCTATGGAATTAACATTTGATAAACAAAACCATGCAATTCTCAATTGTCAAAGTGATTGTTTACCTAATTTCGCGGCCGCTACCATGGCAACGGTCACGAAATTTAATTTCGCGGCCTGTATTGCGGCTGCTAAATGCTTATTTCACGTCTGGTTGCACAAAATAGTTATTTGTATATCAAGGCCGCGAAATCACTCTTTAGCGTACTGAAAGAAAAATTATCGCCGAGGCCGCTTGCGGCCGAGGCAAGACAATCTCGAGGGCGCTAAAGGATTTCGCGGACAAGGTGTACACAATATTTTTTGTGCAACCGCAAAAAATATATAATTACAAATTTTATTAATTTTAAACAGTGTCATTATAAATAGAAAGTTAGCTTTCAAGGTGGCTATGGGTTTAACATTTGATAAACAAAACCATGTAATTCTCAAGTGTCAAAGTGATTGTTTACCTAATTTCGCGGCCGTTATCATAACAACGGTTGCGAAATTGAATTTCGCGGCCTGTATTGCGGCTGCGAAATGCTTATTTCGCGTCCGGTTGCACAAAAAAGTTAAAAATACATTAATAATAAAAATTATTTTGAGAAATAAAATTAAAAATTTTGCTGTTGACTGGTTCTGAACCCAGTCTCCCTGAGTTTTGTTTATTGCCAAGCGCATAGTGGTAAACCACTATCCTATTTAAGATGTTACTCGGTAACAATTTTTTCCGGAATATGTACAACAACCCTGGAAATTATACAAATTTCCTTATTTTTTTTTTGATATTACACATTTAAATTTACTAATTTGAACTGTGATCCATAGAATTAGTATCCCTCAATATAAGTACACAAATTTTCAACTTAATTAACTTAATTAACTGATTTCACCCGGTAGACAATATGGGCAATAAGATGTCTTATCAGTAAGCGTTCTATGACTTTGAAATTTCAAGTGAAACAGGTTTTATTATATTTTTGAGTACACAAAATTTGCTTCACAATGGTAATAAACAAGTACGATATTAAAAAATAAAATGGCGGACGTTTGAAATATGAATACTTTGAATGAAAAAAATCAAGTAGGATTTTATTGTTTTTTTGTTCATAGTTGATGGTAATTTTTCAGATAAATTTTTTTACCTGGGCAACGGAACCAATAAAACAAAATTTCACACTCTTGATTTATTTAATAACCTATTTCAAGCGTCCACCATTTTATTTTTGTAATAATACAACGTACCTACTACGTATTTACTACCATTGTAAAACAAATTTTGCGTACTTTTCAAAAATAAAAAAAATATAGTATGTTCTATTTGCAATTTCAAAATGGGTATCACATACTCCGGAACCGGAAGTAACAACGCTTCTTAATTTATGATATCTTATTGCCCATGTTGCATTTATAGCGTTTTTAGCTTACACAGTGCAAGTGCGCACTGAGTGCAACATATCACGTGACCACACTGAACGAGTTCTGCCCTCATCCGGTGGCAGTGCTGTTTAGCCGCCATATTTGCACTGACACTATTGCACTTGCCTAGGGAGTCAGTGCACAAAAGTCGTACTGAGCCAGTGCACGGTGCAACTTTTTTTTAAGCTGAAAACGTATCAGCTGACTAAATTTTGCACTCAATGACAAGCTGAGTGAAAACGCTCAGTGCAAAAAAGTGCGCACCAGTCAGCACTCGAATTGTAAGCTGAAAACGCTATTATTAAATTTGTTTATTTGAAGATAACCGCTATCTCGCTTAATAATGGAGATAATTGCTGGTTCATTTTTGCATGACCATTATACAGGGTGTTAATGAATACGAGTTACAAATTTATAGGACATATAGTACTGACCAAAATGAATAAAAAAAGCTTAATCAAGATAGGTCTGATCTTGAACTGTTTTCGAGAAAGAGGCCATTTTGTATTGGAAGCGAAGAAAAACTGATAAAGATAGTGATCGAACAAAATTTTGTCTGTCAATAAATATACTATAAAAAACAATAAAATTTTATATGAAACATTTTTATCAATTTCTAATAGTTACGAAGTTATTTGAAAATTATACATATATGAACCAAGGTCGCCACGACATTTTTCGAAGTACAATTATTATTATTTTTTTTTTTAATAACAAAAGCACATCGAATATGACCTCTCAAAGGTAGACAAAAAGTCTCATTTAGTCGAAGTCGTAACGGTTATAGTTTTGCAGATAGCAGAGGTAAACCCCGTAAAAACTCATTTTTCACTGCCTTATATCTCGGAAACAGTTGAAGATCAGATGTATGTTGAATAAACTTTTTTACTCACATTGGTCAGTAATATACGTCCTATAAATTTGTAACTTGTAATCATTAACACCTTCTATATTAAGAGTAACATTCACCGCCTTTGTACGGCTTCACAGGCGCTGCCAGCGGCCACGGTCGGCAGTAGCGGTCAGAAGCTACGTTTTGTCCGTACTGCCATTTAAACTTCAGTGAAAATTGATTTTGATATACTTCTTAGCTTCATGCTCCAGGAAGAGGAGGATAATATTTTAGAAAATATTGCAAGAAGAGTAGAGCCGTCTGATTTGTTCCAAGCAAGAGAAATGAAGTATTTTTTCTTTGTTAATAAATAGTGGACTAAAAACGAATGACTTAAAATTTAGAATTTTTTTTTATTAATATCGCGGTTAGACTGCTCTTGCAGCGAGGTGATATACCACGGCCGTCTCAATTGCATGCCCTCCCCTTCACCACTTCGCCTCGTTGATCCTACAATTTGTTTGTTATTTAGTCAGCAAAGTTTGGTTATGTTATTTTGTGTAGTTTCTGTTATTAATTATCTCTTGTAAAGTGTAGTGTTCTTTGGAATTTGAAATATCTCTAAAAAACAAGTTCACAAATAAATAATGAGTTTAACAAAAATTATGTACCGGGGGCACGATTTGTGTTTAAAAACATTGAAATCATTCAGTCTTACAGTTGTAAAGATGGTTAGAATGCCGGGGTTTGAAGAAAAGTGGAAATAAACATGAATTAATTGCAAGGTATGCACTGAGTAGATCATATACTTAAATAATTATATAAAAATTATTAAGTTTCCTTTCAAAGAACAGTTGTTGTGATCACGTGCTGGATCACATGATAAATGTCAAACTATAGTGCTAAATCTTGCTCACTACATAACTACTTATTAAGTACTTTTTTACTCGCTAGATGGCGCCCAAAAAGTTTGAATTGTATAAGTCCCCATTGCCGAGAACGCCGAAGATACACGATGTCTTCCGAGTGGAAAATTAGACTCATTTTTTAAGATTTTTTAAAAAAATCCTGAAAGAAACAATACCTAACGCAAAAAACTCGAGTCCTTATACTTGCTTTTTAAACTTATTTTAAAAACTTATAAAACGACCCGAGTTTTGCGGGCGTTTGGAACGTACATGTATCTTCAAGGTCCGCGGCCGCCGTGACGACCAGACACTTCTCAACGAAACCATGCACATGTATAGTATGACTAGCGAATGAAAGTTGACGTTTAAATTATTTTATAGATGTGGTTTCTTTTGAAACCCTAGAGAAGAATAGAATTGTACGAAATATTCAGGTATGAAATTTTTGCATGAACCCATTTAAATAATGGACTAGGAAAGCACAGAAATACATTACTATACCTGACTGAAAATAGTTGGCCGACTAGGGTAACTGCATATCAAAACAGGGGTACGTTTAAAATATTTGTAACATTTTTCGTTTATGTTGATTATAACAAAATATTTTGATCTTTAAACTATTTAGTTTAGCAATTCTATGAAATAGGATTATTTTTAATTTCCTCTAACAGTAATTCCGACTCGAGGGTTGTTTGCACCTGAACTAGAATTTGCGGTATTATTTTAAATGCCTCCTGGTATTGAGTACAATTCTAATCTTCTGTAGCGGAATACATAAAGGTCAGTTTCCTTTCAAATGAAATATAGGGAAATGCTTACAAAAGAAACCACATCAGTTAAATAATCTAAACGTGAACTTTCATTCGCTAGTCATACTATAACAACACTGAAGCAGTCCAGCACTGCCTACCGCGATCGCTGGTAATTGAAAGTCGCTTCATAGTTTTATGACAATACATACATACATACATAAAATCACGCATTTCCCACTTAGTGGGTTAGCACAAACCCAAAAGAATAAAAATAACATCATGACAATCTATTATGTAAAAAAATATACGTTACATTATTTGTGGCCAAAGCAAAAAATTTAAGAGAGAAAGAGAGAGAGAGAGAGAGAAAGATAGAGAGAGAGAGAAAGTGAGTGAACGCCTTTGGTGCTTTATAGCCAGAGGGAAATAATCTTGCATTTCTCCCCCTTGCTGTATAAGTGTATACGAATAATGAAATACATAAATGTATTTTAGATAATATTTAAAAACCTAAGTATTTAAATATTACCCATTTCTGTATGCATTTATATCTTTTTGGCGAAATTAGATTGAAATAAAACATACGTTTACAGAGTGTTTCAATAACTTCTGTAGGTAAGTTATTTCTGAAAGCTTCCCCACTTCTAGTTAGAACTACGGCTCTAATTTGATACTTTGTTTCTTTGCTTAAGTTCGTAACTTCTATTTCTATTCCTGTTTTGATATTTTGTTCTGGTTTACTACAGATGAACCAGTTCCCATCAGATAATCTGGTAGCCTGAAAAATATGACATGTTCACTATATTACTTTATAAATATTTACTTCACATACATATCCATCTTTTCGGCACTCTAGCTGAACGTAGGCAGCTAGACTTTCGTCCCCTTTCATTGCTACGTTCTCCAACCTTACAGTCGCTCCGAAATAGAGTATAGTAACAGATTTTGGTGCATCCACAAGATAAGGAAGAGCTGTTTAGAATATATATTAATACTTCTTACAAGTTATAAGACAGACAAGAAACACACACATATATATATATATACAGTAGAACGCCGATTAACCGAATCGCCAATTATCCGAATCGGTCCAAATTAGAAAACGACGAATGTCAATATACTGTATTTCTCTTTACTGTCATATCTCCTTAAAATTACGTTTCAAGATCAATTTTGACATCTTGACTTTTGAATAAAATAATGATCAGACATACGTTTCTCTGTTTATAGCCTACACCGAGTTAGGAATTTTATTGAACACACTGTATCTAAATTTTGAACGTCATAATTTTTTCAATTGTTTATTTGGCAAGCACCTCAGTTGCTTGGGCTTAATAATTACATTGTTTCACAAAATGTTATAGTAGGTAGCATTGAATTGACATTTATTCAATTATTTGATATTTCATGTCAAATCTGATTTGTGAACATAAGTAAATGTTGTCTAGTATCAACCTTCTGAAAAAATGCGTATCGAAATGGAGACTCTTTCGATACGCAATTGGATTTCGTAATGACTTCATTATGAAAGTAAAATATAAAAAAAAAGTATTTACAAATTTAAATAATTACAAAAAATGTTTTTTCGATAGACACAACGTGATTTCGTGATCGTATCTCTTACGTAAATCAGTATAAATAAAATAATAATAATAATAATAATAATAATAATAATAATGATAATAATAATAATAATAATAATAATAATAATAATAATAATAATAATAATATAATAATAATAATAATAATAATAATAATAATAATAATAATAATAATAATAATAATAATAATAATAATAATAATAATAATAATAATGAATGAATGTATGAATGTTTGGTGCGTAAACGGTCACATGACGTCTGAGTGATTAGTTATATTATTTACACTAGACATCGTACTATAAAGTGAATAAAAACAATTTTGTAATTGGCGTAAAAGAGTGCAAAAAAAACTAACAACTTCAGCTATAGAAGATTGTATTCGAATGTATCATAATTATAGTTAGTTAAAAAAGAAAAATATATTTAGAAAAAAATGCCTATTTTATAACAAATACGTAAAAAACAAAACGCGAAAATAGTGTTAACAAAATTACTTTAATTGAATAATTGCAACCCCTAAATATCACGAAGCAGACATTATGTACTTATTACCTATTATTAAATTAGTATTTTGCTTGAAGGCATAAATAACACCCTTTTCGCAAAATCTTCATCTGTAAAACGTATTTTCTTTTGGCAGACCAGCCATGATATACGTGGACACAATTTGTAACGCTAACGGACACGTGATGTCTGGCAGATAACTTAATTCTTATTTCCACCGATTGTCCTAATGCGTAAGAGCTATAATAATTAATAACTAAGCGCAATGCGTAAAAATGTTTTCCTACAACCGTTTCAATACAGTGTCTGTAAAGTGTCACTTTTCAAACACTAGTGCGTGAAAAGTACTTTTCACGCACTAGTGCTTGAAAAGTAAATAAGCGTTGCTAGGCAACATTAAAATTCGGTTAATTTACCTGTCAAGTATATAATTAGGTAGTAAATAATAATAAAATTGATTAAGAAATATGAATATACACTGTAAATGAAACAAATCTAATATTTTTTTTAACAGATTGAGTACTGATCTAATTTTTAAGAACATTAACATTTTTTTGACATGTATTCTAACCTAACCTTATTTTTAATATTAATATTAAATATAGAATTTGTACATTATAAAAGACTAATCATCGTCTGTTTGAGATTCTTCCAAGTACTCATGTACTACACTCAGAAAGTATCCACTGTTCTCGATACTAATGGTCAAGTTGACTGTATTTATACTGACTTTGCGAAGGCCTTTGACAGACTAGACCACGGTATCTTGATCAGCAAACTGGAATCTTTTTCTTTCTCTACTTCTTTCATTAATATCATTTGTTCTTACCTATTTCGCCGCGATTTATTTGTTAATTATAAAGGCTTGAAATCGAATTCTTTCTTTGCTTCTTCGGGCGTTCCTCAGGGCTCCAACCTGGGGCCATTATTGTTTCTAATTTTTATTAACGACATCACGAATGTCCTTCACTGCGAAAAATTATTATTCGCTGATGATTTAAAAATTTTCTGTAACGTCTCTTCTATTCAAGACTGTAATATCCTTCAAAACGACTTAGATAACCTATCTCAGTGGTGTAATAACAACAACTTACAGCTTAATCTTAGTAAATGCACAGTTATATCTTTTTCCAGAAAATTGGCTCCACTGAAGTATGGGTATTCAATAAATAACTTTCTTTTAGATCGCTCAGAGGTTTTTAGAGATTTAGGAGTTTTATTTGACCATAAACTCACATTTGTCAATCATATTCGCGATGTCTATAGATCTGCCCTGAGGATGTTAGGTTTTGTTATTAGAAATACCAGAGACTTTCATAACATTTCAGCAATTTTTTCGCTTTATTATGCGTATGTAAGATCAAAGCTTGAGTACTGTAATGTTATTTGGTGCCATATCGATACAGAAAAAATTTCACAAATATATTATTCTAAAGTACATGGTACCTATCCAGAACGCCACTTCCCTTATACTCAACTATGCACCATGTTTAACTTTAGAAGCCTTTATGAACGCCGGGAAAACTATTCTATTCTTCACCTCTACAATTTAATTAACAATCGTATTGACGATCCTCTTTGCCTTTCTCTCATTAACTTCCATTCACGTACTATCTCTACCAGACTCCTTTCCACATTCTATCTTCCTTCCAGTCGCACTAACCTTTTGATTTCTTCTCCTCTTTATCGAATGTGTCACTTATATAATACGAAATTTTCTCATATCGACATTTTTCTTTTAAATTACACGACTTTCTCGCGGTTACTGAAGAAAACCTAAACTTATTTTAATGTATTTTGTGTTATTTGCATTTGTTTAAATTTTTGTCTTGTATATGTACCACACTATCCTCCCGTGGACTTGTTCTGTTAGGATAGTTTTTTTTAAATAAATAAATAAATAAGTGTTTAAGTTACATTTTGTACAGTGTTATGAGAAAGAGTATTAACAGTATTTGAAGCTGCTGGATGCCTGTACACTCAGTATTATGAGAAACATCAATACCATTTCGGTTGTAGGAAAAATGTTGTATGCAACACGTGTGTAAAATAATATTTTTTGTCTCGTGCTACAATTTCCGCATTCGGCTGCGCCTCATGCGTAAAACATCGCACTCGACCAAAAAAGTACTACTTTACACACTTGTTACATAAATAACTATTATCATATGGCAAAGTTTATTACCATTTCCAACTATGCATAAGGTTTAATGCTTAAGAACTAAAAGCAATGCGTAAGAACAAAAGTTTGCAAACTCCAAGGTTTAAGGCGTAATGACTAAGCGTAATTGTGAGATGGACATACATGACTGTCATCTGTCTTTCTTAATTTTCTAATCTGAATTATCAACTGTCAGTCTATTTTATAAGTATTAAGTTTTTAATTTTTCGATGTGGATATAGATACAGAAAATTATGTAATTATGTATATGACATATTAAAACAAACAAGAATTACTGCTGCAATTGCAGTCTGCTAGAGTTAAGAATAAAATCGAAAAAAAAAAAATATGACATTTCCGTCGAATTACTCACTAAACAAAGTAGCTGGAAATGGTATCCTAGTAAATTGTTATAATACATTAAGCCTTATGTACAGGGTGTAAATCGAAAAGTGAAACATAGGAGTTTAATATGGGAAATCAATTTTTCTATGCGCAAACGTTACCTAATTATTTTATGCAAAAATACTTCCAATAAAAGTTATAGAGATTTAAATCCAGCATCTAAATCATGTGAAACGATTATTTTATCTGTTGATATAAAGGTAAAAATTAATTACAAAGTTACAGTTTTTATGAGCTTTTTGTCTAAGCAGCCATGGATTTATGACAAAAAAACAACGTATTTGTTTTTTTTTGTCATATATCCATGGCTGCTTAGACAAAATGCTCATAAAAACTGTAACTTTGTAATTCATTTTTACGTTTATATGAAGAGATAAAATAATCATCGGCCTATATTTTTGAAAATGCCGTTTTTTTTCTTAAACTCTCTTATCTCATAATCACAGATGAAAGAACATAATATATACATATATATATATATATATATATATATATATATATATATATATATATATATATATATATATATATATATATATATATATATATATATATATACAGTAGAACGCCGATTATCCGAACGCCGATTAACCGAATCGCCAATTATCCGAATCGGTCGGTAATATAAAAAATTAAAACCAAGTATGTATGTATATAATTTTTGTTTTGTTTTGTTGTAACGAGTTGGAACTCGCTGGAGTCCAGATATATTGCAACTGTTATGGTTAAAAGCTAGAGGCAAGACACTACATGTTTTGCGTCGCGCGGCTTCCGTGTTGTACCTCTATTATTGTTGTGAATTTTTATACTTTGTATTTTTGTTAAAGCCTGATGGGGTTGCAACTTACTCTGATCGAGATGTTCAAGTGAGCGTTATTGTAGAACTGTGTTTGTTAAACTTAATAAAGTTTATTCTATGTGTGACAGTTCGTTTTTCTTTATTACCAGTCTATGTCCGATTATCCGAATATTCGATTATCCGATTCGACCCCGGTCCCAATTAATTCGGATAATCGGCGTTCTACTGTATATATATATATGTATATATTATGTTCTTTCATCTGTGATTATGAGATAAGAGAGTTTAAGAAAAAAACGGCATTTTCAAAAATATAGGCCGATGATTATTTTATCTCTTCATATAAACGTAAAAATGAATTACAAAGTTACAGTTTTTATGAGCATTTTGTCTAAGCAGCCATGGATATATGACAAAAAAAAAACAAATACGTTGTTTTTTTGTCATAAATCCATGGCTGCTTAGACAAAAAGCTCATAAAAACTGTAACTTTGTAATTAATTTTTACCTTTATATCAACAGATAAAATAATCGTTTCACATGATTTAGATGCTGGATTTAAATCTCTATAACTTTTATTGGAAGTATTTTTGCATAAAATAATTAGGTAACGTTTGCGCATAGAAAAATTGATTTCCCAAACTTTTGTTCTTACGCATTGCTTTTAGTTCTTAAGCATTAAACCTTATGCATAGTTGGAAATGGTAATAAACTTTGCCATATGATAATAGTTATTTATGTAACAAGTGTGTAAAGTAGTACTTTTTTGGTCGAGTGCGATGTTTTACGCATGAGGCGCAGCCGAATGCGGAAATTGTAGCACGAGACAAAAAATATTATTTTACACACGTGTTGCATACAACATTTTTCCTACAACCGAAATGGTATTGATGTTTCTCATAATACTGAGTGTACAGGCATCCAGCAGCTTCAAATACTGTTAATACTCTTTCTCATAACACTGCACAAAATGTAACTTAAACACTTATTTATTTATTTATTTTAAAAAAACTATCCTAACAGAACAAGTCCACGGGAGGATAGTGTGGTACATATACAAGACAAAAATTTAAACAAATGCAAATAACACAAAATACATTAAAATAAGTTTAGGTTTTCTTCAGTAACCGCGAGAAAGTCGTGTAATTTAAAAGAAAAATGTCGATATGAGAAAATTTCGTATTATATAAGTGACACATTCGATAAAGAGGAGAAGAAATCAAAAGGTTAGTGCGACTGGAAGGAAGATAGAATGTGGAAAGGAGTCTGGTAGAGATAGTACGTGAATGGAAGTTAATGAGAGAAAGGCAAAGAGGATCGTCAATACGATTGTTAATTAAATTGTAGAGGTGAAGAATAGAATAGTTTTCCCGGCGTTCATAAAGGCTTCTAAAGTTAAACATGGTGCATAGTTGAGTACAAGGGAAGTGGCGTTCTGGATAGGTACCATGTACTTTAGAATAATATATTTGTGAAATTTTTTCTGTATCGATATGGCACCAAATAACATTACAGTACTCAAGCTTTGATCTTACATACGCATAATAAAGCGAAAAAATTGCTGAAATGTTATGAAAGTCTCTGGTATTTCTAATAACAAAACCTAACATCCTCAGGGCAGATCTATAGACATCGCGAATATGATTGACAAATGTGAGTTTATGGTCAAATAAAACTCCTAAATCTCTAAAAACCTCTGAGCGATCTAAAAGAAAGTTATTTATTGAATACCCATACTTCAGTGGAGCCAATTTTCTGGAAAAAGATATAACTGTGCATTTACTAAGATTAAGCTGTAAGTTGTTGTTATTACACCACTGAGATAGGTTATCTAAGTCGTTTTGAAGGACATTACAGTCTTGAATAGAAGAGACGTTACAGAAAATTTTTAAATCATCAGCGAATAATAATTTTTCGCAGTGAAGGACATTCGTGATGTCGTTAATAAAAATTAGAAACAATAATGGCCCCAGGTTGGAGCCCTGAGGAACGCCCGAAGAAGCAAAGAAAGAATTCGATTTCAAGCCTTTATAATTAACAAATAAATCGCGGCGAAATAGGTAAGAACAAATGATATTAATGAAAGAAGTAGAGAAAGAAAAAGATTCCAGTTTGCTGATCAAGATACCGTGGTCTAGTCTGTCAAAGGCCTTCGCAAAGTCAGTATAAATACAGTCAACTTGACCATTAGTATCGAGAACAGTGGATACTTTCTGAGTGTAGTACATGAGTACTTGGAAGAATCTCAAACAGACGATGATTAGTCTTTTATAATGTACAAATTCTATATTTAATATTAATATTAAAAATAAGGTTAGGTTAGAATACATGTCAAAAAAATGTTAATGTTCTTAAAAATTAGATCAGTACTCAATCTGTTAAAAAAAATATTAGATTTGTTTCATTTACAGTGTATATTCATATTTCTTAATCAATTTTATTATTATTTACTACCTAATTATATACTTGACAGGTAAATTAACCGAATTTTAATGTTGCCTAGCAACGCTTATTTACTTTTCAAGCACTAGTGCGTGAAAAGTACTTTTCACGCACTAGTGTTTGAAAAGTGACACTTTACAGACACTGTATTGAAACGGTTGTAGGAAAACATTTTTACGCATTGCGCTTAGTTATTAATTATTATAGCTCTTACGCATTAGGACAATCGGTGGAAATAAGAATTAAGTTATCTGCCAGACATCACGTGTCCGTTAGCGTTACAAATTGTGTCCACGTATATCATGGCTGGTCTGCCAAAAGAAAATACGTTTTACAGATGAAGATTTTGCGAAAAGGGTGTTATTTATGCCTTCAAGCAAAATACTAATTTAATAATAGGTAATAAGTACATAATGTCTGCTTCGTGATATTTAGGGGATGCAATTATTCAATTAAAGTAATTTTGTTAACACTATTTTCGCGTTTTGTTTTTTACGTATTTGTTATAAAATAGGCATTTTTTTCTAAATATATTTTTCTTTTTTAACTAACTATAATTATGATACATTCGAATACAATCTTCTATAGCTGAAGTTGTTAGTTTTTTTTGCACTCTTTTACGCCAATTACAAAATTGTTTTTATTCACTTTATAGTACGATGTCTAGTGTAAATAATATAACTAATCACTCAGACGTCATGTGACCGTTTACGCACCAAACATTCATACATTCATTCATTCATTATTATTATTATTATTATTATTATTATTATTATTATTATTATTATTATTATTATTATTATTATTATTATTATTATTATTATTATTATTATTATATTATTATTATTATTATTATTATTATTATTATTATTATTATTTTATTTATACTGATTTACGTAAGAGATACGATCACGAAACCACGGTTGTGTCTATCGAAAAAACATTTTTTGTAATTATTTAAATTTGTAAATACTTTTTTTTATATTTTACTTTCATAATGAAGTCATTACGAAATCCAATTGCGTATCGAAAGAGTCTCCATTTCGATACGCATTTTTTCAGAAGGTTGATACTAGACAACATTTACTTATGTTCACAAATCAGATTTGTCATGAAATTTTAAATAATTGAATAAATGTCAATTCAATGCTACCAACTATAACATTTTGTGAAACAATGTAATTATTAAGCCCAAGCAACTGAGGTGCTTGCCAAATAAACAATTGAAAAAATTATGACGTTCAAAATTTAGATACAGTGTGTTCAATAAAATTCCTAACTCGGTGTAGGCTATAAACAGAGAAACGTATGTCTGATCATTATTTTATTCAAAAGTCAAGATGTCAAAATTGATCTTGAAACGTAATTTTAAGGAGATATGACAGTAAAGAGAGATACAGTATATTGACATTCGTCGTTTTCTAATTTATTTCCATTTCTAAAATAAGATTCGAGAAGAAAAGCTTTGATTTGTTTAAATAACATTTTTGACAATATCTTATGTCAAATTGACATTACATTAAATATTTTTAAATTAACATACGTTTCTTTGTTCATAGACTACTCCGAGTTAGGAATTTTTTTGAACACACTGTATTAAAAATATATATATAAGTGAGTAATAGAATAAATTCAGAAAAATAAAAATAAAAATCTCAGTACCTACATATTTTTGAAATTTTCGACCGGTTTAATATTTAATTTTACAAACAGTTACTGCTGTGAGGGACTAGCAATAACTCAAGAATTCTGGATATACTATACTTATAATTTACAACTATAACAACTATGCCAGAATTAAAATGTTATATTGTAATCTGAAATCTTTGAAGACCTGAAGAGTTTCGGGTCTGGAATCAATATTCATATTTTGTTTGAGAATCAAATTCGGTTAATGTAGTTTTAAAATAGATTCCTAATTTGGAACCGAGAACCGATTATTCATCAGAGAATTAACTGATTAAAGAAATGTGTCCGATTTCTTTTTCTGTCTGTTAGTCTATTTTTCCTTGATAGATGACTTACATAGCTGGCATAATGGGGGCAAATATCCTTCCTCACAAGCACTGCAAGTTCCACTTACTGCATTACATGAGTATTTATACTGACATTTTCCGCATTTCTTCTCACAACGGTACCCATAGTAACCATGTTCACATTCTACAAGAAATAATAAATTTAAGATGAACCTAAAAATTTGTGACAAGCGTCTTTGATTATATATGTTGATCTTACGAGTATTGCAATTATTCTTTTTCCATTTAAAACCTGGAGCACAAGTACAGGCAGCCTTACTGCTTCCTGTTGGAGTTGGTAAGCATATTTTATGACCCTGACAGGTATTACAAGATATATTACAATTCAGTCCGATATTGAAGTTGTCGCAAACTGGTGGTTCTGCAGACACATCAAATAAAAAATTAATAAAATACTTTGTTTTATATGTTAAAATATTCACCATCATTTTGAATTTCTTTATTCGTGTCAAACGTCCAATCTGGATATTTTAAAGAATGACAAATTAATGGCTCAATATCCTTCACAATAGCTCTTCTAAGTTCTGCAATTGCAACTGTATATTATACCTACCAGCCCAAACTTATATTAGTTAATATTTTCAAAAAACAAATTATAAAACCTGCACGCAAATGGTGAGAAATTTCGACAAATTTGTTTCGATTAGTTTAAAATATAGATTTTAAATTTACAAAAACCAGGGCTGAAACCAACATTTTCACTGTTATTATTTCAATATAAAATAATGTAACAATCGATTGGTACGATAATTATTTTACTTTTTTACTCATAACTAGAGCTATAAAGCAAACAAATTAAAAAATATATAGTTCACTTCTATCACGTTAATTTGTAAGTTATATAGTAATTTTGTCTTTATAAATAAGAGCATTTTATAAAAATTTACTATTGTCTACTTTACTGTCTTGAAATGGCGCCCCTCAATGTCAGGCGCCTTTGTGCGGGGCACAACCTGCCCACCCGCACGGAGCAGCCCTGACAAAAACTAAATATGGTACCTATTCAAGTATTCCGCCATTTAATATTGGATTACATCGACTTTATTAGTATAGTATATGTCGTAAAACGATTTAGCAATTGCATCTATTGTGACAAGGCGAGGGTAAGCGCAATAACAGATAAATAACTTTTTATAAACTCTTCTAAATTATAGTTTCAATATTCATATTTTAACTCTGTTTATCTGTTTAAGTTATAAATGTCAAAATTCAGTTTAGAAATTCTTATCGTATTATGATAGTCACGACATTTATTTGTTGATAATTAAGTCTAGAAATTATTGTGTATGCGTACGTGACTATGGATGCCCTTGCCTATGCACCCCATACCCCTAAGATAATCCTGTCCTGGAGATAGCGTTTTTGTTTTAAGTCAGTCGGTTTCAGTTAGCCATGAGAGTAACATGGAAGAGTCGGATTAGATACTCGTAAGAGTGAATATGTAGTTTTAGTTTTGGGCGACGCTCGTCCTCTGGGTTACGGAATGTAACAGTTTAGTTGTGTATGTTAGGCTTAGTGTTAATTAATATAATAATAATGTAACCGTGTAAATAAAATTAGTTAGTTTTTAAAACCCAAGTATTTGTTCATGTCCGTAGTGTTCATCAGTGTAAAGTGTAAAAAGTGAAATGTCTGTGTGTACTTCCTTCTCAAGAAGTCCTTATCACCAGTCATCATCGTAGTATCATCAATTCATCATCATCAGTCAGCTTAGCTTCAGCACCCCACCCCCCTCGTGTTACAGTGGCGCAGTCAACGGGTAGGATAATGAGAGTAATGATTTACTCT
This sequence comes from Harpalus rubripes, assembly GCA_963082715.1. NCBI lineage: Eukaryota > Metazoa > Arthropoda > Insecta > Coleoptera > Carabidae > Harpalus > Harpalus rubripes. Next base: position 25,782,034 of record OY720456.1, read on the forward strand.
TATTCATCCGAAAAGATCTTACGTTATTAGTTTTAGAATTATTAGTTTGTGACCGAGGAGAGGGTACTTGGTGTACAATATGTACACATTTACGACCACGACACCAGCGATGATACAGCAACCCAGGCCGTATCAGCCGTCACCAGATATGATTGACGTATTGCTTGAAATAAATACGTTCTCTGGTGATGGCAGTGTGGGAGAATATATCCACAACATGGGAGCAGCCAGCAGACGATACGGCTGGGATGAAGTTTTTCTCGGCAGTGCAATAGTGTTTAGGCTCAGTGGTAAGGCAAGGAAATTGTATTTTGAAATTCCTTTATGTAAGCGGCCTACCACTGGCACAGATATGGTGCGTTGGTTAGAAATAACTTATGCTGGACGCACCATATTACCGCCATCATTTTTTCCGGCTTGTACGCCAAGTTTTTATGGTCCAGCATGGACGCACCAGGTCTTCGCACCGCAGGCGCCGTTAGATTCGTTGTCTCCAGGGCATTCGTCGGTGGCATACGGCCACGTTTCTTTTGCCATGCAGGGAGTGCACGAGTTGCCAGTAGGGAGGATCAGTTTGGAAGAAATTGAGTCCTTACTGGCAATAGAGGATCGTTTTGCGGTGGTAGACATACCACGACCGGAAAGTCCGACAATAGTCGTCACAGCGAGTGACAAGGGCGTACAAGAAGGAAAAATGATTGAAGAGAATTGCCTGCCGGAGGAAACAGCGAAATGTGAGACTGAGGAAGAACACAGCGAAGTAGCTGATGAACTGGACATGAACACAGTATATGACGACAACCTGCACGAAATGGATCTGCAAATGGTCAACGAAGAGGACATCGAGAATGGCGACTTGGGCATGAACGTCGGAGAGGACAACTTGGCATGCCCACCTATGCAAGAGTTACGCCGCGAGCACGCCACTGGTGATATCGTCTTCAGGATCGACGTTATCGCTTGCAGCAGTGTTCCCAAATTTTTTGTAGTGCCATCCCTTAGACCACTTAGGTGTGAAAAACCGCCCCCAGTGCAGTGACCTTTGTGTTGTTTTCTTTTTTATGACTATTATATGACGATTTTTGTTAGTGTTTAGTTTTTTGGCTAGTTAAGTTGCATGTTAGATTAGAAATTTTTATTAGATAGGAAAATAAAATACCCCTTCCCTTTAGCATCGAATTTGTAATTTGTTAAAACGTTTTAGGTACGTTTTTATTGTGTTTACATTATGGTTATAATGTTTTATGTGGGTAAGCTTTATGCTTTATGTCTTGCGATTTTTGTATTCTGTTTTATGCTCTGTGTCATACTTGTAATATGTTTGATGTTTTATGTTGTTAAGCTTTTTGCTTTTATAATGTCGTAAGTTTGATACCTTTTGTGTGTTACGTATTATGTTGTGCTTGTACATTTGTACCTGTTTTGCAATTTTTGTATTCTATGTTTTGTGTCTCATATTTGTAATATGTTTGATGTTTTATTTGTTTTATGTATGTGTTTTATGTTCTGTGGTTGCAGAATTTGGAAACTATCTTCAGTTCAGGATTTAAGAATAAATATATCGATTTTGCGATATATTTATGTCTTAAGGGGAGGATAATGTGACAAGGCGAGGGTAAGCGCAATAACAGATAAATAACTTTTTATAAACTCTTCTAAATTATAGTTTCAATATTCATATTTTAACTCTGTTTATCTGTTTAAGTTATAAATGTCAAAATTCAGTTTAGAAATTCTTATCGTATTATGATAGTCACGACATTTATTTGTTGATAATTAAGTCTAGAAATTATTGTGTATGCGTACGTGACTATGGATGCCCTTGCCTATGCACCCCATACCCCTAAGATAATCCTGTCCTGGAGATAGCGTTTTTGTTTTAAGTCAGTCGGTTTCAGTTAGCCATGAGAGTAACATGGAAGAGTCGGATTAGATACTCGTAAGAGTGAATATGTAGTTTTAGTTTTGGGCGACGCTCGTCCTCTGGGTTACGGAATGTAACAGTTTAGTTGTGTATGTTAGGCTTAGTGTTAATTAATATAATAATAATGTAACCGTGTAAATAAAATTAGTTAGTTTTTAAAACCCAAGTATTTGTTCATGTCCGTAGTGTTCATCAGTGTAAAGTGTAAAAAGTGAAATGTCTGTGTGTACTTCCTTCTCAAGAAGTCCTTATCACCAGTCATCATCGTAGTATCATCAATTCATCATCATCAGTCAGCTTAGCTTCAGCACCCCACCCCCCTCGTGTTACACTATAAACCAACAATGGGGATCTTTAGTTTGCGGTTACATACCCTTAACATCATACAAACAGGCAAGGACAGGGTCGGTCCCTTTACATTAAGAATTATTTGAAAGAAAATATTTCACGATATTTTTATATGTATAAGATTTAAATGTTATTACAAAAACAAGTACAACAAACGATAAATTTTCAAATTTATGCAGTACATGGTCACTGTATTAATTACCAAAAACTTATTTTATTTTCGTGGGATTAAGTTATATATTTGAACTTGGCTTACTTGCAACATCAAGCGCAGATTATCAAGATATGAATTCAGATTTATATGAACAATGGTTTGAAAACACTCTTATAGATAATGCCTCATATCATTCTCGTCAGGTGCAAAAAATACCAAATAGTTCCACAAAAAAGCGGACATAATTGCATTTATGACAGAAAAAAAATTAAATATTCCTCAACCAAACACAAAAAAAAAAAAATTACTTGAAATAATTAAAAACAAAAACTTTAAGAAACATCATTTTATTGATGAAATTGCAAAAAGGCATGGCCATACTGTTTTAAGGCTACCTCCATGTTGCTGTGTTTTAAACCCTATTGAGTCAGTGTGGAGAAACTTAAAAAGAAATGTAAGAAAGAAAAATAATAATCCAACGTTAAGTCACAATGTAGTAGATTTAATTAGGAAAGAAGTAACAGAAATTCCGGATGAAATAGGGACTAATTGTGTAGAACATGTAAAAAAAATTAAGAACAATTTTCTTCATACAACAAATTTCAATGAACTTATAATTAATTTAGACAGTACTACTGATTCAGATTCAGATAGTGATGTTTAGTCATACTTGCATCTTCTTGTATTGTATATTTTGTAAATTATAATTAAAAAATTATTATAAGACAAATGTGACATATTTTAAAGGTAATAATAATACAGTGACCACGTACTGCATAAATTTGAAAATTTATCGTTTGTTGTACTTGTTTTTGTAATAATATTTAAATCTTATATAAAAATATCGTGAAATATTTTCTTTCAAATAATTGTTAATGTAAAGGGACCGACCCTGCCCTTGCCTGTTTGTATGATGTATTAGGGCTATGTAACCGCAAACTAAAGGTCCCCATTGTTGGTTTATAGATGCAATTGCTAAAACGTTTTACGACAAAGTGTTCTTGTAATACGCATTTTACTATAATACCAGCTTTAATTCTGTTGAGCATTGTATCCCTAAGGCCTGTACATTTTTCTGTGAGTATTGTCCCATATGTCTTGAAGCGAAGGTTTTACTGTAGGTACGCACTGGATTTTTATAAAGTTGTTTGTTATTGTGCCAAAAGTAAAAGTTCTCAGTAGAAGTTAAATCTGGACTAGAAGATGACCCTTAAAATACCGGTCGAACTATTTTCACCAGTTATATGGCTCACAATTTTTTAAAGCTTTAAGTCAATATTTAAAGTAGCCAGAAGAATTTTGTAGGAATTTCTAACCATTAGTGTACATTTTATAATTTGTTGGAAGTGTAAACCGGCCGAATTATTATGTGTTTGGACTTACACGTAATTCCAATGGGGTCTTAACAACTCAAGAAGTACCGGTACAAGGTACGACAGCAAACGTTTATTCTTAATAATGAATAATTAATAATGAAATAAAATGATATTGTGACAAGGCGAGGGTAAGAGCAATAATAGATAAATAACTTTTTATAAACTTTTCTAAATTGTAGTTTCAATATTCATATTTTAACTCTGTTTATCTATTTAAGTCAAAATTCGGTTTAGAAATTCTTATCGTATTATGATAGTCACGACATTTATTTGTTGATAATTAATAGTGGGATTCTGAAACCCAGCGTTAATTAACTTCTGGCGTTAACGTGAATTAACTCTGAGTTTGACATCTGTGGTATTCTGAAACTCAGCGTTACTTAACGTTAACGCTGCTAGTCGGCGTTAATTCACGCTGGACATATCGAAGCGTTAACAGGGAAAACGGTGGGTTGTCTGTGAGTTTTATGGACTAAATAGCCCTGATATTTTTAGTGTACTGGTATATGTACTTGTAAGAAGTATATTTTATTAACAGTGAGTATAGTTGTTCATGTTATATTTATAAGTAATATATTGTTAACATAACCTTATAATATATATATATATATATATATATATATATATATATATATATATATATATATATATATATATATATATATATATATATATTTAGCATTACAGTGTTCAAATCACAAACGAGTCCGCAAGAGTATGAAAATTTAGAATTCAATACAATAATGTACCTAACATAATAGAGAATGACTGATGTATATAAGTACTAAAAAGTGAAGTGAATAAAAGCAATTTTGTGTTGGTATCAAGAATGTAAAGTATTTTGATTTTTATGTTGCACGAGTATTACAACAAAAAATACTTTCCAGGAAAGGGATATTTGATTATTAATTCCATGAAGAAATTCTGATTATAACAAACAAAATTGTGTTTGATTACAACAAAGAATACCTATACTGATTATAACAATGTAACAGAAAAAATACAGAAAATTATTGATGTATTAGAAAAGTAATTGATTACTGGTACCTATACTAAAATTAGTAAATGTTTATAACTAGAACAAATATTTTAAAATATTTTTTTCTTCGCCAGTTATTGGAAATCTTATTCGTAAAGTTAGTAGGTGCTTAAAATTAGAGTTAATTCACGTTAATGCCAGAAGTTAATTAACGTTGGGTCTCAGAATCCCACTATTAGTTTTAAGGTCTAGTTTTAATAAGAATGGTCCATTCGTATACAGATGTCCATAAACTATAAGAGGTAAGACTTCGGTGGTGTGCCTTTGGGGAGCCATCTTAAATGTGCTTTGTTTTGCTAAAATATCTCATAGGCTACTACATAATGAAGAAAAACTGATTTTGGTCAAAATATTTATTTTCAAATAACTCATGCCCAGACTCACCAAGGCTTAAAATTTTAAGCTAGGTCTAAACAAAAAAAAATGCAATTCGAAATTTTAACAGCAATATAATATAATTCATTTGACATTTAATTTCGATGCAATATTGTGAAGCCAAGTTTAATATTTAAGTTAGGTTGGTGCAACCGGCCATTAATATTTCATTTTGATGCAAGCTTAATACAGAGTCATAAAAAATGGCAGAAGGTCACGTGCACGTGACAAGTTTTGTTCCAAAATAATGTCTAAATTATATTTCAATTTTGCATAATTCATCAAAACTTTATTCCACATGTGACAGATAATGACACCTGCATGACAATTAGTATTATTACCGTGCGTTGATTCATTTGATTTTTGAATCGCATGACAAATTTTTTCTTGAAGCATATTTTCGTTCGGGTGAATGTAAAGAAGACGGTTCTTAGGATTATTCTTAGGACAGCTAGCAAAATTAGAACATACGATTGTTTTTATACAGTTGGATAGCAAATTTCGCGTACTTTTCAAATTTTAAAAAAAATATATAGGCTGTTCCATTTGAAAATTAAAAGTTGCTATCAATTTCTCCAAAACTGAAAGTAATAATATTTATCTACTTCCGAAATTTTAAAGAGGAGTTAACATACTATAATTTATGGTATATGGTTGGAATCGCTCAAAGTAATAATAAGCGAGATATTTGCAGGTTTATTTATAGACGCCAATGGATGAACAATAAATATATATATCCCGCAGGGAATAATGATCCGGGAATAATAATCATTAATACCTCTGCGCTAATCAGAATATTTTAAATAAAATAAATATGGAAACAATAATAATTTTTAATATGGTATATCTTCATCACCATACTAAGCATCACAATACATTTCAATGTTTACCTAATTTCAATAAAAGAATACGACACGTGGATTATTTAGTTTAGACTTATGATGCGAAATTGTAAAAAAATCTTGTATGTAATAATCGTAGATAAAGTATAGTATACAACTCGCTATAATGGCTATTATTAACTCGGATGATTAAAACCCTTGTTCGCTCCGCTCACTCGAGTTGCAAACTTCATCCTCGGTAATAAGAGCATCCATTATTATAGCGTCATTGTATAATATACTATTTTTAAACGGAGCCCATATTTTATTTAAAAAGAAACTTCTTTTTCTCTTACGATTGATGTCAGAGTTATTGTGTTGTAATTTTAGTTTACCCTTAAAAATCATATATCTTATAGTTTCCCATATCGCAGGTGAAAATTACCATAGTTGGAGCATGTTCGAATACCGTCTATAGCCCAAAATCCATGATCACCCTGAACAATTAATGACATGTATAACATATATCTCAAATATGGATTAAAATTTGAACGTTCGCTTTGTAGTCTGACGTTTTTCCATGTAAAATATTGTTGTTGCGGGTCTCCCTGAAATGCAGTATATATAAATATGGTTCGCCAGATATTTGCATAGACTTACAAAAACTTCTGCAGACACTGTTGGGTTAGCTTCTCCTTCTTTCTGGATTTCTAATATCATTTTACATTTTTCGCATAACGTAACATACAAAGACAGACATATAGATGTGGAAAAGGAAATATTTGGTTTATCAATATTCCACAGAGTTGTTCTAGTATAAAATCTTAAGTAATTATCTGCAATGTTTATATTAATAATAGGTAATTACACTAAATATTTATTAATATGAAATAAACTCAAAGAATGTAATAATATAGACTAAGTGTAAAAGAAGTATTTTAACGGTTATGAATTAATCAAGCACCTTTATTTTCCATTTCTAATTTCTAAATACCTAATCTAATTTCCCCTCAGAATAACTAATTCATCATCAAATTATTTCAATAAGAATATGTGTTTATTCATTTTATTCAGCAGAAAATGACGGGGTTTAGTCCCAGCGATATAATTTTCTTTGTGATATTAGTGAGAATAGGTGATGAAGAAGAAGTAGTGATGCACGCGAGACGAGACGAGAAATATAAAATATCGATCTCGTCTCGTTTTCGGATCTGTAATCTCGATCTCGCTCTCGTTCTCGCACATTTTTTTGGGTGTCATCTCGTTCTCGCACGAGAACACAGTATAGAGAATACAAGCAGTAGCGACACTCTTGTCGGAACCTTTGATGTTTCGTTCCAGGCTGCTCGGCGTGCAGGCGGTAATAATGAGGAGCGCGAAATTTGAAGAAAACATAAAAATATATATTTAATATCAAATGATAAAGTGTGAAAAGGTAAAAATAGATAATAGTGAAATATAAATATGTAAAAAAAATATATTTAAAGCCAATAATAATAAATTATTCAATAACCAAGTAATAAATATAATATATCAAATCCAAATATTACAAATAATTATATATTTATATACACAATAACCAAGTGACAAATGTGTAAGTGATCGTAGCATGGAGGTAGCGTGCTAGCTTTTTGTTCCAAAGATTGTGTGTTCAAACCCCCAGCACACTTTAATTTTTTTTAATTTTTATTTTTTCAATTTATTTTTGTGTTTTTATTTGCTTTCATATTTTTTATTTGTTTTTATTTATTTTAATTTAACAAGAAAAAACAGTAAAACTACAATAGAAACAAATAAAAATAAATAAAAACAAATAAAAAATATAAAAACAAATAAAAACACAAAAATAAATTGAAAAAAATAAAATTTAAAAAAAAAATAAAGAAGTGTGCTGGGGGTTTCAACCCACAATCTTTGGAACAAAAAGCTAGCTCGCTACCATCATGGTACGATCACTTGCATGTTTAGCTTTCTTTTATAGGAAATAAGAATTATGACCTTAAAATTGCCATAATATTTTCTTATTTTCCTTAATTATTCTTAATTAATTTTAAACAATTTGTTATTAATATGATGCAATAAGTGTTCCCAAACATGTGTTTTACTGCAATAAGTTTTAATGGGAGGCAAATATTCAAATTATTCTTTTTCCCATGTTAAATGCCTATGTAACGGATTCCGAGCGCCACCCGATATAGAATAAACACTTCCAAGACCTGTGCATAATATTAAAATAGATTTTTTTTTTATAAAATTATAACAAATACATGATAATTATTACAAATACAATGAATATGCACTTAATATATTATTTGAATTTGATTCAAAGTCCCGCTCCTCATTATTTCCCCCTTCAACCCGAGCAGGTTGGAACGAAAATCAGCGAAGTGTCGCTACTGCATATTCTCTATACTGTGACGAGAGTCTCGCTATAAAAATAAGCGCTTGCGCACTACGTATTTTCGTAACTATTTAACTACAAGAGACCAGTTCGCACCAATAGCGCCGTCTTCCATGTATTTGCAGCCGTATAACTATAATAAAGAGACGATACACTAAATTCTGGTCACCAAATTATTTCGATACGAACATAATGTTTATTCATTTACGGTCACCAGAAAATGTGATAAGTTAGTAAATAATTTAATTTACCTCTAAAATATCCAATTTATCATCAAATTGTGATCTCTAAACTATTTCAATACGAACACATTCTGTAAAACGAATTAAACATTCAAAAAATATTTTTTGTAACTAAAAGTACCTACACTTTTTCATTAAATATATGCCACTATTTAAGTAAGATTAAGTCATAAAAAACCGCCACACTGGTAACCTAACCTAATTTAACCCGCTGGCAACCACTCCGCTCCCATCGACGCTTAATATAACATCCTTTACTTTTCAGGGGCGAAAATACGTAGTTTTATTTACCGTGGTTTTAACTGGGGTGAATTAGGGGATGAAATATTAGAGAAAACTAGTTCTATTGGATACAATACCGATTATGTCTTTATTTTTGCATTTCCTCGTTCTGGGAACGATACTAATCGAATCGACTCTAGATAGACTCAAAAGATATAGTGAATTCATATAATTTTTACATTTACGTGTTCTATGCATGAATTAGCGTTGACTCCACTCCTCGTACGGTGCATTTTTCATTGAATTTATGAATCAAAGCTATAAAGTTACAAATACTTTTTATTGCGAGACCCTCGCAAGAATCTCGCGATATTTCTCGCTTCTCGCAGTTGTTATATCGATCTCGCCTCGAATTTTAAACTGCAATCTCGCTCTCGTTCTCGTCTCGCATAATGCAACTAGACGAGACGAGATGCGAGAGTACTCTCGCCTCGTCGTGCATCACTAAGAAGAAGATGCACTCTGATTTTGTTTGCTATTTATTACATAGTATTATTTACAGATATATAGAATAATTGTTCCTGTATGTATTTATTCCAATTACAACAGAAATTTTGGTTAAAATAAAAAAAATTTGATTGCAATAATAAATATCAGTAATTACACAAAAATAAATAGATTATAATTGTTATTGGATAAGGCGGTAAAATCATAAATCCGCCAGTTATTAATTATATAAATTAACAAATCGGAATTCTTACCTAATTCTATTTGATACCATCCCTTAGCATAATATCTTAGGGCAATCAAGACCTGTATAGCAGCTGGTATGGTACAGGGTGGGGCAGAAAAACCTATCCGATTTCAAAACGTTATAAAATTAAAACCACTCAACTTGTCAAAAAAATTTTTTATTAACATATCGCAAATTTTATGCCATTTTTAAATTTAAGTTTTGAAAAGCACATCACTCAAATGTCGTCCTTGGGACCGGATACACTGATATAGGCGCTCGCGGTAGCTTTCCATGACTTTCACCGTCATTTCCACAGGAATTTCTTCAATTGCCCGAGCAATTTCCCTTCGTAAAGCAAGAAGGGTCCTTGGTCGATGCTGGTAAACCTTCGATTTGAGGTAACCCCAAAGGAAGAAGTCACATGGAGTGAGATCCGGTGAGCGCGGCGGCCAGCCAAGATCACCTCTCAGGGAAATGAGGCGACCGGGAAACAGTTCCCTGAGAATGTCCATTGATCGTCGCGATGTGTGGGCGGTTGCACCATCCTGTTGAAACCACACATTTTCCACGCCATTTTCTTCCATTTTGGGTCTAAGAAAATTTTCCAGCATGAAACAATAGCGCTCGCTGTTGACCGTTACGGTTTGCCCATTTTCTTCAAAAAAGTAAGGCCCCCAGACGCCTAGGCGGGAAAGAGCACACCACACAGTCACTTTTGGGCTATGGAGGGGTTCCTGATGGATTTCTCGAGGATTTTCGTCACTCCAATATCGAAAATTCTGCCTG
>OY720456.1:25797457-26007457 GCA_963082715.1 Harpalus rubripes
AATTGTTTTTATGTAAATTTAAACCTGTTTAACACATTCTTAACTTGTTATCAAATTTGTTTACAAATTGGTAATAAGTTAGGTAACAGATTGGTTTCATTGGAAACGAATGTTTATGGACAAATAGGTTGTTCTATTCCATCATAAATATCATTATAAAATTGGTAACAAATTTGTTAACAAAATTATGATCGTGTCAAACGGGTTTAACGATTTGTATATCTTTAGTGAAATCGGTGCAACTGTGTATACAATTTTGGGTTCAACAATAACACTATTTTTATGCAAAAAAATACTGTTGATGACATTTTTGGACATAATAATAATAACAAGAATGTAAAGTAAAAGATGGAAAATGACAAAATTTTTAATAGAAAATAAAATAAAACTTGTACTCACGCCCGATTAAATTTCAATCACGCCTGATTAAATTTCAATCACGCACGATAATTTTCTAGTGCCTCACGCTCACATCCAATCACGACGCAAAATTTAAATTATATTCATAATACCCGACAAAATCACGGCCGGCGCCCACCTTTAGCTGCAAGCTTAAAGTCAGTAGGGTATCTTTATAACCAGGGTATGGTCATGGCGTGGCTCACGTCCGCCATTACCGGCCCATATGTTATATGTGTTGTTCTTGCGCAAATTATTATGTATTTTCGTGGCTATTTGTTTTATTTTACTGAAAAACGTATTTAATTATCATTTTAATATGTATTTAAAGTGTAAGTAATATATTTTATTTACTTGTGTAGTTTGTTAAGATACCCACCACGATTACTGACATATTGAAAACAACTATAAATGACCAATATTAAACACAATCATTTAAATTTTTAAAAGGTAAGTTTAGAATATACAATTATTATGTAAATAAGAACTACAGATATTAAATTAGATGTGATAATAACAACCCATATCATATATTCTACATAACCTCTAAATGTATGTCTTAATAATAATTGTGTATCTCTTAAATTAATTATTTTTTATTACCTTTATAAATTCACAATGTGATAATTTAATTTTTAATATATCACATTTATTACAAATAAATAGGGAAATGAATTACCGACAATGGCGGTGATCTTGGACCATGGCCATACCCTGCAAGGATACCCTGGTATAAAGGTACACTAAAAGTCAGTTGCCAATACACTGCAACAATACTTTTTTCTTTTGCACGTCAGCGCCTCTAACGGCTAAGTTGGCATTTTTGATTACCGAATCAATTTCGACATTTCGAGAAAGTGATACAATTTACAATTTTATTTTGAGTTTTACTATTGTATATGAATAATATAGATCGTAGTATATTGAAATGAATAAAGAAAATATTTAAAATGCTATATATGTGATGTGACTAATTCAAAAAAGTCAAAATACCAGCGAAGGTACTGTGGCAGAAAATATATTTTTCTCATAATATTTGTGATTTCTGTAAACCATTATATCATATTTAAATTTATATTATAATTTATAATATTAGTTAAAAGTTACAAGGTGCACAATACGCTTGTACCGTTCCTTTTTGAGCGACTGCAGCGCCGACTACTGGAAGCGATAAGCATCTTTGAGCTGATCATTGTCAAAATCTGGAAAATGTCAGTTACAATTACTTGTGGTTTTCAAGCTGTAAACTTGAATGTTTTTCGAAATAAAAGTAAAAGTAAAGGTAAAAAATTAGTGGAAAGCTATGAAGTTTCTAGAGTCAAGCAAATTATTGAAAATAATTTGCGAAAATTAAGGTGCTGTTTTAAGAGAAACTTTAGGTGCTCTTGGCAATAGAGCACATTAAAATATTTTTATAATGTCGAAATTAAGGTAAAATAATGTAGATATTACTAGTTTAAATAATAATTAATTTTAAAATATGTTAGGTAAAGAAAAATGTAAGAATCATGTATGGCTGATAAGAAGGAAACTTCAGTGCAATTTTGTCAAATTTGAGATAAGACCAGGACCTAATTTAGGTCAAGGACACTATACTGGATTTGCCTAGGGCCTGTAATTCCAAAAGACAACTTTTTAATTTTAAATTGACGAAATAACTGTTACAAAATATATGTTTCCCAATAAAGAAAATTTGATTTCAATAATGAACAAGACTACCTAATAATACAAAAAATTGATTATAACAGTTTTATGTTTTTATAAAACTATGGTTTAATCGGGGCAAATGCACATATCTAATGTGTATCATATGGCTGGAGATAATAGTGAATATGTGTCTCTTTGATTCAGAAAACGACTAATCGGACAGAAAAATTATTAAAATAATTGTATCATTACTGTATGTTTTTTTTTTAAATTTAATCGTGGCCTATGAACCTATACGTAAATCAAGGATGTATACCTATGTAGATAATTTACTGAATATATGTACTTACGTCTGATTAGAGCCCCTTTATGAATTTTGATTTGATTACAATAAAGGAATACTTATATAATTACAACAAAGGAACTTTGATTACAATAATGAAAATGGTTAATCACGAATGTTTCTTTAATTCTAATGCAATTTAATTTATGATATATTTACAGCTACATTGTCTTGTAAAATTATAGGTCCTAGTTTTTTGATGATGGCCTGAAAAATATTTTTTGCCTAGGGTCCATAAAAGTCTAAATTAAACTCTGGATAAGACTAAATTATTATAATTTCAAGTTTATTTACAAAATATTTCTTTATTTATTAAAATGTTTAAGTGATAGAAGTAATGTTTCTTTTATTAAAATTACTTATTAATATATTATTCAACTAATCAAAATTCAGAATTCTGGGTTTTTACTTTCAAAATCTGAGAAATTTTGAGCGTAGCATACTCACCTTCCTTTTATTTTAATTATTTATACTGAACCAAGTAATCATTATCGATGATAAAATCTTTTAAAGTTAAAATAACACGTAAATCCTATTGAATACACACATTTCTGTCAGCTCAAATATTACATTTTCGGCCGATTGGCGTCGCCTCGAGCGTTACGGTACTAGGGTACCTTTATAACCAGGGTATGGCCATGGGCCAAGATCGCCGCCATTGTCGGTAATTGATTTTCCTATTTATTTGTAATAAATGTGATATTATATTATAAAATAATATTAAATTATCACACTGTGAATTTATATAGGTAAGAAAAATTTATTTATTTAAGAGATACACAATTTATTATTAAGATATACATTTAGAGGTTATGTAGAATATATGACATGGGTTGTTATTATCACATCTAATTTAATATCTGTAGTTCTTATTTACATAATAATTGTATATTCTAAACTTACCTTTTAAAAATTTAAATGATTGTGCTTAATATTGGTAATTTTTAGTTGTTTTCAGTGACAGTAATCATCACGATTACTGTATCTTAACAAACTACACAAGTAAATAAGATAAAATATATTACTTAGACTTTAAATACATATTGAAATGATAATTAAATGTGTTTTTCATTAAAATAAAACAAATAGCCACGAAAATACATAATACTTTGAGCAAGAACAACACATATAACAGATGTCCCGGTAATGGCGGACGAAACGTGAGCCACGCCATGGCCATACCCACGGTACAAGCGTATACACGGAAATTGAGAGTAAAACTTGAAAAATTTGAATGATTGGAAAGAAGAAAGTTTCAACATATCACGCTAGCAGTGGATGATGTTAGCATCTTTTATATTCGCAAAAAATGAAGAAGATGCTTCATTGAAAATATACCAGTCTCTAAGTGGAATCGGTTGCACAAGCTCGGAAAAGAAAATACACGAAAAATACGAACCACGTGAATTTCTACCTTTAACATTAACATTACATGTACAAAATCTATAATAAATAGACGAATTATGTCAAAAAAAGACTTCTATTTCATACAACTGCAAGTATTATACAATTTTAAGACAATTTTCTGCTTTTTGTATTATATATTGTTCAAATATTAACTTATGAAACACGTTTTTATATAATTCATTATTACAATCAAACGACCATTGTTGGAATTTAATTCATACGATAAGTATCTTTTACAATGAGAAAATATATGTATACCTAAAAGAATTTTTCATGTTAGTAGAACGTATCTGTTGAACAGTGATTTTCTTAAGCATCTATTCCTCATATAATCTTCTAGGAAATTTATAAAATTTGATACTTCGATCGGTAATTTTGTAAGAATTATTACATCCTCCACTCACATAATATTTGACGTCCTTACCATTCGCATTTATTGCAAATACTATATAAAATAAAAATTGCAAAATTATTCTGACAAACATAACCTTGCTATGTTTCAATGATTAACCATTTTGTCATTTTTGTCCGCTGTCGGCGCTGACTACTTTTGTGCACACCGCACCGCGTATATTTATGTTTATAGACTACGTTTACACCGTACGTACTATTCTGATACGCAGACCAAGTGCATACTAAAATTTATCTTAGTATGGTATGTTTACACCGGTATTTAAATAAACATTCTAAATATTTTGGTACGTTACACGCGCTTGCGTAGATTTAACTGTCAGAATCACCCTAACCTAAAATTACTTAATAAGGAAAAATAGTTGTGAATATATGTAATTTACAACGCCACACTATTAAAATTGTAAATATTACTAAACTTACACAATTTCCCTAAATGTTAATACACAATTTAATTGAATTAAAAGTAGTTGTAGATGGCAGAAAAATCGCATTGGTACGCTTGCCGTTTACACCGTGCATGAGTAAGGTCTGGTACATCCCCCTTTGTACGTACCAAAAATGTGTACCAATTGCATACCAAAGGTTTGGTACATAGTGTTTACACCATTTGACGCCATCTTGTTACGTCACTTGGTATGCGGACTAAATGTTTAGTACGCGTGGTGTAAACGTACTCATATACTGGGTGTAACACGAAAAGCGGACCATAGGCGTTTAACACGGGAAAACAGTTTTTCCTTGCGCAAAAGTAGCCTATCAATGTTAGATATTAATGCTTTAAATAAATGTTTTAGAGAATAAATTTTTGCATTTAAGTCTAATCATATTTTATTTTGCACGTTCCGTAACCGAGCCCAGTGGAGAAGGGCTGGGTAGAAGGGTTATACAGTGTATCTCACAACTCGCGCCCCAGACGAAACTAACACTTGCCAACGACAATAGGTTGCCAAAAAATAGAAGAAAATAATTTGCGGCTGCTTGCATAACGGAGTTACAAGACTTTTTATTCCACCAATCCCGGAAGGATATCTTGAGGTGTGATGATATTATTACAAAATATAACTGGTTGCTAGGTTTTAAAAATACTACTAGTGAGTTAGAAAATTTGTTTGACTTATTGTAATTTTGACACTTTAGAGTTGACTTTTCACTGTCAACAAATTTAGGTTAGCGAAGGTGTCATCCGAGATCATCATTTATATCGTACAGTGCAACGTGTTGTAGCAGCTGTGTAAAATGTGTTAAACGAAAATATTATTGTCATTTGATCTGGTATAATTTGACCGGTCTCATGCATCCTTGCGATGGCTCTCAATATCACTTTATGATCCACAAGATTTCTATCCAGAAAACATTCCGAATAGACTCGTGCTGTCTCTTTGGCGTTACGTCCACATTCTCCGAAAATTATAATCATTTCTAAGTAATCAGCGGCTGAATACATGGTAAGAATTTGCCTTTTTTATCATTTAATTTGACACTGACATTTTTCGAAAAATACAGTCGCCCACACATTTTAAAGAAGATTTGATTTGTATAAAACCCTAGTAACGTAAAATTACGGCAAACACACGTTAAAGGTGTAGGTCTCTGATTGGTCAATTTTAGGACGTCTTTTCTTGAATATCTTTTAAGCTAGATTTTTTTTCTTCGAAATTACACATCCGTATGCAGTCTCGTGTTTCCTCATTCGCTCTGGGGCGCTAGCTGTGAGACAGCCTGAATAAGCCTATGGCACATTTGTCGATGAGTAACAAGGAGAATCGATGAGCTCATCGATGAAACAACAGTACGCACCCGTCATCGATGAAAAATACGGCGCCTCTATTTACATCGAAGAGCATCAATGAAACCACAGATCACACTACACTGGAAGATGTGAAAGTCGCGTATAATACCGTGTTACCGTGTTTGCACTGCCCCTATGAACATACTTGGAACTAAAATGCAAAAGGTGGATTTAGTAGCTTATGGAAATTTTATTTCAGTTTTTTAAATTCTATGTAAAATAATTATGAAATAAATAACAACTAATTTAGAAATATGTATGTGTAAATTTATTTAAAGTAACTTTTTGCGTACACTTTTATATAATCGATAACAGAATTTTGCCGGTCATCCTTCTTATGCAGTTTATCATTTATTTTTTCAAAAAATATTTTAAAATAACATGTACTAAAATATTTAATAAAATCGTCGGATGGCATCTTATTTAAATATAATTTTGTTCAAATACCGAATGTTTTTGAATTAATTGTTGAACTATATTATTTTTATTCCCAATCTTCGGTGATAAGATACAGTTCTTTTTAGTTCGCAGCAGATATTGACATATTTTCGTGCACATACATATGCCATTCCTTTCTTTGTCACCAATTTAAACCTTTAAAGATTTATAAATTTCCATTAGTGTTCAAAATAATACTTCTAGAGACGAAATTTAACTTACCTCTCTTTAAAATATTAGCAAAACATAAATATTAACCCTTGCAATTTTCATTTTTTCATATATGAATATATTTATTTTCATTTGATTATGCTTTCAACACGGTTTCAATACAATCAATCAATTTAATGTCATTACGTCATTTTTGAAACATTTTCAACGGTCGGCAAGGTAGAATCTGGTAATGAGAAGGTATAGTAGCGCCAAATCGTCCCCTATCAACATACTTCGAACTACAACAGTATAACAGGCCGGCAATTCGAGTTTCATAGGCCTGAATGAAACGAACGTATCTCATTTCAGACGTTTCTTTTGAGTCTCATTTCACGTTAGCGTGGGTATTCAAACGTCAAAATAGAAAATAAACTGTCAGGTGTCAACTAAAAAACAATGTTTTGAAAACAACCTGCAAACAACGACAATTAACTAGGGAAATATCAATTTAAAAAGCGACAGCATAGCAACTGGTATTATTACCAACCATCGATGAAATTGAATACCATCGATGACGGGGGCGTACTGTTGTTTCATCGATGAGCTTTTGAATGCTCCTTGATGCTCATCAACAAGTGAGCCATAGGTATAAGGGTTAGACCATTTATTCATGTTTGTTTATCATTTAGAAAAAGTATTGTTCGCGAAGCCATTTGCAGTGTATTATGACGAAAAATATCCAATAAATAACTTTTGAAAAAATCGTTATTTTGTCCGACTTGAATTGTCGAAAATATTAATCCTACAAAAATATAAATAAGATCACTTTTATAGAAAATTTTATCTGCTTTAATTTTGTATGTAAGTGTTTTTCGTTAGGACTTATAGTTTCGGAGATTTTTTGCAAAAATCGTGAAAAGAACACCTTTAAACGATCCCCCCCGTGGGGACATTTAGTATGTTGTACAGTAGATATCAACGAATAATTGTGCCAAGTTTCAAAACTCCGGTATTTTTCCCTTGAAAAATCTAATTTTATTGGGTTATACCATTTATTGGTGTGGGAAATAATCTTGCTTACTATTTTTTCACTTCGGCGTAAACTACAATTACGATCTCCCCTTGGATATTGATCTGGAACTCCTTGTATACATTTTCGTATTACTGTTTCGTTGAAATAGTCAAACCCATCTATTATTATCCAATAACATTCATCGTGTCTTGGATGTGTTCCACTACATAAGACAATTTGCGCGTTATTATTTGAACGAATTGAAATGCCAATATAAAAATTGCTTTGAAGATCATAACTTTTATCATATTTATGATCAGCTTTAAACTTTGATGCTGGCTCACCGTAAGTGCGATATATTTCAAATTCTGAAAAGTACTTATTAGTAAAATTATACGATGTTATCGCGTCTATTTCACTTCATGTAAATGATTTCTTAACTTCTTTAATTTGGGTACCAAAAAATTTATAGTAACACATATTAAATTTTAAGGAAATAAAATAAATTTAAATAACTTGTTTATACCTTCTGCATGTATGAATAAGGTTGCCAACTTTTTAGGACACTTTGATGTGGAGGAGGGAGTTTTAATTAGTAATAAAATGTAAAATTGTTTTCGAATTTAAATAAAACCGAAAACGAAGTATAAATTTAAAATATGAATGAGATTAATTAAAGCTATTCCCTCTAGATATTGCTGAGCTGAAGATATCTTTGTTTTTTTGCAGTGTATTTTATTTAATAATTAATTATTTGCACAATGAGAATATATAATGAACCAAAACAGTTTGTAAATAATGACCATAATGACTATAACGTCCGATTGCAGTGGGATCGCGCCGTTTCGAGCTATAGAATTGAAGCGATAGATAGATTACGCGATAGACATGAAATTTGGTATCACGCCGTTTCGTTTTGTAGAATAGAAATGTAATTCGGCTACTTTCGGTTTTTGTATGTTCTGTTTTGTAAAAATTGAGTAATATTTTGGTATTTTTACTTCTAGTTAATTCTTGTGATCAATTTGAAGTTTTCTGTAACGAAAAATTTACGTTTCGTTTCTATCTATTTTGACCTAAGGATGCGAAAAAATTGAAGTTTTTTTTCTTGGCGCGATACCGACTTGTAGTTTATTTTCTACAAATACCGTTTTCCTAGCAACGAGTCGCCACTTTTCTACATTTCTATATGGCGCGATTCTACTACTGGTCTGTTATATACCAAATAACTCCCTAGGGTGAGTTGTTGCTTATGGTAATATTGTCAAGAAATTGTTATTGATACTGGGATAAAGCCTGTAAATTTTATTAAAACTTTCTGATCCATAATCCGTAGAATATACAAAAATTATAGTCGAATATTAAACGTTGACCAGGAGTTAAACGGGCGAGAGGCCTTCGGAATGTACCCTGTTGAAGTCAGGCGTTATTGTCCTTAAATACCCTTGATACGCAAATTACTATTTTGTTTTGCTATAAGTTTTTCATTTATGGTTTTCTGTATTGTATATTGTTCTTTTTGAAATGGATTATAATTTCAACGAATCGAACGTGCACTGTATACTGTATTGCGATCTCCAACGTAGCAAAATATTGTTCTCTCGATTTCTCGCTCTCGATAGGTACACGCAAAAGATTATTCTTTAAATTCAACTGAGCTATATTGTAGTTATTTTATTACAGTTCAGACCCGGCTTGTATTGAATGTAGGACATGGCTAAGAAAACTCGATGAGACGTGGTTTAGAACTGTGTTTATAACTAGAAATGTTCGAGACTTTGGCAAAATATTAAAAATCCCGAACGTGGGGTCATCGTTGAGAAGCTTACTTATCTTGTATATTTCTCCAAATGTCTAAATTATAACAACAAGTTTTAAGTCTATATTTAAAGTGTGTAGATTTTATAATTTGTTGAAAATGTAAATCGGCCCAACGAATATAAGTTTGGGCTCGTATATACCGTGTGTCTGTCTTAAAGGTGTACATGGGAGATTAACATGGGAAATCAGTATTTTGCAATTTCCTGCTCGCCTAATTATTTTAAGCAAAAATGCGTCAAATAAAAGTTTTAGAGCATAAAATTCTGCATCTAAATCAATAAACAGAATTATCTTTCCATGCATTGTAACAACAGAAATTATAAATGAAAATATCGAAAATTACGTTGAAAATATCGACAGCCATGGAATTGAACAAAACATACTTGACTGTCACAACGTAAGTTAACTTATTCGACAATTTGATTTTGTCTCTAGTTTTAATGTTTGAAATGATTAAAAAATGAACATTTATACGAAGGAAGAGCTAAATTCGTGACAAAATTTGAAAAAACTGCTAATGTGTCTTCAAAAATACACGTGAGCCGCGTAATCAGAATATAGGGCGCAAGCTGACACGTGACTCGAGCAGCCTTAAAGTGTTTAGAATCAGCTGATATGTGTGCGCGTGTTATTTTGACTTTATCAATGCCCCTTTGACAAGACCAATGTTTTGACTTATTTTAATTGTGAACTGTTAAAATGTTACTATTTTTAAGTTCATGTGTTTTATTGCCCGAAATTTGTAAAATATTAACAATTTAGCAGTTCAAAATCAAAATAAGTCAAAACACTGGTCTTGTCAAATTGACATTGTTCTTGTCAAAGTGACACGCGCACACAAATCAGCTGATTCCAAGCACTTCAAGGTCGCTCGAGTAACGTGTCTGCTCACGCCCTATAGGACGAGCAGAACATGCGTTAGTCTAAGAAAGAGTGTTAGGAATGATAAGTGTAGACCGTGTAGACCCCTTCTGTAGAACTAAGGTAGATGTATTGGAAATGAGTTGAGAGTACATAACAGCATCATACATAATTTTGTTGCGCAATGTTGAATTTTTGATATATTCATATTATTTAAACAAAACTGTATTTTCTTAACTTTATTTAATTATTTTATATTTCCATTATTGCCATAATTAACGATATTTGTTCAAATCAAATTGTGAGAAACGTCAAATAAGTTAACTTACGTTGTGACAGGTAAAACGTCAAGCATTTATTTATTTTTTGTTCAATTCCATGGCTGTCGATATTTTTAACGTAATTTTCGACATTTTCATATTTAATTTCTGTCGTTGTAAAGCATGTAAAGGTAATTCTGTTTATTGTTTAGATGTTTTTGTTTTATACCCTAAAACTT
The DNA here is from genome assembly GCA_963082715.1 of Harpalus rubripes. Classification (NCBI taxonomy): domain Eukaryota; kingdom Metazoa; phylum Arthropoda; class Insecta; order Coleoptera; family Carabidae; genus Harpalus; species Harpalus rubripes. The sequence goes on from OY720456.1 coordinate 25,808,241, forward strand.
TTATTTGACGTATTTTCGCTTAAAATAATTAGGCGAGCAGGAAATTGCAAAAAACTGATTTTCCATGTTAATCTCCTATGTACACCTTTAAAATAGACACACGGTATATATACACCGATACGTTTCGAAGATAGAATGTAGGAAATCATGCGGAAGACAGAGATAAATATACAATTACTAGTTATTTTGTAGTTCAGAACTCAATGACGTGAGGGTCAAGTGAAAAAAATTGGTGTATATACAAGATCATTTATCCCCTTTTAAAAACAACGCGAAATTCTACGTTATTATAAATACGTGCTACACGGAGTTGATTTTCTTAGTAAAATAAAAGTGCATCTTGTATGTTTATTGGTACCCAAATCAAAGATGTTAATAAATCAGAAAAATTAATAACACTTACTATCCCACCGTTCATCTGTTATGGGTGCGAGAGGTACATTATTTGAAGCCTCTTTCCTCCAGTAATTTCTTTCATTCCAATCGCTACAATTTTCATCATTTTCAAAGTCGCAGTTATAGCTGGTGTCTATAGATTCTCCATTTAAATTTACATAGTCAAATGTTGGTGAAGGCGAACTTAAATTGGTGTTTTCATTCATGAGAGCTAAGCCATATCCTAGAGTGTTTCCGGTAGCGATACAGGTCGTTAAATAATCACGGTACAACATGATGAGGTCGGGTCGATCAGAGGTTTGACCCTGGATCTGTATGGTCCATACTGCCCAAAGCAGCGCACATATACTACCAAGGAATTGTAAGAATGTTATTAAAATAAAAAACATAATTAAAATTTTAATTCTTGTTTAAATTTATATTTTTTTTAAATACTCGACAATTTTGTTAAAATACTTGCTAAATAATTATTACCATGAGGTCTAGAGTCTAGAGTATGATTTAATAGTTATATTTTTCCATAGCAGATTTTAAAGAAAAAAATAAAATTCAATTATAAATTAAGTTTGTATTTAAGCACATTTATTTTAAAATTGAATATACCTTACTGTTTCTGCCAATGTTAATTGCACAATGGGGTATGTGACCATATTAGAATTTCAATATATATGTCATAAAATATAAAAACTAACCACTGTATAGCTTCTCATTATAATAATAAAAGCTAAATATTAATTTGTAATAATCTTGTTATTAACAATTTAATGTTTTGGAGAAGGGATATATGCCGTAAGTATGTCAGAACCGTGGATGAAGACAGATAGACTGCGGGAAGGAAAGAGACAGTTATAAATCAGCCTATCAGCGTCGCGTTTATGTTGTAGTAGGTGTGGCAGGGTGTGGCATGGTCACATCTGGTTATAATTATCTCTTTCCCTCCCAGTCTAACCGTCTTTTTTCACGCTTCTACCATTGTCACGTCACAAATCTCTTCCCCAAATTTTTAATAATTATTTTCTCGTAAAGTACGAATAATTAATCGATGTAAAAAATACGGGTATTTTATTTTTTGTCTAGTATCATATTATGTAAAAATAAAAGTTTGGTCATTGAAGTACTTGCTTGCAGTGAGTATTATTTTATGTACCCTTCCGGTTAACATGTTACTTGATCCACTACAGATTTTGAATAGAAAAATAGTTATTTATCCAACATGAGTTAAAACATTTTTCACAATCAGGAAAGTTTGACCGTATGAGCCGTAGGTGAGTGCGCTAAATCCTATAATTGTACTCTAGGGTCTAGTTGCATACAAAATTTTGTTTACGTCTATAATAAAAGCGTGAAAAACAGTGTCATAGCGTTCTTTTTTTCACCCATTTGCGTTAAAAGAGCACTTTTTTCACGCTTTTAGTGTGTAAAAATTACATTCTCTATAAATCCATTTTAATGATAAAAGTGAACTTTTTTAACATATATAAAAAAAATACTTGTTTGTTTTCTAAATAATCTTTTGTTCATAAAATTGGTTTTATCTTTGGCTTTACATTGCAACACATCTTGAATTTTGTGACACATAACAATTTTAAAACATTATATGAGCGATACTACGTTTATACTGCTTATTTAAATTATTTGTAGAGGCTTAACAACTTGTAAGTTGAAAAGTAAATGAAAACTTCTTGCACAATTATAACCCTGTTCATTGTTCCATAAAGTATTATGTAGTAGTACTTACATTAATGCTTTCATGACACTTATTTTTATTTTAACATCACCACATTTGTACTCTGCTTACGGATAACTAACGGACAAATGTATGAAATAAAATATCAACGGATTTTCCTGTGGTCCACTATCTACTTATCAATTTCCGCTTGAGGTTTGCAATTTATTTATGATTTAGTATAAACTGTATCTTGTACGTACAGAGGAATAAAGTTGTGGTTTAAAATGTTAAAGATAATACGATAAATAAACCGCAGTCGCTGGAAAACTTTATTTACATGTGAACATTTTAAAAATCATATACTTTAAACATTCAGTCTCTTTTATAAATACGAGTAAACTACAGTTTAACTATTATTTATTACTAATAGAGGAATGCACATTTTTTTACAAGACTAGTTTGAAAATATAATTTTTCGAAATAGTGCTGTAAAGTGTAAAGCAGCGTTTCTTAACCCATGGGTCGCGACCCAGATTTGGGTCGCGAAGGGGTTTGAATGGGTCGCGTAAATTATTCAGAATTTTATAATTTTGATTACAAAATGTCAATCATATTTTTCTAAAATGTATATAAAATTGCACTAAAATGTTACTAGTGTAAGCAATATATGTAGAATTGTTACTGCTTATAACCCTACCGAGACTCTAAGTTCATTTTGGATTTAAAAAAAGTCACACCAATCTTGTATTTACTAAAACTAAATTTTAGGAACCGCCGTGATTCGAGGAACTTTAGAAACTTATGCAAACTCAAGGTTCACAGTAATTAACATTAATTATTTTAAGCTACTAATATAAAAAAAATCTGATGTGGCCAGCACATTACCTTCCGTCAGTTCTATGTATTTTGTACAAACTTCATACGGAAAGTTCCTTGCTAAATTAAATATTCTATTTCTTGTACATTACCTTCCGGCAGTTGCATGCAAATTTCATATAGAAAATTATTATTTTGTGACGTTTTCTATATACAGTGTAATGTATCTGCAAAAATAAAAGATTTATTGTTATTATTATTTCTTGTAGATTACCTTAAAGCAGTTGTATGTATTTTATACAAATTCCATACAGAAAGCAAAGGATCCTATTGGGATTTTCAAGTATCAAGAGATGGCGCTGATCGCATTAAACACTGGTACACTTTTTGTTGACGTGTGTCAACGTAGCATCTGTCAATTGTATTTCTTTAGTTTTCGTATTATTTTCTCATTTATTAGTATTTTTTATTTATAATTCAAGTACGTATAATAGAGTTTTTGTAGTCATATAGTTGTAGTTTTATGTAAATGTCAAATGTGTACCACTGTTCGTAGTTCTAATAGTCGCCGCTAGTTAGCGTTTTCTTATTTGAAAATCCCAATATTTCTACGAAAATTATGACATCCGCACTATGTCAATTTCACTTGACACTGACAATCAGAATTTTCTTAATATAGTAGCTGTTTCCATAGCTATGGCTACTTTATGAAATTTAATTTCTTTATAATTTTTTAACTCTATATCCATTTCATATTAAGTATAAAATGTAGTCAAATCGTATAGAGAATAAAATATTCTTTAATATTTATAATAACATCAAATGTGAAAAAATTATATTTAACATAGTTTTTTCAAGAAAAACTGTTAAAATCTTCAAATGATAGTACTTCCGGTTGACCAATTGTAACCAAAATCTAATCAGCTCTTCATATGGATGTAACGAAGAAGTATACGAAAAAATTATAATTTTTGTAACTGTAGTATAAGAGTTATCGCAGACGAAAATTTTGTTACACACACACATACACACACACTTCCACACACACACACACACACACATCCACACACACACACACACACACATCCACACACACACACACACATCCACACACCCATACAGACATCATCGTAAAAATAGTAAATTCGTATTCTAGGGACCCTAAAACGTGCTTATTGATTAAAAACTCATCATCGATTTTTTTGACCAAAGACAATACCTTCCTTACCTAAAGGTGACGGAAGATAATTCATCATCACGTCTAAACAGCCATGGATTTATGACAAAAAACAACGTATTTGTTTTTTTTTGTCATATATCCGTGGCTGCTTAGATAAAATGCTTATAAAAACTGTAACTTTGTAATTAATTTTTACGTTTATATGAAGAGATAAAATAATCGTTTCACAAGATTTAGATGCTGCATTTAAATCTCTATAATTTTTATTTGAAGTTTTTTTTACATAAAATAATTAGGTAACGTTTGCGCAAAGAAAAATTGATTTCCCATGTTAAAATCCTATGTTTCCCTTTTCGATTTAGACCCTGTACTTTCCAAATTGTAACAAACTTCGTTTTATTTGAAATTGTTGATCTTATTATGGTTTTAAATTTTTATTATTTTGTTTATAAATATGTACCTAAGAATGTGATATACCTATTCCTACATTTTCATTTTCTTATTATTACTGTTTATAATAAAACATGTGTTGTTATTTAAAAAAAAAATTCTATATAATGGGTCGCGAAACCAATATTATAGATAAATTTGGGTCTGGTCTTGAAAAGGTTAAGAAATGCTGGTGTAAAGCATTACGTTGTCATTGAAAAAACTGTGTGAAAAGGCAATTTTTAGTCGGTTGAAAATAAACATAAGGATGGTGATATTTACTCAAAATTTTATTCATCCCATATATAGTCACATTACCCACTTACCGTTAGGTGTAGGGTTTATGTCTTTCTTTGTCTACAAACTTATTCTTGTCTCTTGCACAAATTTTTTCTTCTTGCATTTTAGCTCCGTTCTTCGTGAGCGTGTTGTGTTCTTCACGATCCCGTCCCAATTTTCTTTTGGGCTTCCTCGTCCTACCCTGGTCTCTCGTTGTCTATCCTTACAAGATCTACTCGTACGCACCAACTCAGCTGTCTTTCATCAATAAAGTCTAGTATAGTATGACTAGCGAATGAAAGATGACATTTAAATTATTTAATAGATGTGGTTTCTTTTGAAAACTTTTCCCTATATTTGATTTGAAAGGAAACTGACCCTTATGTATTCCGTTAGAGAAGATTAGAATTGTACTCAATACCACTGGGAGATATTTAAAATGACCTTAGCAAAAAGATTCAGGAATGTAATTAAAAATTTTAATACCTCAAGTTCTGGTTCGTTCGTCTCAGATGTAAGCAACCTTCAAGTCGAAATATCTGTTAGAGGATATTAAAAATAATCCTATGTCATGGAATTGCCAAACTAAATAGTTTACAGGTCATAATATTTTGTTATATTTAAAATAAATGAAAAATATTTTAATTGCACTCCTGTTTTGTTATTAAGGTACCGTAGTCATCCATCTATTTTAAGCAAGAAATAGTCATGTATTTCTATGATTTCCCAGTCCAGTATTTAAATGGATTCATGCAAAAATATTTCGTACAATTCTATTCTTCTCTAGGTTTTGAAAAGAAACCACATCTATTAAATAATTTAAACGTCAACTTTCATTCGCTAGTCATACTATATCAGTTTCGTTCCTAGATTCCTGGTGATTCCCTTGTGTCTCTCTTATTCTTTCTAACATTGTGGCACCTTTGATTGCATGTATCTTGTTTATTATTCTTTGTTTTAATTAACGTTAATCAAGGAAGAGTGACTAAATTATCGTATAAGTAAGAGTAAATGCTATCAGTCACCGTATGACTAGTTTCGCAGTAACTCAAAGTTAGAATAATCATTAAAAACCTTTAAATAGTCGGCAGCAGCTTGATAAAGAAATTAAAATTGCTGAATATGAAAATAAAAAATGAGTTCTGTTGTTTCTTATTGCTTGTACCTCTTGACATTCATCATATACTTGTTACATTTTTATTTTTCTATTACAAAAGACAAAGCTGCGAAAAGACCGCTGCCACTGCTGTAGCTCCGTCGCTGCAAAAATCATTCGGGTACAGGCGGAACACAGTCTTTAATTACAACAATGAACAAGTGGATTTCAACATTATTGAGACTGCCTCGACCTACTGGAAACTTAATATTACAATATCCAATAAAAGGCTCAATATTTTGTGACTGATTCATTCCTCTGCTACAAATTCTCAGGCAGCTTTCTATTATAATAATGAATAAGTAGATTTAGAGTTTTGATATTGATTACAAAATTAGGAGTATAATTTTTAAAGCAGGGTCTCAATATTTTGAGACTGATTCATCCTAATGCTGTCAGTTTCAATTAATATGACAATCGGTGATTATTAAAGATGCAAAAAGAGATATGGTTTCCATGTAATGACTCAAAAAATATTCATATCAGAAGTATGTGGTTTTAAAAATGATAAGCAGACTTATGCGGATATGTATACAAAAATAAAATGTCAATTGATAAAAATAGTATGTATCATCATCTGAAAATAATGTTGCGTAATAATGAATTATAAAAATCTTATAAGGATACGAGTATTTGTCGGAGTCACTAAATAATTGCTTGAATATATTGCTATTATTGATTCTTATAAAATGTGTAAATACTCGCAAAATAAATATGGCACCAAGATTTATTGACGACATATCAGTACCATTGAGGGCGCTTACGAGGCGTCACCTCTCTAAGCTGTCGTGGAGGTGGAGTGAAGAGAATACCAGACGGGTTAGGGTTACTGTCGTGCTATTTCAAAATATTACTTATTTACTAGCAAGTAAGTACTACTGAATTTTCTGGTTGAGATAAACTATGTGCTTCTTCCAGTAATCTTATGAATACATCTGTATTTAGAGGAAGAAGTTTTTGTTCCCAGTCCCAGTTCTTGCATTGTATAAGACGATAGTTAAATTCATTGCCCTGTAACATGTTTTTGTAGTACCGGAAAGTAAAATAATAAGATACGTACATCTTTGCTGATGTGACCGGTGTCAATTTTTACAAAATTTAAATTTTTATTTTTCAGGAGTTAACGTTACATTTCGATATTTTGAAATCTGAAGAGTAATCTGCGACTGTTACTTTCGGAACTGTTTTTCGCTTTTTTGCTCTTCTTCTTTTATGTTTTCGATAGCAGTGGTTTTTTCTTGTAATTTTTATCATGATCAATACTGTACTTAATTATTAAACACGTTACAATCGACACTGTGGCATGTGTTACAACTGACACCGCTTCACTTATAAAGATATTATTTGCTTTTTTGTAATAATTCGAAATGTTTTTTAATGAAAAATAAAACCAGATATCTCACAACTTGAAATATTTCCGAGCAGAGCACTTATAGTGTTTTAGAAACAATGTGTGTCACTACCTGTATTTACTTTTTTGTCGATTTATAGACCTGTTACAATTGACATTGGTCTCTCCTATATATCATAAGCTGTATCTTCTTTTATTGATTTAAAAGTTAGCGCTGTTTCAGTTTTCACACACCGATATTGTTTTGTAGAACAGCTTCACAATGTCACCGATTTGACATCTGATAGAAAAGTCGGTGCTCCTCACCGACATCCGTGTGTCTATAGTATGATTTTGTTGATATCGGACGGTAAATCATTAACTTATCGTTCTGTTCTAGTACGCAATGTAGGTAAACTAATTACGGTAATACACACACAGGCCGTTCACGACATGTCGTTATCGTTATATTGGCTTTTTATTTTGATTGAGATCAGTGTCGCGCCAGTATTTGTGATGAATGGAATCAATTTGATTATTTGAATTATTTAATCAATTTTCTAAAATTTTGATTCCTCCGATAGGGTTTTCATTATCATAATGTCGAGTTCCGCTTGTACTACCGTTTTCGTTTAATAAAGAGTCTAGGTCATTATTGGTATTTAGTAATATGGTTTCTAATTCATATATTTTGATATGTATATTAGAATTTTCAAAAGTTTTGTTTAAATAATTAAGTAATTCTTCTTTCTTTAATTTATCTAATCCGCATGACACTAGAGGTATATTAATTTCGTATATGTCGTTCATGATCAAATAATCTCGTAGTTCTTTTAATGATTTTTGGAATAGTGTTTTATTACATTCTTCTAAGTATTGTTTTTTTTTTTTTTGAAAATATATGAATAATAGTTTTATTGTTGTTGGGTTTTTGTATTATAATTTTGTCATTAGTGTTCTTCGCAATATTGTTTACTTTTAAATCTATTGTCTACTTGTTTTAATAAACCTTTTCTGAATTTCAAATCCTAAGGCCCGGTTTTACCAACTTCATGTTAAGAAATAACATGCGGTTAAGTTCATGTTAGTAAAAAAAGTTGTTTTTCCATTCCATGTTATCCATAACCCCAAGCTAAAGTACATGTTATCTTTACATCTAGAAAAAGTATATGTTAACTTGGTAACATGAACTAACCTTCAATTTTGTAACTGACTGAGGGCCCTAGTCTGTAACTAAAAATTGGTTATATGTCAACTTACTTCATTGGTTAAGAAATTTAACCAATGGTTAAAAATTAACTACTGAGTTACAGAATAGGCCCCTGACATTGTTTAATAATTTTGAATCCGTATGATATAAATACATGTAGCGATTATGAAGAGGTGCCAAAGCCAATAAGAGCAGTAAGAATATTTTGACATAGGCCATATAATTTCGAAAAATATAATCGGAAAGAGTTTTTTAAAGAATTCAGGCTGCCCGCGCTGTCATAAATATTATAGAACAAGTTGAAGATGCAATTCGACATGAAATGGAAAAATAAATATCATAGTTAATGGTTTAAATCAATAAGAGTTCTTATTATATAAATTTTATATAATTCTAGAAATCATGCATTGTCTCCTGCAGAACAATTATTGATGGTTTGAAGATATTATGCTACAGGTTTCTTTAGATCAGTTGCCGCAAATTTTTGTGAAGTTTCTAAATCAACAGTAATCACAACTATTGCTCGAATAAGTAGGGTCTTAGCAGCTCTAGGACCTTATTGTATAGAGATGTCTACTACTCCTGAAGAAATTGTAGTAAGAAAACGCGAATTTTACAATATTGCTCGTTTTCTAAATTGTATAGGTGCTATAGATTTACACAACGTAAACACCCAAACCAAATGAAATATTATGAAACAAAATAAACAACTGTCAAAATTCAGTGTTGTCAACTGTATAAAACTCTATTTTCAATGAGAAAATTGTACCAACCTTATAAAAATAACCAAAAACTTTGGGTTAGCTAACATGGAGTTTCCATTTGTGTGGAAAAACATTTGCGACGGTAACCGGACATTAACTTCATGTTAGTTTCAACTCCATGTTTCATAATCGCATGTTAATTTATACTTGGTAAAACCGGGCCTTACTGATACAATGTGCAAATATATTTGTTTCAGTTACGTCTCCTTTATGATACGTTATTCTGTGAGGTTCTCGTATTCTTGATAAATAGTCAGCTATTTTATTCGTTTTACCTTGTACATATTCAATTTTGAAGTTGTATTCTCCAAATTCTATCTTATCAATTATGTTGGCTTTCTATTTTGAATGAGATCAGTGTCGCGCCAGTATTTTTGATGAGTGGAATCAATCATAACTGCTAAATTCTGAATATATTGTTTTTGTAAGACATTTCACATATCTAATACGTATTCAAATCAGTGTCGACTTAAGACATTTTACCGCCCGGGGCTAACTTTTAAAAACTGCCATTTTCAACAAAGAATAAATCGTTTTTCCAACATCAAACTGCAAGAGCCAGGGGAAAAAAGATAAATGTAATTTTGTTTTTTCATTACGCGAATTTATAGTTATCTTCAATTGGTTCTGAAACGTTGATTAATAGAACATTTCAAATGTTCACAGGAAAAATCTTCGCCAGTTTCACAACTTCGCAGTCGGAGCTTTTTCACTGCATCAGTCACTCGTCCAAACTTTTTGCGTCGTTTGTTGGTTTTATTAATTGTGTAATTCAGTGGTTAATTTTTAGCAACTGGTTAAAAATTGTATCTAATTGTTATATTATGTCAACATGGGTAAGTACTTAATTGGTTAAATTTTCAACTAGTTGCTAAAAATTAACTACTGAGTTATGGAATCTTATCACTAAAACCGCTTTTAGCTTAAGAAATTTCTGTTCAGTACTCGTACTGAACAGAAATCGGCTGACCAAGTTATATAATTTGCGCATATCGCTGTCAAGCATTCATCTTTTATACTGACGCTTGGACCGTCGTCCTTTTTAGATCTTGTCTAATAATTTCTGAGGCCTGTATCTTAGGATTGTTACCGTTTTGCCTCCTTTACACATACTATTTAAAAGCGCCCACCCTCAATCTATAAGTACAAATAATCTAATTTTGTTAGAAAACTGGAGATTCATCCTTTTTCCCCTGGCTCTTAAATTTGCTTTCATTAAATGGTTTATTTATAAAAAAATTAAAAACGTGCTCTGGTCGGTGTACCGCTCTTTACGTACCTACCCTGATTCAAATATATCTACCCGCATTCTGAAGTAATTAAAGAATTTGTATTGCTTTATCTCTGTATCTTGCAGGTAATAGTGGATGCACCCAATACCGTCTTTTTACCTTCTCTGTTTTTTCCTTTGTAAATACATATAATAAATAACATAAAGACAATGTTCTTTTCTTCATACTGGGCACAATCCGTCAACAATGCAACGCCACGCCAATGTGAGCGATATAACCACCATTCCGATGGCGACATACCGTTTATCGACCTGTATGGAAATCTGCCCGACACCAATACCAATACCGACAATATCGGTGTGCGTGTGTGAAACCGCGCTTAGCATTATTATAAAAGATCTATGATTGTATTGTTCGTTTCTGTTAGGAGGCCAAAAGAAACAATTTGTCTACAAGAAGAAAATTAATTAATTATTAATATTTAGTAGAATTTAATAAAAATGTTTATTTGGTTTAGCATCTTTTTCAGATATCATCCTCCAGAAATCTTTAACAGAATGAGGCAAAGGATTTTGAATTACTATAAAATAATCTTTTTTCAAATTCATCCACAGGAATTGCGTTTATATAATATAAAAATCATCGCGAGAGCAGAAAAAATACATATAATAATCAGGAGTCAACAATCTTAATAACAAAAAATCTAATGTGGCCAGCACCATTATTACCTTTCGACAGTTGTATGAATTTTATACAAATTCCATACAGACAGTTTCTTGTGAAAGATTCTATATTTCTAGTACATTAATTACCTTCCCTCAGTTCTATGTATTTTGTACAAATTGCATACAGAAAGTTTCTTAGAATTGATTCTATATTTGCAGTAAAATTATAAAACAAACATACTATGTCAATCGCACTTGACATTAACATCTGTATGTCAGAATTTTTAAAATTATATTAGTTGTTTCTAATGTTAATGCATAGCTGGCTGCTTTATGAAATTTAATTTCTTTCTACTTTTTACTTCCTTGTACGAAGTAAAGGAAGTATTGTAATCGCGAAAAATTTAGGTTTTGAGATTTCAACGGAAATATCCATTTTGAGCATCCCTGAATCCATTTTGACTAATTTCGTCGTGACGTCTGTACGTGCGTATGTATCTCGCATAACTCAAAAACGGTAAGCCATAGAAAGTTGAAATTTTGTATTTAGGACTGCGATAACATCTAGTTGTGCACCTCCCTTTTTGGTCATTACATAATTTCTAGAAAATGTACTTTATTTGAAGCCTATAATAGATTTTAATGAAAAACTATCCTAAAATATAATCTAACACTTTTCAAATTTGGTATATAAGACTTTTATGTCAATTGGAATAACATAGTGGATTTTGGTTAAAACAGGCTAACCGGAAGTGCCATATTACCTGAATGTGTTAACAGTTTTTCTTCAATAAAATGGTTTCATTTTGATTTTAGAAATAAATGCTTCAAATAAAAATTTTGGAGAATTAAATTCTGTGTCTAGCACATCAAGTATTATTAAATTAGCCCTTTGTATAAGCGAGATATGTATATTTAAAACTTATATAATTTTTGGTTTTTGTAATGAAGCTTGTTATGGATTAGCACAAAAAATAACAAAAAAATAAAAAATAGATGCTAATGTCAAATTACGTCAAATATGTGCAATTATATACTTGGGTCTATACTTCATATTGGTCTTGTGTACAAGGAAGTTGTGTGGTGTCCACATCAGATTTTTTTAACACAATATCCATTGAATATGAAGTATAAAATGTAATCAAATTGTATAGAGAATAAAATATCCTTTTTAAGACAGAGAAGTCGAGGGCATATTGCTTTTAAGACAAACAAAAATATAATTTAGGTAAAAAAAATACAAGATATGAGATAAATTAAAAATTGTTTCAATTAACTTATTAAAATACATTTAAATCATCGGAATGGAGGCTTTTTGCTTATTACAAACAAACTAGAATAACACTTTGTGACACAAATGAAGGCTACTCACCTGTGCCGCACATAAGTTGATTGCCTGTAACTCACGGGTATAGGGCGGGAGCATAGGTCGTGGGTCGAATAATAATTTGGTGGTATACTATAGCCCAACTAAATACAAAAATGACTCAGGCCAATGCCTGTGCAAAAAATTTGAAATACCACCAATTTATTCTACGGGCACCAACACCTTGAAAAGGGTAACCTCAAGAGGTGTCCTCGAGAGAAGGAACACAGAACAAATAAAATGAAAAATTTAATTTAGTTAAAAATCGATACACAAATAAATATAAAAGAGTCCAAAGCTGGACTACAAAAAATTTAATAAAAAAAATATTTGTACCAAAAAAAAAAGACGGCGGCAGCACAAAGAGCCCCTAGCTATTACTGCTGGAACACTCAAGTGGTGGGAACCGAACCCTTGGCCCAGACGTAGAGCGGGGACCCAGTCGACCTTCTCCGGAACTGGAGTAGCCCGTGGCCGCACAAGCGATACTGGGAGGCAGCCCTCGGTCGCTGGTTCGGTGAAAGTTTCACCCTGCAGTGGTGTAAAATTAGGCGGCTTTCCACGAAGTAAAAATTGAAAGCTATGGCTCCGTAGTCCGGCGGATCTGATGTCCTTGACTGGCAAGACTCGTAGATGGAACAAAACTCCGAAATCCGGGACCAAGGGTCAGCTACCATCCACCAGAGCCACTAAGTCCCTAAAAAAATTCTCCGCAGTAACTTGTACTTGGAGGCACAACGCGGCTTGAAGAGCCTGGATACTTTATAAAAGGATTACAAAAATTGAAAGACTCCACTGCCCCGTCCGGAAGTTATACAAACAAAAGTTTTGAATTTAAACAAAATAATGAATGAATAGACAATACGAAAACAAAACAATTGCAACACACTACAAGGGCAAAAGGATAAGGGTTGAAGGTAGAAAAATAAACTTTTATAACCGCGCTCACGAAATAAAACCGCGCCTTGTGGGTAGCAAGGCACCGACGAAAAATAGAAAGGACCCTTCCTACAAGCGAACTCTGCGCTCGGTCCACCAGACTAAAGGAAGGGCTTAAATAAAACTTAAACGAAACGGAAAGTCTCTATTGACTGGCTATATTAGAAGCACTGGCCGCTTGGCTAACAATAGGACTAAAGAAAATAAAACCGCGCGAGCTAAAAGTTCACTACTCGTTAGAGCTAATTTCCCCGCTAGGGCTTCGCCACGAACCAAAGGATAATCTAAAATTATCAAAACAAAAGGGGCTCGCAAGGGCGAAAAGGTAGAGCGTAGGAAACGGATCCGGCTATAAAAAAGGAAACAAGTCCGAGCCGTGACTCTAACTAAGTATTAAAAGAACTACCCGTTCCAACCCGTTGGTAAACACTCATACAGGATGGGATAGGATAGGGAACGAAAGAAGGGTTTATACTGAACTACCAAAAATTATAATTGTAAATTGAAACAAAATGAAGTGTTCCAAGAACACGGGGACGTGAGCCTGACCGGTTATCGGCTCGTAAAATAAAATGAAACAAACAAAAAAAATCTGATGTGGCCAGCACATGACCTTCCGTCAGTTATATGAGTTATTTACGGAAATTCTACCGGTGAACTGTTACCTGTGAACAGCTTTTGAACGCAAGTGGTAAACAGGGTAGATCCATAACATACGAAAAAATTTGAAAATTTAAAACAGGTTACAAATTTGACGTAGTTAACAAAATGAGCAGAGTCCTACTTTGAACACATTTCCACTTTTACCGCGCACGCTTCGCTTTGCATCACTACCTTTTTCTGAGATTAAATTCTTCTTGAATCCGGTAGATGGATTTTGCTAGATATTGAACAATTTTCGAACACGGTAATTTTTCACCACTCGTGTTTTCGAACACAGTCGGTAGATGCGGTATCTACCGGTAGAATTTTCGTAAATGCGTATTTTCTATAAAATCCATACAGAAAGTTCCTTGCAAAAGATTATAAATTTCTTGTAGGTACATTACCTTTCGACAGTTGTATGTATTTTATACAAATTTCATACAGAAAATTTCGAGCAAAAATATACAAATATACTACGAATATGTCATTGCACTTGACACTGACATCTTTCAATCAGAATTTTCTTAATATAGTCTGTTTCTAGCATAGCTGGCTAATTTATGAAATTTAATTTCTTTATAATTTTATAACTCTATATCCATTTAATATGAAGTATAAAATGTAGTCAAATCGTATAGAGAATACAATGTTCTTTAATATTTATAATAACACTAAATGTGAAAAAATTATATTTAACATCGTTTTTTCAAGAAAAACTGTTAAAATCTGCGAATGAGGGTACTTCCGGTTGACCAATTATAACCAAAATCTAATCAGCTTCATATGGATGCAACGAAGAGAAATACGAAAGAATTATAATTTTTGGAATAGTAGTATTAGAGTTATCGTAGACGAAAATTTTGTTACACACACACATCCACACACACACACATACAGACATCATCGTAAAAATAGTAAAATTGTATTCTAGGGACCCTAAAACGTGCTTATTCATCAAAAACTCACTACCGAATTTTTTGACCAAAGACAATACCTTCCTTACCTGAAGGTGACGGAAGGTAAAAATAAGAAAGTTACATGGCCTACAAAATTTTTGACTAGTCAAATAAAACTACACGTGGCCCAAACAAATACAAAGAAAGATAATAATTAAACATGCCTCTAGTAAATTAGTATAAAACAAAGAAGAAAAAATTTAGATAAAGAGGCAACAAGGTAATAATTAGAAAATTTAAGTTAAATAGAAATTAATAAAAAAAGTTTAGAACCGCTGAGCTCACAGCATGAAGCCACAAGAACTAACAAAATTTTTAAACAATAAAATATTGAGAAATATAAAAAATATACAAAAATGAAATATCAACAATGAAATAAAAAGAACCAGCTCCACAATGCTGCTATGTGACTCGAAAATAGTCCAACTGTGGTTACACTAACCGGCCAAAACCACATGGCACGCCAGTGGACCAAACCATAAAATACCAAAAAAAAAAAAATAATAAATCAAAAGATCGAGTCACCAGACACTGCTTCGCTGGATTCCTTAGGAAATTTCGACAAATAAAAAGGAAATTAAACGCAGAACAAAGTACTTCATGCTGCCAACTCGCAACTCAACATGGCGACCAAACTCGAGCTCAAACTCTCTTCGAACTCGAAACGACTTCGAATCTCCCAACCGACTTCGAATCTCGAATCCTCTCCAGCCTCCTTTCACCAGCAATTTATAACCCGACATAGGTAACCCCTCCAAAGTATGCGCAGGGGAATAACGAATAAAATTTTATATAAAAAAAGTACAGAATAAATTTGGAAAAAAAACATTTAGACTATTAATAAGGTGGAAAATAAACTGGTAAACTAAATTTTGACAAAAGGCAATAATATTTCGATAGAATACCAAATAAACTCTCTTTAAACAAACTATAGATGGCATGAGAATAGTAAATTTACGATGTGTCCTTCAACGAAAAATTCTTACAAAAAATCAGAGGTTCTCAAAATTTTTACAATTGAAATTCTAACAATTTTTTAAACTTAAACTTTTTATATAAAAACGTGTGACAGCGATGTTGCAAAACGTCACAACTTAAATCATGTAATAAGTAAGGCATGTACATTCAAACAAACGGAAAAGCTTTAAATGATACGAAAATATCGGGCTTATTGCTTTTAATACAAGCAAAAGTGTGATTGAACACCTTATTGTCTTTAAAACGAACTTTATTTGACATGAGTAGGTATATAATTGGGTATTACAAAAAATGAAATTAAAAAAAGCTGCTTACTGAATAAGAACTGAAATATTTATTAAAGCATATAAAATATACAAAAATGAAATCAATGTTAATATTACTCATCGATTAATTCGTCATCGAAGTCGCATTGAGTCTCTTCATCACTCTTCATCGTATATTTCTTCATTTGATTCGATTAGTATATATTTATAGTGACTTTTTTTCTTTAATATAAAGTTGAACAATTTTAAAATACCTATACCTAAGAATTTTTCAAAATTATTGATTCAAAGCTAAGGGCAATAAAGGCAGTTCCCGCCAGTCAAGATGATTTGAAGAAAACCCTAAACCTACTTGTACGAGTACGAGTACTAATGGTAGAGAACTGTTCAGTTTCATAGGATATTTAAAAGTCATTAAATGATGACAGCATAATTAATATTAATAGATCACACTAGCGAGGAGAATAGATTACAAAAATTAAAACTCAGGAGATAAAAAAATTATTAATAATGACAAGCATTGATTACAACAATGACAAACACTGATTACTTGAAAAAATCAAAACATAACGTATTTTGATTCAATAATTATATATTTCTTTTAATCTTAAACCTATATATTACATGTGTAAATCTGATGTATTGGTACAAAATCTTGACGGAATCTATTGCTTATTCTTATTCAACTACTTACATAAATATATTATGGAATATGTATCTTTGCACCTACATACCTACCTTTTTATATAGAATTATTTTTGTATTAACAATCGGTTCTATTTCATATTTTTAGAATACCTACTAAATTACTGTCAAATATACTATAGCATATTTGACAGCTAGACAGGAATGAAATTAGTCGTTCTATAGATATAGAATAACTCTGTAGCCAGACTTGTTCAAGAGGGAGTTACAGAATAGGTAATTTTACTACTGTGTAAGCTATCGTCTTATAGAACTCTATAGCTTATAGAGTCTATAGAGTTACAGTCTTACAAAGCAAAGTTACTGAATAGCACCGTTACAGATTCGAACACACGAGATTCTATAAACATTTATGTATATTTATACCGATTGTCTACTTTTTAATGGACCATAGGAAATACAATGGTAAAATTTTCATACGCCTGTAATTTCTGCCCTATTTATTTTAGATCAAAAGTGTTTAGAATTAAAAACTACATCAAATGGGCCTCATTTTATTGATATAATAGGTTTTTGTCTCTGTGATAAACGTAATATAAAATATTCGTTCTCAAATTTTTTACAGAGTGCCATGCAAGACAAAACATACAAGTCAAATACACGTATTACGTAATTTTGACAAATAAAGGTTTATTATCTGCTATTTAATTGTTACTACATATTATTCCACGGCCACGCTGTTTTTTCTGCGATGGTAAATGTATGCATGATTACTTACTTATAAATAGACTTGCAACGAATAGTGTATTATTCGAATATTCGGCGAATAGTATTCGTCTATTTTGGTTATTAATAGATGGAGTCTAATGTTAAATATAACTAAAACTAATAAAATTACACCTTAACCTTAAAATTAATTTTAATAAAAAGTATATATATATATATATATATATATATATATATATATATATATATATATATATATATATATATATACCGTGTGTCCCAAGCAAACCTTGACATAGGCGTTTAACATGGGAAAACTGATTTTTGTGAATAAAAAGTGTCCGGCTTAAAATTAAGCCATGCTATTTAATATGATAATAGTACATTACCTCGTGTACCTTATTTAATATTAATTACATTATTATCAGTGCGTAAATCAGAGAAAATTATAAATATCTGTCAATAAATATTTGTTTCAATATTTTATCACGTAATATCAAAAAAATTGCAATTCTCATTGTAGGTCAATGGTTCGCATAGCTGACTGTGGAATGAGATGACGTTTAGAGGTTGGGGTTCGAATCTCCGTCAAGACAGTTTTTTATAATTTTTTTATTTAGAATTAATTGCGAATTATATTAAAGATATTATGTATTATATTAATATGGATGAATTAGTTAAATAATTACAAATAAGTTTCTATCATGATATAATACTAATCTCAATGGAAGTAGTAATTATCAGTATGACACAAAAGCATAAGAATTTAAACTATAACATCTAATTTTACAGTAAATCACAAAACATACACATATTCATTTTATCTCAATCATGTTTTATTAAGATTAAAAGAAAATATAATGCATTTTTATTATATCAATGTTTTGATTATTGTAATCAATTTTTGTCATTGTTTAAAACCTATTATTTTATATTATGTACTTGGTTTTAACAATGAATTGATTACAATAATCAAAACATTGATATCCATATTAATATAATACATAATATCTTTAATATAATTCGCAATTAATTCATAAATAAATTAAAAAATAGTAAAAATACTGTCTTGACGGAGATTCGAACCCCAACCTCTAAACGTCATCTCAGTTCACAGTCAGCTATGCTAACCATTGACCTACAATGACAATTGCAAGTATTTTAGTGCGATTTTGTGTACGGCTCTTTCACTTTGCGCACGGCCTGTTCGCAATGTTAAGAAATGAACCACTCGCAAAACAGGCACTCAATAAGTCACTTTCTGGGCAAGTGGACAATTTTTTTTTGTGTGTACCACAAGTGCAAAATGACATTGCCGGTCTCGCATCATTGAAGCTCTCAGCTGCGCTTCGAGCGAAATAACTATTTTTCTCTAACACTACTATGGAATTCATACATTCTGTATCAGAAAACTGTTATGGAATAATATTCCGTAATAGGCAGTCACAGAACACTATGCTCTGTTCCATTTAAGCCATTCAGTAGATGGCACTGGCAACAGCGCAAATCTGAAGTAACCGAAATTACATTGGGTAAAGTTGTTTCATGTCTCTAATTTCAGCCAATCAGAGAGGTGAAAACTATTCCCTATGCTCCGCAATAGTGAATGGCTTAAATGGAACAAGGTATAGTTTTTCAATTCACCCATTTAAAATACATGGCAAAACGCAATTGTTTTCATAATCAAGCCGGCTTGGCGCTTTCTTTCTTTGCTTTTGTCACTTCAACTGCCTTTACTGTCAAATTATAAAAGAAATGATTACAAAATCTAATTATACACCTTGTTTTACGCGTTTTGAAGCTTTTACATGGTAAGTTAAATAAAAATTATTGGTTTTATAACATACCGATAATATTTTATAATTTTTTGCAAAAATATGAAGTGATGAGCTAAATATATTTTTTAAATAGTGTTAGAGAAAGTATAGTCTAAAATTCGTATGGAATAGTATTTCCACCACTCGCGAAACCGCAGACCTCGCCTACGGCTCGATCTACACACTTTTCGCTTGCGCGAAAATTATCTATTCCGTACTAGTTATAGAATATACTATTTTGTCAGTAAAATCAAAGTCCCATCCTACACTAGAGAATTCAAATTTTAAACTTGCGCCATAGACAAATTCTAACCTCACTTTTCTGGTCTTCAAATAATTGAATAAAAAAATGTCAATCCAATGTCACCAACTACATTACACATACAAATTTCCCTAAATCAATTCAGGTTAATATAGCAGTTTTTATTAAATATTTTAGTATATAAAAGACGCTAAATATAAAAAATAGTATAAAGGACTCATTTTATGACTTGTTTCACACTTGTCATTTAGAAAACTCGCCAGGGTGCACAGCATTGTTTTCTGCGATCAGAAATTTTAATCGGTTTTTAAATATAATTAATAAAAATTTTGTAATTTTCCATTTACATCATTCACATCTGTGATAGCGAAAACAATACTGCTCTGCAAAGTCTGCTTTGTAGACCGTTACTATTAGCAACGGTATGCAATGGACCTTTTCAATTTAACGGCTATCTCTTTCTATCCAACAGCCAGTTGGGCTGTCAAACGAAACGTGAAAAATATTGCAGTTATTAAAATACCTGTATTCTCAGTGAAAATTTGCATCGTTAGATATTTTAACTTCAATAAAAGCTTTTATAACTTATTTCGATAACATTTTTTAAAGATCTGAGATATTTTCACATTTTACGTCTAAATTTTTTAGAAACAAACGCCGTAGATCTCAGTTCTTCTTACTATGTGCAGATCCCCATTCTCCATATCTTCTATCTCTTTAAATTGAAAAGGTCCATTATTCACTTTCTGTAGCTAAATTACGAAAAGCCTACATTAATAAATTACCATAGATACCTTAGAAAAACATCGAAAATAAGAAAATCTGTAATTATCTTTCATGACTTACTTCCTGCAGGAATACTGAATTGTGTAGTCCTATTTATTGGTGCCAAATCTCCATTCTTAGCTCGTTTTCCTTGAAGCGTTACTGAGTAATTGGTGAAAGAAGTAAGATTAAATATAGTAGCATGATCATCTTCAATGTTATTTATAGTGAAGATTGGTACTGCATCGCACCATTCATTTTGCACACATTTTATAGAAATATCAAAAAAGAGTGGACCTCTTTGCTTGGCGCAGTTAAATGGAAATTTAAATGTAGCAGAAACTGATGTTTTAGAAGATAAAGATATGGATTCGGGAAATTCTTCTTCGCTGATAGAACCTGAAGAAAATATTTGGTTTAAATATCATGTTAAAATATTAGAACAGGCGAAGAGAAATATCTCCTAAGTCCTAAGAGGTACGAGTAGTATTCTACTTTTACTGGTACAACACTAAGTACCTTCTTTGAGAGAAATAAATATGTTGCTTTACTCTTTACCGTTTGTGTTGAGTCAGGAGGAATCTGCCAAACTTCGGGAATGAATATTACTCTACTAAAAAAACCCAAAAGTTGTAATCCGATTCTTAGTTGTTTTTAAATTACAGTGTCATAAATTTTAAGACCAATGTAGCACATTTTTTACTTCCTTGTACGTAGTAAAGGAAGTATTGTAATCGCGAAAAATTTCGGTTTTCAGATTTTAACGGAAATATCCATTTTGACCATGCCTGAATCCATTTAGACTAATTTCGTTGTGATGTCTGTACGTACGTATGTATGTACGTACGTACGTATCTCGTATAACTCAAAAACGGTAAGCCGTAGAAAGTTGAAATTTTGTATTTAAGACACCTCCCTTTATGGTCATTACATAATTTCCGGAAGTTGTACTTTATTTGAAGCCTATAATAGATTTTAATGAAAAACTATTTTAAAATACTCCAAAACTTTTCAAATTTGGTATATAAGACTTTTATGTCAATGGGAATAACATGATAGAATTTGGTTACAATAGGCTAACCGGAAGTGACGTATTACCTGAAGTTGTTAACAGTTTTTCTTGAATAAAATTTTGATTTTAGAAATAAATGCTTCAAATAATAGTTTTAGAGAATTAAATTCTGCTAATATTATTAAATTAGCGAGATATGTAAATTTATAAATTATATACTTTTTGGTTTTTGTAATAAAGCTTGCTATGGATTACGACAAAAAGGACAAAAATTTTAAAAAAAATCATTTTTACATTTTTAACAAAATATACACTGTACACGCATACTCCGGATATATACCTGCATGTAAAAAAAAATATTGAAATCCATTTGTATTTGACATTTATTTTACTGCAAAACGAGAAATGTTACTGAATTTTGGCTATGTCATTAAAATCAAAGTATTAATAGATTTCAATATATTTTTTAAATTTATTTATTCATTTGAAGCTCTTTAACAGTATGAAACTATACAGGGTGGTGACTTGGACGACGCAGCATAGGGGTTTCAATGGTAAAATCTTAATGTACAGTTATTCTTTTAAAGCAAAATTTTATTTATTTTTTTGTTACAGAAAAAAATACTGCATCTGAATATGCTATTGTTTATAATTTTTCAATTTCCGGAACCGTAAAAATAATCGAAAACAATCATAAATTTTTTGTATAAATCATTGATGCCATGGAGCAAAAATTAAAACAAAAGCGCAAACATTTGTCACAGATTCTTGACGTTTAAACTTATTTTCAAAACGAGGAAAATGAAAACATTTTTATTGTAGTTAATAACAACAATGTAATAGTTGATTATAATAATGTAGTTTGATGAGAATGAAATTTATGATTTCTTTAAGTAGTGACTATGAATACGACCCTTAACTTTTTATTAAGGAATTTTATTTTTCTATCAAACACATGAATTTTTAATATATAATAACATATCACAGCAAATGTTCAAACCAAACAAACCACTATTTACCATTAAACAATGCCCCAATCTGTTGAAAAATTCTTGTCTGACATTTGCTAATGGGCTACTTGCGTGCCATTTTTTATTTAATATTTTTGAAGAGACGATAAAAACTTGCTTCCCATATTTTTTCTTTTGGCAAAATTTTCATTAATTGGCCTGAAAAAATTAAAGAAATTTTAATATTTAAATTACCGCCATGTATGACCTAGAATTATGCCGAACCATTGAATGGCCGTAAAGCAATAACATCGGTACGTCCAATAGCGACGGCATGTGCGGGTAATTTAAACATGACAGATCATCTGTTTGACGTTTGAATAATAGTTTGGAGGTTAATATTTTCGTTTGTCATTTTAATCTTGTACGAGTATAAGCTAAGTTAAAATCCTTGAAATTCGTGCTTAACAAATCCAAATACGTAATAAAAGTAACAGAAAGCACGCAAATTGTAAGTAATAAAGAAGAGAGACAGTGACAGAAAAATGAACTAATATCAAAATCAAATTAAAACTCGCATTCGCTCGCCATCTACAGGTTACATTCTTAAATATACATCCATTTCTCCAGTTTAAAATAATGACGTCAGAGAAGATCTTCTTTCTTAATTTATTAAAAAACATAATTTTTTTTTAAATCATATTTATATTCTTACATACGTTTTCAACTTTACTTTAGGTATTTAGTGATATATATCAGATTTTCAGTACCACGCAAGTAGCCTATTGTTTATATGATACATATTTGTTTAAATTTTTATTCCATGGCATCATTGATTTTTGCAAAAATGTTATTGTTTTCGACTATTTTTACGGTTCTGGAAATTGACAAATTATAAACAATATCATATTCGGATGCAGTATTTTTTTCTGTAGCAAAAACCTAAATACAATTTTGCTCTAAAATTATTAGGGGAGCAAATAACTGCACATTTTACCATCGAAACCCGTATGCTGCGTCGTCCAAGTCACCAGCCTGTATATAGATGTATTAAAAATTAATAGAGTGTCTGTTTATTCTTTATAAAATGTAATGAAATATCTTACTGTCTATTAAGGTTTCACAAGTAATACTGCTCTTCTCTCCCGGTAATACTGTGTTAGCAAACACAGTTACGGTATAGTTGGTATATGGATCAACGCCTTCTATTTTTGTTGCTTTAGATGTAGAAGTATACTTGACTGATTTTCTAAATTGGGGCTGGCGACATTTAGCACGTTTCACTAACTACAAAAAAAAACACATTTAATTTATCATACAAAATAGAATTTATATTGTTAGTACTTCATATTCTACTGTGTATGGTCTGAGGTCTCCATTCTTTTCTTCAGGTTCCTCCCAATATACTTCAATTTGATTAGAATAAGTAGAACATCCTAATTTTCTTACTTTTCCGGGAGCTAAAATAAATAAATTAATTATAGTATTGTATTTTGCGTATTGAAATATTTATTACCATCCTCGGTTGTCCAGAAATAAGTTGTTATTGGTTTAATATTAATATTTTGATGTGTTATTTCTAATGTATATCTTCTGTAAGGAGTCAATTCTTTTATAACTGTATTAGTATCTCTGACTTTCTCTTTCATATTATTGTCAATTGAAATGTAATAATTTGTTATATCGCAATTTTCAATATCATCAATCTACAAGAAATGTACATTTAGAAATTCATTTATTTGTTATAAATGCAATATACCTCAAATGAAATTGTTGCATTTCTAGAATCAGGACGAATGATAATGTTGTTTACCAAAAGAGCTGCAAAGTAGTTGAGCAAATGAGATCTTATAAAATATGATATAAATGTATAATGGTCTGTTGCACCAATGTAACATAAATTTTAAGCGTTCCTTATATTAATAATATTGTATCGCAATGAAATGTCAAATGAATTATTAAGCATTGCTCTCAAAATTTGGATTTACATTTTTTTTGTTTACGAGTCGTTTAAAATTTAAGCCTTGTGAATAGTTTATTTTTTTTAAATTCGTAGGATTGACATAAAATGATTAAATACCCCAGGACTACGAAATTACAAAAAATATGGCACTACATATTGACTGTAAAATTTGTATAAAAATTCAGCTTTAAGTATATGTATTATTTACCAATAAATCTTATGTTATGCCAATAAACTTATCCTATGAATGTTTCTTATTTAATATACAGGGTATTCATGCGAGAATGAACCAGCAATTATCTCCGTTTTAATGCGAGATATCAATTATCTACAAATAAGCAAATTTAGTATACCGGGTGTCTTAAGCCGACCGACACATGGGAGGTTAACATGTGAAATCAGTTAATTGTGAATAGTATCTCCCCAGTGTGAGATATTACGCTGTAATTTTGTATACTCATTGGAGGATATTCATTCTACGGAAATTAGTAAATTTAAAAATGTAATATTGGAAAAAATTAAGAAAATTTATAGAATTTGTAGGATTGTTTGTGTACCGGATAAAATGGTTACTAAGTAACAGTATAAATAGTATAGTGGTAGTGTGTGCGCTTGATAATAAACAAAGCTCGGAGGGTTCGGAACCAGCCAGCAGCAAAATTTAATTTTTAGTTTTGACTATTCAAAATAATTTTTATTATTTATATATTTTTAATCTTTTATAGACTACGTTTATCTCGACGTTTGAAGCCGCTTGAATTTAGTAAATCCCTTTTCAATCTTCGAACTAAACGATCGAGATTAATATTTGAAGCCGCTTTAAAATGTCAAGTTAAGCCTATAAAATAACAGGCTTGGACTTACGAAACGAAACCAATAGGATTTTTTAAGTCATATATACTTGAAGCCGCTTGAATTATCGTAGTCATTGAATATTATTTACAACATAAATTATACGTATTTTGTAAAATCTGAATCACTGATTACAACATACAGTTAAATAATTACAATAAATATTTATAATAAAAATTAAGGTATCCATCTTATTAAATTTCAATAGTTATTTGTATATCAAGGCCGCGAAATCACTCTTTAGCGTACCGAGAGACAATCTCGTGGGCGCTAAAGGATTTCGCGGACAAGGTGTACACAATATTTTTTGTGCAACCGTAAAAAATATGTAATTACAAATTTTATTAATTTTAAACAGTTTCATTGTAAATAGAAAGTTAGCTTTCAAGGTGGCTATGGAATTAACATTTGATAAACAAAACCATGCAATTCTCAAGTGTCAAAGTGATTGTTTACCTAATTTCGCGGCCGCTACCATTGCGGCTGCGAAATGCTTATTTCGCGTCCGGTTGCACAAAAAAATTAAAATACATTAATAATAAAAATTATTTTGAGAAATAAAATTAAAAATTTTGCTGCTGACTGGTTCTGAACCCAGTCTCCCCGAGTTTTGTTTATTGCCAAGCGCATAGTGGTAAACCACTATCCTATTTAAGTTGTTACTCGGTAACAATTTTTTCCAGGATATGTACAACAACCCAGAAAATTCTACAAATTTCCTTATTTTTTTTTTTGATATTACACATTTAAATTTATTAATTTGAACTGTGATCCATAGAATTAGTATCCCTCAATATAAGTACACAAATCTTCAACTTAATTAACTTAATTAACTGATTTCACCGGGTAGACAATATGGGCAATAAGATGTCTTATCAGTAAGCGTTCTATGACTTTTAAATTTCAAGTGAAACAGGTTTTATTATATTTTTGAGTACACAAAATTTGCTTCACAATGGTAATAAACAAGTACGATATTAAAAAATAAAATGGCGGACGTTTGAAATATGAATATTTTGAATGAAAAAAATCAAGTAGGATTTTATTGTTTTTTTGTTCATAGATGATGGATTTTTTTCAGATAAATTCATTTACATTTACTTGGGCAACGGGACCAATAAAACAAAATTTCACACTCTCTTGATTTATTTTATAACCTATTTCAAACGTCCGCCATTTTATTTTTTTAATAATACAACGTACCTACTACGTATTTACTACCATTGTAAAACAAATTTTGTGTACTTTTTAAAAATATAAAAAAATATAGTATGTTCTATTGCAATTTCAAAATGGGTATCACATACTCCGGAACCGGAAGTGACAACGCTTCTTAATTTATGACATCTTATTGCCCATATTGCCTTCAGTAAATTTGTTTATTTGAAGATAACTGCTATCTCGCTTAATAACGGAGATAATTTCTGGTTCATTTTTGCATGATCACCAGACAAGGTGTTAATGAATACGAGTTATAAATTTATAGGACATATAGTACTGACCAAAATGAATAAAAAAAGCTTAATCAACATAGGTCTGATCTTGAACTGTTTCCGAGAAAGAGGCCATTTTGTAT
Organism: Harpalus rubripes; assembly: GCA_963082715.1. Lineage (NCBI taxonomy): Eukaryota > Metazoa > Arthropoda > Insecta > Coleoptera > Carabidae > Harpalus > Harpalus rubripes. The sequence goes on from OY720456.1 coordinate 25,835,085, forward strand.
TGGAAGCGAAGAAAAACTGATAAAGATAGTGATCGAACAAAATTTTGTCTGTCAATAAATATACTATAAAAAACAATAAAATTTTATATGAAACATTTTTATCAATTTCTAATAGTTATGAAGTTATTTGAAAATTATATATGAACCAAGGTCGCCACGACATTTTTCGAAGTACAATTAATTGATTTTTTTTTGAAAAACAAAAGCACATCGAAGATGACCTCTCAAAGGTAGACAAAAAGTCTCATTTAGTCGAAGTCGTAACGGTTATAGTTTTGCAGATAGCAGAGGTAAACCCCATAAAAACTCATTTTTCACTGCCTTATATCTCGGAAACAGTTGAAGATCAGATATATGTTGATTAAGCTTTTTTACTCACTTTGGTCAGTAGTATACGTCCTATAAATTTGTAACTTGTATTCATTAACACCTTCTATATTAAGAGTAACATTCACCGCCTAAAGGTACGGTTTCACAGGCGCTGCCAGCGACCACGGTCGGCAGAACCGGTCAGAAGCTACGTTTTGTCCGGACTGCCATTTAAACTTCAGTGAAAATTGATTTTGATATACTTCTTTACTTCATGCTCCAGGAAGAGGAGGAGGATAACATTTTAGAAAATATTGCAAGAAGAGTAACGCCGTCTGATTTGTTCCAAGCCAGAGAAATGAAGTATTTTTTTCTTTGTTAATAAATAGTGGACTAAAAACGAATGACTTAAAATTTAGAATTTTTTTTATTAATATCGCGCTCAGACTGCTCTTGTAGCAGCTCCGCGACTGGCAGTTTTCGGTTGCAAATGCACCACGTCAGAATCTAGCCGTCTAATTGCCGAGAACGCCGAAGATACACGATGTCTCCGAGTGGAAAATTAGACTATTTTTTTAAGATTTTTTAAAAAGATCCTGAAAGAAACAATACCTTACGCAAAAAACTCGAGTCCTTATACTTGCTTTTTAAGCTTATTTTAAAAACTTATATAACGACCCGAGTTTTGCGGGCGTTTGGAACGTACATGTATCTTCGAGGTCCGCGGCCGCCGTGACGACTAGACACTTCTCAACGAAACCATGCACATGTATAGTATGACTAGCGAATGAAAGTTGACGTTTAAATTATTTTATAGATGTGGTTTCTTTTGAAACCCTAGAGAAGAATAGAATTGTATAAAATATTCAGGTATGAAACTTTTGCATGAACCCATTTAAATATTGGACTAGGAAAGCACAGAAATACATTACTATGCCTGACTGAAATACATTTTTAGTTTATGTTGATTATAACAAAATATTTTGATCTTTAAACTATTTAGTTTAGCAATTCTATGCAATAGGATTATTTTTAATTTCCTCTAACAGTAATTCTGACTCGAGGGTTGCTTACACCTGAGACGAACGAACTAGAATTTGTGGTATTATTTTAAATGTCTCTTTGTATTGACTACAATTCTAATCTTCTGTAACGGAACACATAAGGGTCAGTTTCCTTTCAAATCAAATATAGGGAAATGTTTACAAAAGAAACAACATCAGTTAAATAATCTAAACGTCAACTTTCATTCGCTAGTCATACTATAACAACACTGAAGCAGTCCAGCACTGCCGACCGCGATCGCTGGTAATTGAAAGTCGCTTCATAGTTTTATGACAATACATACATACATAAAATCACGCATTTCCCACTTAGTGGGTTAGCACAAACCCGAAAGAATAAAAGTAATATCATGACAATCTATTATGTAAAAAAATATACGTTACATTATTTGTGGCTAAAGCAAAAGATTTAAGAGAGAAAGAGAGAGAGAGAGAGAGAGAGAGAGAGAGAAAGAAAGAAAGAGAGAGAGAGAGAGAGAGAGAATGTGAGTGAACGCCTTTTGTGCTTTATAGCCAGAGGGAAATAATCTTGCATTTCTCCCCCTTGCTTTTATAAGTGTATACGAATAATGAAATACATAAATGTATTTTAGATAATATTTAAAAACCTAAGTATTTAAATATTACCCATTTCTGTATGCATTTATATCTTTTTGGCGAAATTAGATTGAAATAAAACATACGTTTACAGAGTGTTTCAATAACTTCTGTAGGTAAGTTGTTTCTGAAAGCTTCCCCACTTCTAGTTAGAACTACGGCTCTAATTTGATACTTTGTTTCTTTGCTTAAGTTCGTAACTTCTATTTCTATTCCTGTTTTGATATTTTGTTCTGGTTTACTACAGATGAACCAGTTCCCATCAGATAATGTGGTAGCCTGAAAAATATGACATGTTCACTATATTACTTTATAAATATTTACTTCACATACATATCCATCTTTTCGGCACTCTAGCTGAACGTAGGCAGCTAGACTTTCGTCCCCTTTCATTGCTACGTTCTCCAACCTTACAGTCGCTCCGGAATAGAGTATAGTAACAGATTTTGGTGCATCCACAAGATAAGGAAGAGCTGTTTAGAATATATATTAATACTTCTTACAAGTTATAAGACAGACAAGAAACACACACACACACACACACATATATATATATATATATATATATATATATATATATATATATATATATATATATATATATATTATATTCTTTCATCTGTGATTATGAGATAAGAGAATAATAAAAAATCGGCATTTTCAAAGATATAGGCCGCGAGCAAATACGTGGCACGAGCGATTTTGAAGTAGTGATAGGTCAATAGACAACTTAGACAAATGCAATTTGCATATAGCGCATCTATCGGCACTGCTTATAAGTAATAGTAGCTAAGGTTACGGCAATACAAACAAAGAACTGTCAGCCATTCGCAGTACCTGACTGATTGAAAAGACAACGGGAGGGGGTTTATATGTATCGAGATGTTCTATCTCTTTCTTGCGTGTGACGTCAATTCTGTGTCTATTCCCAAAATTGAATGATGGAAAATTCACGGGAAATTAAAAATAATTCTTTGAAAATTTCCCAAGGAGTTTCAAATATTGTGATGCACTACAATGTTTGTTGGCGGAGTAGGAGTAGGTGACAGACAGGCACAAGCATGCAAAATAAAAAAGGGGTCTAGCTCTATTTTCTTTTAAAAAAATTCAAAAATAATATGGAAAAAAGTCATGATTAAAGAAATTTGTTGAAATTTTCACGGGGAATAAAAAAATCTTTGTGGGAATTTTTAAATTTAATATTCATGTTTTATTGGCTGAAAATTGTATCACCTGATTCCAAGCATTTCAAGGTCGCTCGGGACACGTGTCTGCCCGCCGCCTATATAGAACATTCAGGATAACGGGTACAACATAGGGATCTCGAGATGCTATCATGCAGTGGTGGGATTTGGGGGGAGGGGAGGGGTTTCAGTTGCCCCCCAAAATTCGGACAATCTCAATATTTGAGATTATGTTTACGTTAAAAAGTAATAATTTTATAGTAAATATTTATAAATAAAAATTTAATAAATGATAATTCAAACTATATTTTTATAAAGTAGAATAATATATATATATATATATATATATATATATATATATATATATATATATATATATATATATTTCAAATAACAACAGTATAAATTTTTTAGACTTAACAATTTCTATAGTTAATAATAAATTAGATTTTAAAATTTTTCGAAAAGAAACTTATACAGATACTTTAATACCATATTCTTCTTTTCATCCTATAAATATAAAACTAGCTGCTTTTCACAGTTTAATTAACCGTGTTATATCAATTCCATTAAATAAAGAAAATTTTAACAATGAAATAAAAATAATAAAATATATAGCATCAAATAATGGTTATCCTATGGGTCTGATAGAACAACTAATTAACAAAAAACTAAATAATTCAAATTTTATACTTTCAAAATTCATTTACAAAAAACCAAATGATACAACAAAAATAATATACAAGAAAATAATTTTTTTTAATTGTGTCTGCTCTTACTTGGTTAAACTTATTATTCATTTTAATTTTTAATAATACTTGGTTTTATGTTTCACAATTATTTTATTAGATTACTAGTTTCGCTATAACATTAGCATCATCAGATCTTCTTTATCGTTTAATTATAAATATATATATGTCTAAATTTTATTGGCAAACCAAGTATAAAAATAAACAACGAAATTAAAAAGTATAATATTAGAGCAGCATTTATAACAATTCCAATTTAAAAATTTTTCTATTAAATAATAAATTAAAAAATAATGAGAAAATTAAAAATACTGGTGTTTATAAAATAACATGTAAGGATTGTAATTTTTGTTACATTGGTCAAACTGGTCGTTCTTTTGGATTGAGGTTTCAAGAACATCTTCGTGCTTGGAGACTAAACAAAACTGATTCGAATGTAGCATGTCATATGAACAGTTTAAATCATAATTTCGATATAAATAATTTAAAATTTTTACATATACTATCAAAAGGTTTTCAAATGACATGGCTAGAGGCATATGAAATTCATTTTTTAATATCTAAAGGCTTACCAATCATGAATAAACAATTAGATTTATTTAAATCCAAAATTATGAGTGATGTACTACAAATTTTTTCAAAATTATAGTATTTAATTATAACATATTTCATTAGATTTTAATTTTAATTATATTTCAATTCTATATCATTACCTATATTTTATTGTTTTCAATTTTATCGTTTTCAATTTAGAATTTTTTAAAAATTAATTATTAAAATTATGGATTTAAATAATTTTTAATAATTTTATACCTACTATATATATATATATATATATATATATATATATATATATATATATATATATATATATGTTGTATTTCATTTGTTGTTATGTCAAATATTTCAATATTTATATTTATATTTATAATTTTTCTGTTCTTGTATTTTTTTCTCTGAAGATGGTTTAATAAACCGAAATCGATAAGAAGATTTTATTTTATGTGTTTTATTTATAATGTATAATATCTATATTTAATTTGTGGTACTCATCAAGAGGCAGTAATAATTAAAATAAATATATATATATATATATATATATATATATATATATATATATATATATATATATATAATATTTGAAATTAAAACCCAAAATACTCATTGACCCTTAAGCCTCATTTCCACCGAATGCTTAATGCATAATAATTTGTACATAAGGCTTAATGTATTATAACAATTTACTAGGATACCATTTCCAGCTACTTTGTTTAGTGAGTGATTCGACGGAAATATCATACGGAAATATCATATTTTTTTTCGATTTGATTCTTAACTCTAGCAGACTTCAATTGCTGCAGTAATTCTTGTTTGTTTTAATATGTCATATACATAATGGACCTTTCCAATTTAACGACTATCTCTTTCTATCGCTGCAAATAGTAAGAAAATGGCGCGAACAACTGCCAATTTGGCTGTCAAACGAAACGTCAAAAATATTGCAGTCATTTAAATACCTGTATTTTCTGTGAAATTTTGCATCTTTAGACATTTTAACTTCAATAAAATCTTTTGTAACTTATTTCGATAAGATTTTTTAAAGTTATCTGAGATATTCTCACATTTTATGTCTAATTTTTTTAGAAACAAACGCCATAGATCTCAGTTGTTCTTACTATGCGCAGATCCCCATTGCGCATATCTTCTATCTCTTTAAATTGAAAAGGTCCATTACATAATTTTCTGTATCTATATCCTCATCGAAAAATTAAAAACTTAATACTTATAAAATAGACTGACAGTTGATAATTCAGATTAGAAAATTAAGAAAGACAGATGACAGTCATGTATGTATGTCCATCTCACAATTACGCTTAGTCATTACGCCTTAAACCTTGGAGTTTGCAAACTTTTGTTCTTACGCATTGCTTCTAGTTCTTAAGCATTAAGCCTTATGCATAGTTGGAAATGGTAATAAACTTTGCCATATGATAATAGTTATTTATGTAACAAGTGTGTAAAGTAGTACTTTTTTGGTCGAGTGCGATGTTTTACGCATGAGGCGCAGCCGAATGCGGAAATTGTAGCACGAAGCAAAAAGCTGCTGGATGCCTGTACACTCAGTATTATGAGAAACATCAATACCATTTCGGTTATAGGAAAAATATTGTATGCAACACGTGTGTAAAATAGTATTTTTTGTCTCGTGCTACAAACATCGCACTCGACCAAAAAAGTACTACTTTACACACTTGTTGCATAAATAACTATTACGCATTGCGCTTAGTTATTAATTATTATAGCTTACGCATTAGGACAATCGGTGGAAATAAGAATTAAGTTATCTGCCAGACATCACGTGTCCGTTAGCGTTACAAATTGTGTCCACGTATATCATGGCTGGTCTGCCAAAAGAAAATACGTTTTACAGATGAAGATTTTGCGAAAAGGGTGTTATTTATGCCTTCAAGCAAAATACTAATTTAATAATAGGTAATAAGTACATAATGTCTGCTTCGTGATATTTAGGGGATGCAATTATTCAATTAAAGTAATTTTTACGTATATTCTGTTTTGTTAACACTATTTTCGCGTTTTGTTTTTTACGTATTTGTTATAAAATAGGCATTTTTTTCTAAATATATTTTTCTTTTTTAACTAACTATAATTATGATACATTCGAATACAATCTTCTATAGCTGAAGTTGTTAGTTTTTTTTTGCACTCTTTTACGCCAATTACAAAATTGTTTTTATTCACTTTATAGTACGATGTCTAGTGTAAATAATATAATTAATCACTAAACGAATTTTTTATAAAGTTTTTTGTAGTTTTGAAAATGGTAGTCTCTCAGACGTCATGTGACCGTTTACGCATCAAACATTCACACATTCATTCATTATTATTATTATTATTATTATTATTATTATTATTATTATTATTTTATTATTATTATCATTATTATTATTATTATTATTATTATTATTATTATTATTATTATTATTATTATTATTATTATTATTATTATTTTATTTATACTGATTTACGCAAGAGATACGATCACGAAATCACGTTGTGTCTATCGAAAAAACATTTTTTGTAATTATTTAAATTTGTAAATACTTTTTTTTATATTTTACCTTCATAATGAAGTCATTACGAAATCCAATTGCGTATCGAAAGTCTCCATTTCGATACGCATTTTTTCAGAAGGTTGATACTAGACAACATTTACTTATGTTCACAAATCAGATTTGACATGAAATATCAAATAATTGAATAAATGTCAATTCAATGCTACCAACTATAACATTTTGTGAAACAATGTAATTATTAAGCCCAAGCAACTGAGGTGCTTGCCAAATAAACAATTGAAAAAATTATGACGTTCAAAATTTAGATACATATTAAATATATATATATATATATATATATATATATATATATATATATATATATATATATATATATATATATATATATTTTATTCTACTTTATAAAAATATAGTTTGAATTTTCATTTATTAAATTTTTATTTATAAATATTTAAATTTAGATACATATTAAATATATATATATATATATATATATATATATATATATATATATATATATATATATATATATATATATATATATATATATATAAGTGAGTAATAGAATAAATTCAGAAAAATTCAAATAAAAATCTCAGTACATATTTTTGAAATTTTCGACCGATTTAATACTTATTTAATTTTACAAACAGTTACTGCTGTGAGGGACTAGCAATAACTCAAGAATTCTGGATATACTATACTTATAATTTACAACTATAACAACTATGCCTGAATTAAAATGTAATATTGTAATCTGAAATCTTTGAAGACCTGAAGAGTTTCGGGTCTGGAATCAATATTCATATTTTGTCTGAGAATCAAATTCGGTTAATGTAGTTTTAAAATAGAGTCCCGATTTGGAACCGAGAACCGATTATTCATCAGAGTATTAACTGATTAAAGAAATGTGTCCGATTTCTTTTTCTGTCTGTTAGTCTATTTTTCCTTGATAGATGACTTACATTGCTGGCATAATGGGGGCAAATATCCTTCCTCACAAGCACTGCAAGTTCCATTTACTACATTACATGCGTATTTATACTGACATTTTCCGCATTTCTTCTCACAACGGTACCCATAGTAACCATTTTCACATTCTACAAGAAATAATAAATTTAAGATGAACCTAAAAATTTGTGACAAGCGTCTTTGATTATATATGTTGATCTTACGAGTATTGCAATTATTATTCTTTTTCCAATTATAACCTGGAGCACAAGTACAGGCAGCCTTACTGCTTCCTGTTGGAGTTGGTAAGCATATTTTATGACCCTGACAGGTATTACAAGATATATTACAATTCAGTCCGATATTGAAGTTGTCGCAAACTGGTGGTTCTGCAAACACATCAAATAAAAAATTAATAAAATACTTTGTTTTATATGTAAAAATATTCACCATCATTTTGAATTTCTTTATTCGTGTCAAACGTCCAATCTGGATATTTTAAAGAATGACAAATCAATGGCTCAATATCCTTCACAATAGCTCTTCTAATTTCTGCAATTACAACTGTATATTATACCTACCAGCCCAAACTTATATTAGTTAATATTTTCAAAAAACAAATTATAAAACCTGCACGCAAATGGTGAGAAATTTCGACAAATTTGTTTCGATTAGTTTAAAATATAGATTTTAAATTTACAAAAACCAGGGCTGAAACCAGCATTTTCACTGTTATTATTTCAATATAAAATAATGTAACAATCGATTGGTACGATAATTATTTTACTTTTTTACTCATAACTAGAGCTCTAAAGCAAACAAATTAAAAAATATATAGTTCACTTCTATCACGTTAATTTGTAAGTTATATAGTTATTTTGTCTTTATAAATAAGAGCATTTTATAAAAATTTACTATTGTCTACTTTACTGTCTTGGAACGGCGCCCCTCAATGTCAGGCGCCTTTGTGCGGGGCACAACCTGTCCACCCGCACGGAGCAGCCCTGACAAAAATTGAATATGGTATTCAAGTATTCCGCCATTTAATATTGGATTACATCGACTTTATTAGTATAGTAAAGTGCATATTATAAGAACACTTTGTCGTAAAACGATTTAGCAATTGCATCTATAAACCAAAAATGGGGACCTTTAGTTTGCGGTTACATACCCCTAATACATCATACAAACAGGCAAGGACAGGGTCGGTCCCTTTACATTAAGAATTATTTGAAAGAAAATATTTCACGATATTTTTATATAAGATTTAAATGTTATTACAAAAACAAGTACAACAAACGATAAATTTTCAAATTTATGCAGTACATAATATGCATTTTACTATAATACCATCTTTAATTCTATTGAGCATTGTATCCCTAAGGCCTGTACATTTTTCTGTGAGTATTGTCCCATATGTCTTGAAGCGAAGGTTTTACTGTAGGTACGCACTGGATTTTTATAAAGTGGTTTGTTATTGTGCCAAAAGTAAAAGTTCTAAGTAGAAGTTAAATCTGGACTAGAAGATGACCCTTAAAATACCGGTCGAACTATTTTCACCAGTTATTTGGCTCACAATTTTTTAAAGTTTTAAGTCAATATTTAAAGTAACCAGAAGAATTTTGTAGAAATTTCTAACCATTTGTGTACATTTTATAATTTGTTGGAAGTGTAAACCGGCCGAATTATTATGTGTTTGGACTTACACGTAATTCCAATGGAGTCTTAACAACTCAAGAAGTACCGGTACAAGATACGACAGCAAACGTTTATTCTTAATAATGAATAATTAATAATGAAATAAAATGATATTGTGACAAGGCGAGGGTAAGAGCAATAATAGATAAATAACTTTTTATAAACTTTTCTAAATTATAGTTTCAATATTCATATTTTAACTCTGTTTATCTATTTAAGTCAAAATTCGGTTTAGAAATTCTTGTCGTATTATGATAGTCACGACATTTATTTGTTGATAATTAAGTCTGGAAATTATTATGTATACGTGCGTGACTTTTGAATGCCCTAGCCTATGCACCCCGTACTCCTAAGATCATCCTGTCCTGAAGATAGCGTTTTGTTTTTAAAGATAGTCGACATCAGATAGTCATGGGGTAAACATGTAAGAGTCGAAATCAGTTCGTCGCGTCGGGAAGACGTGTTTGTTTTGGACATGTAGTGTCTTTTAGTTTTGGGGCGACGCTCGCCCGCTGGGTTACAGAATATAACTTATTAGTTGTGTTAGTTATATAGGTCTTTCCATCTGAAGAGACACCTGGCCTGCGCGTAGAGGCGGTGCTTATATGATATACTACACAACCTACCAAAGCGGTGCAAGCACTGAAGTACCTATATTGCAATCCACCCGTTAAATACACTGTATATGCGCTCTTTCATTCATTAATGAACAGTTTTTAGTTTATTATTTTCTAAATGTAAACGTTATTAAAATATTAATAAATTTTAATTTAAATTATGTTATTGACAGTATTATTTAAATATTCATGAAAATGCAAAAAAGTTGAAATATATTTTATTAAATCGATAAATTAGATATTACAAACAAACAAGAAACAATAACAAAAACAAATATACCGCGAAAACAAACAAAAAACAATAACAATGTGAATATACCACGAAAACATACAAATAAATGTCAAAATGCAGAACGGAGCGCGATGTGAATCCAGGCGAGGAATGAGGAAAATTGAAACTGACGTTACGCAGAACAGAGAGTAGCGTAGTATTCCTTGTTACTCATATTTGCCTCTCTTTTTAAGACGGAAATGCGTACTTCGCGCAGGTGTCTCTTCAGATGGAAAGACCTATAGTTGTATTAGTTTAAATGTAAATAAAGTTTAGTTATATTAAAACCCAAGTAGTGTCCATGTCCGTAGTGTTCATCAAGTGTAAAGTGTTAGTGTATTTGTGTTCTTCCTTATCACGAAAGTGCTTCTCACGAGTTCCTTTATCAAGAAGTCCTTCGGCACGAAGTCGTGGACGCCAATCATCAGAGGCGTCCACCAGTAAGATAAAATGTATCATCGTTGGAGTAAGCAAAATTAGTATCATCATCAGCTTCAAGGAGACCCCCCTCGTGTTACAATATAATTAAAATAATTCGGAAATAAGGGGACTTTATATTATAGTACAGCTACTAGATAATACATAGCTAACGCGTCCGCCATATTGGTGCCAAAATGAAAGCAGTAAATTATGAAATAAAAGTGCATATATCTTACAAGTTTATGTAGTAACTATTTTTCATAATTAAATATAACTTCTATATTTGCCATATTATATTTATTTAAAATAATAATACAAGAAAAAATACGGTTCGTTAAGATTTTTGAGGTTAGAGAAAAATATATGTATTGCATAAGTACCTGTAAAAATTAAAACCATTTGTCAAATCATTTGCACAATTTGGAGCAGAATAACCCGTCATTATGGATAATTTCTATGATTAATAATACTGTAACGCTGATATTGAATTATTTAAATGGCTCCAAAATGGTGGACGAGTCAGCTGTAATTTATCTAGTAGCTATATATTATAGTGTGACGTCACTTATATCACATCATTAATAGTGGGATTCTGAAACCAGCGTTAAATAACGTTCGGCGTTAAGTAACGATAGTAACGTTCACGTTTCAGCGTTAAATCGGTATTCTGAAACACAGGCGTGAAAGTGAATCGTTAAAAACGCCAGCGTTAATTCACGTTAAATACATTCATGTGATCTTTCCCTTTTAAAATTTTCAACCAATAAAATGCGGTTAAACATAACAAAAATTACATTTATCTGTCTATTTTAATAGCATATGTCAAACCTGTGTGTCAAATGTCAAATAAACGAATATTTTTACTGCGTGTAGGTATTTTGTGCTAAAATATATTTCTATTTATTTATATATGTTAATAAAAGACGATTAAAGTAGCTAGTAGTATTTTACAAAACTAGATAATAAAAACACACGTATTAATTTATCTATAAAGAGTATACCTACAAGAATGGAGACTTGTGGAATTGTTTATAACATTATCAATAATATTAGCCTTGGTAAGTCTGCAGTTAGATGTTAGAAGATTTATGAAAGAAGTTACTTTGCAATGGAAAATTAAGCACCTAATAATAAAGAATTATACCGTGTGTATATTATCTTAATGGTGTACATAGGAGATTAACATGGGAAATCAGTTTTTTGCAATTTCCTGCTCGCCTAATTATTTTAAGCAAAAACGCGCCAAATAAAAGTTTTAGGGCATAAAATTCTGCATCTAAATCAATAAACAGACATACCTTTACTTACATGCTTTGTAATGACAGAAATTGAATATTAAAATTTCAAGAATTACGTTGACAATATCGACAGCCATGGAATTGAACAAAAAATAAATAAATGCTTGACGTTTTATCAAATTGTCAGAAACGTCAAATAAGTTAATTTACGTTGTGACAGATAAAACGTCAAGCATTTATTTATTTTTTGTTCAATTCCATGGCTGTCGATATTTTCAACGTAATTTTCGACATTTTCATAATTATTTTCTGTCGTTACAAAGCATCTAAAGGTAATTCTGTTTATTGATTTAGATGCAGAATTGTATGCCCTAAAACTTTTATTTGACGGGTTTTTGCATAAAATAATTAGGCGAGCAGGAAATTGCAAAAAAATATTTGCCATGTTAATCTCCTATGTACACCTTTAAGACAGACACACGGTATATAACATGAATAACTATACTCACTGTTAATAAAATATACTTCTTACAAGTACATATAGCAGTACCCGAAAAATATCAGGGCTATTTAGACCATAAAACTCACAGACAACTCGCTGTTTTCCCTGTTAACGCTTCGATATGTCTAGTGTGAATTAACGCCGACTAGCAGCGTTAACGTTAAGTAACGCTGAGTTTCAGAATACCACAGCTGTCAAAATCAGAGTTATTTCACGTTAACGCCAGAATTTAATTAACGTTGGGTCTCAGAATCCCACTATTAGTTTTAAGGTCTAGTTTTAATATGAATGATCCATTTTCTAATTTGTTACTATGTTGGAGGACCCAATTGGACTTGGTACAATCGTATACAGATGTCCATAAACTATAAGAGGTAAGACTTCGGTGATGTGCCTTTGGGGAGCCATCTTAAATGTGCTTTGTTTTGCTAAAATATCTCATAGGCTACTAGATAATGACGAAAAATTGATTTTGGTCAAAATATTTATTTTCAAATAACTCATGCCCAGACTCACCAAGGCTTAAAATTTTGAGCTAGATCTAAACAAAAAAAATGCAAATCGAAATTTTAACAGCAATATAATATAATTCATTTGACATTTAATTTCGATGCAATATTGTGAAGCCAAGTTTAATATTTAAGTTAAGTTGGTGCAACCGGCCATTAATATTTCATTTTGATGCAAGCTTAATACAGAGTCATAAAAAATGGCAGAAGGTCACGTGCACGTGACAAGTTTTGTTCCAAAATAATGTCTAAATTATATTTCAATTTTGCATAATTCATCAAAACTTTATTCCACATGTGACAGATAATGACACCTGCATGACAATTAGTATTATTACATGACAAATTTTTTCTTGAAGCATATTTTCGTTCGGGTGAATGTAAAGAAGACGGTTCTTAGGATTATTCTTATGACAGCTAGCAAAATTAGAACATACGATTGTTTTTATACAGTTGGATAGCAAATTTCGCGTACTTTTCAAATTAAAAGAAATATATAGGCTGTTCCATTTGAAAATTAAAAATTGCTATCAATTTCTCCAAACCTGAAAGTAATAATATTGATCTACTTCCGAAATTTTAAAGAGGAGTTAACATACTATAATTTATGGTATATAGTTGGAATCGCTCAAAGTAATAATAAGCGAGATATTTGCTGGTTTATTTATAGACGCCAATGGATGAACAATAAATATACATATACCGCAGGGAATAATGATCCGGGAATAATAATTTCTAAGTTTATCTCGATAGTTTCAACCCGGTTGAAATTAGACCCGGTTGAATTTCAAGGTTAACTCTCTACCGTTTATCTCGCTCTTGTTATAGCGGGTCGAGTGAACCCTGTTTGAACCCGATCGAAAGCGTTGGCGAAATGTCAGTTTGTTTGGTTATGTTTACTTGATTTTTGCGGACGAATATAATCAAAAATGGAACAAGAACAAGTAATGACATTATGTACATATTTTTAAAATAAAAGGTTACGAATAAAAAATAAAACACGAAGTTTTGACTGGTGGAAAAACGTGCTACAATTTGCAAATTCAGATTGAATAGAAAATTTTAGTGTCTCTAAAAGCACTTTAATTATATTTGCGAGGTACTAAATACTAAATTTAAACCAAAATATAATTTTTAAAGCAACCCTTCTAAAATTGTAAGTTTTGAGAAAAATATTGCTCTTATTGTCTCGCTAGCTGTCGAGAATATGGAGTATACTAAGCTTTTTTCCGTGCATAAGACCGAGAATTTTCATTTCCTTCATTGAAAATACATTACTTCCTGATTCTGCCAAATGTTTCTTTTTGACATAATTCAATTCTAATTACATACGATTTGACTGTTAAAATGTAGCTGACAGATAACCTCTAACGATAGTGAATCATACATGTACTTCGATCGGGTTGAGCGTTTATCCCGTAAAGTCAATCCGGTCGAATAAGCTCAACCCATTTGTATTTTAGGGTCGAGTTGAAAATTTCAATCCGGTTGAAAATGCGTTTATTCCGATCATTTCAACCCGCTAACTTCAATCGGGTCGATTCAACCCATTTTCAAGCGGGTTGAAACTATCGGGATAAACTAGGTAAATCATTAATACCTCTGATGCGCTAATCAGAATATTTTAAATAAAATAAATATGGAAAAAATAATAATCTTTAATACGGTATATCTTCATCACCATACTTATATCACAATACGTTTCAATGTTAACCTAATTTCAATAAAATAATACGACACGTGGATTATTTAGTTTAGGCTTATGATGTGAAATTATAAAAAAATCTTGTATGTAATAATCGTAGATAAAGTATAGTATACAACTCGCTATAATGGCTATTATTAACTCGGGTGATTAAAACCCTTGTTCGCTCCGATCACTCGAGTTGCAAACTTCATCCTCGGTAATAAGAGCATCCATTATTATAGCGTCATTGTATCTTATATACTAAACGATTAGATTCACTATCTATAGTTATATTCTTTAATCACGACGATCGCCAAAGCTTTGAACACCTCTACAGCCTGAATGGTGCGAGCGATTTTCGTGAAATTTGCACCAAGTTGTAGGAAATGATTGTCTCGAGTGCCCTCGTAATAGGTAAAATTTTTGTAGGAAGCATAGTTTTCGTGTAAAAAAATTATAAATGTTGAAAATTGGATTATTAAAACAATGGATCGAAGAAAACATGGAAAAATTTAAGACGAAGAACGCCATGTTTGACATGTCATTTTGAACCTTTAAATAGAAATATTTATGGAATGAGGATAATTTGAAAGAAGTTTATTTCATAATCATAATTTATGAAAATGGGCAATTATATCTGCACAGGTAAAATGGCCTAAAACATTATAATTAAAAATTATAAATTTTGACGGTTCATATGCACTTGGAAAGTGTTACCAAATATGTCATAAGTAACTAGGTAAAAAACAAATATTCCTAACTAGATTAATGTGAAGTTCGTACACAAGTGTGTGATCACAGTTTTCCTTGAAAATTTTAAAAAGATAAACGCTGTTATGTCATTTGGAATGTCAATGTCAATGATTACAAATTATCGGTTTTCATACTTTTAAATGCAAAGAAATGTTTCAATAATATGTAACATTGAAGAAAAGATGATGAATTTAACGAGGTAGGTATATGTAATGATTTTAAGCCATGTTTTATGTTAATTTATTATATATTTTATTTTTTTAATAGAATTTTGGAAAATGAATAAGGAAACACGACGAAAAGGATAAGCAGGGCAGGAATCGGTCGAAGAGTACACAAACAAAATTAAAAACAAACATTGTCGTTTGTCATATTTGATATGTTAAAGACAAAAAATTATGTATGTCGTACCGGTTATTCTTTTCAATACTAAAAATATTTAACTATGTAAAATTGAAGAAAAGAATGTAGGTAGGTATATATAAAAAAGCACTGCAAACGTGGAAGAAGAATTGCAAAAATATGGGTATACCCTTGGAAGTTCAAACAATTTACACTTTATGCTTTGCAGATGATCAAATACTTATTGCACAAGCCTACAACAATAGTGAATACATGATACGAAAATTTATAGAAGAATACCGTAGCTGAGGTCTAGAAATAAACATACATACAGCGAATGCGTAATTGCGAGGCTTCCTAAACAAATACTACAGTGGACACCTACCGGCAAAAATAAAAGAGACCTAGAAGAAGTTGGGTAGCAGGAGTCCAAGAAGGAATAGGGGTAGAGAGAGAGAGGGGGAATTAAATGAAGATATTTGGCAAGATAGAGAGCAGTGGAGAAATGGCATCGGAAGACATCGTAGAACGAAGTATATGTAATGATTTTAAGTCATGTTTATTTATATATTTTATTTTGTAAATAGATTTAACAAAATGTCAAGCTGAGAAAGACATACGCGTTAGTTAGTTGTTCTTCATCGAATCCAGCCAGAAATGTGTTACTCATTGGATATACCAAAAATCCTACAGGAAAATCATGCCTTAATGTTTGAAACAAGACAATTCAATAATTTTAGATGGTATGTTTTAATCTGTTCTTTTTTGCAATTCATTTTCTTACATTACGTTTAAAATTATTTCAGATTAAACATAATTCAATAAATAAATAAATATATCATCACGGCATATTACCCATTGCTGGGTGTGCCAATCTGCTTTGTACGCAGATATCGGTAATGATGATGACATATTTGTACCGTGCGTGCGTTTACCAGGCGTCACCTCACGGGCATTCATTGTTGGCGTGGAGAGTGCACCATAATTCAATATCTATCTTAAAACGGTACAGATTTTAATCTGCATTTCATTTTCTTATATTACGTTTAGAATTATCTATTTTAAAATTCTTTCATTGCCAATTAATAAAAAAATCTTTAAAATTACATAGGGCCATAAAACGTTGTTAGCTGATCATATGCACAATGTAACCGTGGATACGTATCAAAAATACAATGGAAAAGTAGTCTTGTCAAAGTTAACAATGTGATTAAAGTTAACAATGTTTTATGCAACTGGGCCATAATCATACAGCATAAGCCACAAAAGTAATCTTGTATACCTATGAGTCTTGCATTTTTCCCCTTTAATAACAATCCAAACTTTATTAATGTAATGTAACTATTTACTTTTCTACAGTTTGTAACTAATTGTTTACTTTAGAATTAAAATATCATATTTTTGAGTTTTTTTTTATTTATTTTTACCTTTAAATTTAGTATTGTGTACTCATAGACGTGTTATTAATATTATGTTTATAGTGTGTTCAAAAAAAAATCCTAACTCGGAGTAGGCTATGAACAGAGAAACGTGTGTTTGATCAATATTCAATTCAAAAGTCAAGTTGTCAAAGGCTACAGTTTATCGACATTCGCCGTTTTCTGATTTGAAAAGCCTTGATTTCTTTGCAAAACACTTTTGACAATATTTTAAATCAAATTGACGCTTAAATAATTGACATACGTCTCTTTGTACATAGCCTACTCCGAGTTAGGAATTTTTTTTGAACACACTGTATTTATCCTGCAATTAAGACATTTTGTCCTGTTTGCTCGCATAAAACGCGCAGCATTTTTTCATTTCATTATATGTTTTTATGAGTACCTACCAATCAATAAAATTCTACATTCATATTAATAAACAAAATCCATTTCGTATGTTTAGTAACTCTAGAAATTAAATATGAAAATTTTAGTTTAATAGCACTAGCTATGGAATAGACCATTTCAGAAATTTGAGCGACCACTTTTTGAACTAAAAAGTTAGGGCATATTTACCCCTGTGCTGAAATATGAAGCGAAAATTCAAATAAATTGTTCCTGGACTAGAACTATCAACATTTTAAAAAATTCAACACAACCCAAACCTACTTGCGATATTAACCTACATTTAAAAAAAATAATTATTAAAATCTATTAATATTTGACTTTTATTTTATAGGCAAAACAGAATTTCTCGAATTTCCCATAAAATCAAAGTCAAATACTAATAAATTTCAATAATTATTTTTTAAAATACAGGTTAATATTGCAAGTAAGTTTGTGTTGTGTTGAATTTTTTAAAATGTTAATAGTTCTAGTAGAGGAACAATTTATTTGAGTTTTCGCTTCATATTTCAGCACAGGGGTAAATATGCCCCTTAAATGGTGGTATTTCAAATATATACGCGACCCCGGTATTCTGTTTTAAATTTTAGAACTACACAGAAGTTGTTAATATGAATTTGAGTATAAGGTATGATTCCAATTCTTATTTTACAAATAAAAAGTTATTTTACTATGTGAAAAAATGAAGTCCATTCATCAATCAATTATAAAAATTGCATTATTATACCTAACCTAACTTTTTATTTTCTAAACCAGACAAAATATTTCAAATGGCAATATTTTGTGGCCCAGAAGTTTAGTACCCGTCATAATTATTTGAAAAACGAAACCAACAAAACAAAAACATAACTGTAAAATTGACAGAACTGTCATATAAACAAGGACGGGTATACGGCAATCGGCACTAACTTTTTGTCGCAGTCTAACACTTGGCACATGCGCTATAAATTTCTGAAATGTTCTATTAAAACAAAGAGACAACCAAAAGATTGATGATTTAACTGTCAAATATTGAGACTTTTTCAATAACGTAAAAAAATTACATTTGTTATGCTGTTTGTTTTAATTTTATGGCTATCACTATTTTTGAGGTGATTTTCGATATTTTCGTTTGCAATTTCTGCCGTTACAAAGCATGCACAATTAATTTTTTTCTTGATTCAAATGCAGAATTTCATGATCTACAACTTTTATTTGAAGCATTTTTTTTTAAATAATTTGGAAAGCAACGCGCAAGGAAAAACAGTTTTCCCATGTTAAATGCCCATGTAACGGATTTGGAGTGCCACCTGGTATGTAGGTATGTCGAAAAATTATATTTAACTGCATTTTTTGATTATACTTCTGAAATATTATTGACAACTTTTTGCAAGAAAACGGTAGCCGACTGAGCTGTCGTATTTTTGACATTTCTCCATGATAGCCCTTGACAAAACATTTCTTGTAGTTTGTCAGAAATATATTTTGGTCGGTATTAAATGAAAAGTTTTCTGTCTGGCTAAATTATAGAACTTCCAAAATTTAGACATCAACTCCATTGGGTTTTGTTTTTCGCATAGACTTGTCTGAACCCTGTCGTGATTGGGATCAACTGAAATTTTGTCTGCTGATATGGAAGTGTTAACAATTAGACATCTCAGTCGGCTTTTGTTTTGTGCATAAAGATGTTAGAAATATGCCGTGTTTGGTATCAAATGAGAGGTCTAATTAAGGACTGTTAGATACATGTGTAAAAATTTCTGACACGTTCATTGGCATTTGTTTTATGCATAAAGTTAATTCGTTTGATAGAAGGGGGAACTTGGGTATCTGACAAGACTGTTGGCGTTAGCACTTTGGTTTTAAATTGTGCGTAGACAGATTGGATGTACGTATAAACTATTATAAAACACTATCGGCGGAGCCTTAGGGTAAACTCGGCGAAGCCGAGGTTAGGCTAGTAATATACTATTTTTAAATGGAGCCCATATTTTATTTAAAAAAAAACTTCTTTTTCTCTTACGATTGATGTCAGAGTTATTGTGTTGTAATTTTGGTTTACCCTTAAAAATCATATATCTTATAGTTTCCCATATCGCAGGTGAAAATTACCATAGTTGGAGCATGTTCGAATACCGTCGATAGCCCAAAATCCATTATTTTCCTGAACAATTAATGAGATGTATAACATATATCTCAAATTTGGATTGAAATTTGAACGTTCGCTTTGTAGTCTGACGTTTTTCCATGTAAAATATTGTTGTTGCGGGTCTCCCTGAAATGCAGTATATATAAATATGGTTCGCCAGATATTTGCATAGACTTACCAAAACTTCTTCAGACACTGTTGAGTTAGCTTCTCCTTCTTCCTGGATTTCTAATATCATTTTACAATTTTCGCATAACGTCACATACAAAGACAGACATATAGATGTGGAAAAGGAAATATTTGGTTTTTCAATATTCCGCAGAGTTGTTCTAGTATAAAATCTTAAGTAATTATCTGGAATGTTTATATTAATAATAGGTAATTACACTAAATATTTATTAATATGAAATAAACACAAAGAAAGTTATGATATAGACTTAAGTGTAAAAGTAATATTTTAACGGTTATGAATTAATCAAGCACTTTTATTTTCCTTTTCTAATTACTAAATACCTAATCTAATTTCCCCTCAGAATAACTAATTTATCATTAAATTATTTCAATACGAATATGTATTTATTCATTTTATTTTCCAGAAAATGACGGGGTTTAGTCGCAGCGATATATTTTTCTTTGTGATATTAGTGAGAAGAGGTAATAAAAAGAAGATGCACTCTGATTTTGTATGCTATTTATTACATAGTATTATTTACAGATCTTTCTCTCAAATCAATGACATTTTGTATTTGCACGGAGAAAAATGTATACTTACGATAAAGATAATTATGTATATAATAACAATAAAATATCGTACGTATAGTGACAGCGCTTTTATTACTTGCGATTATAATACAAATATTGCTAAAACTTGACAATTTATTATATATGCGACAACTATACATATTGCTGTCAAATCAATTAAAAATGTTTGTTGTAATAGCAAATTCAACTTGTATACGATAGCAGCAATATATTTTCACTTTAACAATACAAGTCCGATGTTTTTGGTAGTTCATATATTTAGGGTAGCAATTATTATTCTTATTTTATGTATTAAAAATTGTTACCTTTAGCATTTTGATAATGTTAATACAGGTATTATGATGTTTACTCTAGCAATATATGTTATTTGTAGTTAATAATTAATATATTTATGGCACCTATCTTTTAATTTGTACTTCTGACCTAGGAAGGTAATAAAAGACCAGAGTTTAAATAAACATTTATATTTAAAAACATAAATAACATTATGTTTAACATTATACAAATTTAACAAAATATATATATCTCACCAGCATTTTTTTAAATGAATTAACACTGTAGTTTCCTGGCATGGACTGGGGAATTTTAAGTGTAACAAAGATGGTCTACCTTGTGGTTTCGTACGTACAATTTGCACTATTAGTAACATTATATTAGTGTGAAGTAGATACATTTGTACATCATATATTACTCGTATTTTCTGTTTTCTATTGGAAAGATCACATTGTCCGTTTATTTTATTTTTTTCATAATATTTTTTAAGCCCTGAAAAGAAAGAAAAGTAAAAAAATAATGCGGCCAATTAAAATATATTTACTCCTTGAAATAACATGTATATCATTATTTATAAAACTTACATCCAAATACGCCGATGGACACTTCGAATGCCCATTCCTTTAAAGTATCTTTTACGTAGACATCAACCATGGGCTATGGCGATAGAAAATATACAAAATATCAAATGTATTATTGTATTAGTTTTAATTCCAAAAGAATTGCAAACAAAGGTAGTATTAACTGTTAACACAACGAAAACACCAGAAAGAACGCCTTCGTCTTCCTTTCGTATCACAAGTCGTGTTTGTTGCACGCGTTTATACTAAAATGGACGTTACTAGAAGGGACCCGCAGCTGTACAGATTGATGTGCTGTAGCAATACCAGATAATGATAACAGTTATAAAAATGCTTGTTATACATATCTGTATACAACCAAAATTTAAAACAATAATAGATACTTGATTTTATAATATTATATTGTTATAATATTTTTAGCAATATGTATTCCAAAAATAACAATACAAAATATTTAAAGTAACATTGCGGATACGTACGCAATTAACAATATTTATATTGTAAATTTACGTATCAAAAATAATATCAGATTGTTATAGTGATTTTCTATATTGTTATTACAAATATAATTTACTTAGCAATAAACTTTTAACAATCCATTTTTCTCCGTGTGACGCACAAAAGTTAGGTATGAAGATAAAAACGGTAGGCACCTTAAATTTCGATCATAAACAATTGCATTCTTAAGGAATAGGGAAACGTACATAGCGCTAAGTACAGACGCTGAATACACAAAATTTACGACAGCGTATTTAAATAGTTTACGACTCATCTCGAAGAACAGAGCACAAAATATATTGTATTCATTCTACTCGTATGTCCCTATTAGCGTTCACCCCACCCCTTGCAAATCGATCTCCAATGCATTTTTCATTAAATTTGCAAATCAAACTTATAAAGTTACCAAAACTTCTTTCCTAAATTACTTGCACTCGTAATAGTGGCTACTATGACTTTTCACATCAAAAAGTTGCATTTAATTTCGCCATTAACTTTTAAACGCTTAAAGCATCAAACAAAAGTTATAGATCATAAAATTTTGCATCTGAATCAATAAGTAAAATTAATTATGCTTACTTTGTAACGGCAAAAATAGGCATGGAATTATTTTGTCTCAATTCCAATGGCTTCATCGCTATATCTGAGATGATTTTCGACATTGTCATGGCTAATTTTTGGCGTTATAAAGTATACAACATGATTTTGTTTATTGGTTCAAATGCAGAATTGATTTTCGACATTGTCATGGCTAATTTTTGGCGTTATAAAGTATACAACACGATTTTGCTTATTGGTTCAAATGCAGAATTTTATGCTCTAAAACGTTTATTTAACTCCTATCCTCGTATGTATAATTTCAAATTTTTATTCGGTGAGTGCACCCAAAAATTTTTTTCAAAGTCGGTGCCTATGCAAATCTTTAGTTTCGACGACAAAATACTTAATTCGATGCAAAAATAGATAATTTGTGTTTGTATACAGAACTCATTTCGCGCGGGACAGAAAGGTGCTTAATTTGATTGAGTGTATATACGAGCTGAGTCACACATGTATTGGACTAAGGAGTTTTGTGCCGAAGGTTATTTTTTCAGAATTAAAATTTATTATATACAGGTTGTCTGCGGAGGGGCAGATAAGTGTATTAAATTCACTGTAGTTTTAGCAATTAAATTATTTTTTCAAAAAAATGCATGGCTCACTAGATAATGACGAAAAACTGATTATTGGTATTTTTTCTTTTTCAAATTACTTCTAACCTATCAGTTATCGAGAAAAATGTTTCAAATAAAAATGTCACAATATTATAGTGTTTATCCAATGGCGTACAAAAATAATTTTTCTATTGGTATAATTTCAAGATATAACACAACTTAAATTCGTTTCTGAGATATCTACTTATAGTGTCTTAAAAAAAACACCCTGTATATTAAATGTTGTTAATTAATTGCTAGAACTACAGTGTGTTTATTATACTTGATTGTTTTTCTATAAATGATTTATATATAATAATTTTTAGTTCTGAAAATTGATTTTCTGCACAAGGGTTCTTTGGTCCAATACATGTGCGACTGGGCTCGTATTGTTGTTAATTTGAAGACAGCGTTTGATAATAACAAATAAAAATTTTGGTCGCTAATGTAAATAAAAAACTTTAACTTACATTCATGTACTTTCCATTCTGCCATTGAATTAAATGATCGAAGATACATCTTGTTTGGAGACAAAGGATTGTTAACATCCTTGTAATCCAGCAAAAGCCTTTCTTTCGTGTCTGCATTCCAGGCCCACAGACGTATTCGGTTTTCGTCTTTTGTCAATAAAAAGTGTTTCCATTTTGATGCGTCCAACAGCTTTTCCTAAAAATAATGTATTAGGTACATTTTATGGGTTCGGACCCAACGCTTATATTAGTGATCAAAACTGTATCAATTTAAAATATAATTTTCATATGACATGTATTTTGAAATCTTCTATATTTTGGTGAATAAAAAATTTTCACACAATTATTAAAACAGTTATATTTAAATAGATCTGACCATATTTATGTTTAAAAGTTATTAAAAAGAGTGTTTCGCATGAAATAATAACAATAGCTGCAACTTCTTTTATTAATATTATTTCATTGGGGATCTTAACTCAAAATATTAACAATTTGACTACTAGCCCAATCAAATTAGATCAACTGCAGCTGATTGAGGGAAAAAGTACCGGAGTTGAGAAACAATAATTATTCGTTGATGTCTGCTGTACAACATAGTAAAAGTCCTCGATGGTTGGAGCGTGAGCGGGGGGTGGGGGACCCATTTAAAGGTGTTCTTTTCAAGATTTGTGCAAAAAAACTCCGAATAAGGTCCTAGCGAAAAATACTTTATACACAAAATGAAAGTAGATACAATTTCCTATAAAAATGGTTTTATTTATTTTATTCTAGGAATAATATTTTCGAAGATTCAACGCGGACAAAATAACGATATTTTCAAAAGTTAATTATTGGAGACTTTTTGTCACAATTGGCAACTGACTTTAAGCAATATGACATCTGGTGCCATTTTCGGAACTATCGTTGATTGTAATAAATTCTGAAAAATTGTCAGTCATCGGGATTCGAACCCGATGTGGCCAATACATTACCCAGTTAAATGAGGTATTTACGAAAATTGTACCGGTGAACTGTTACCGGTAAACAGCTTTTATCAGTTTATAGCTACCGGAATCGATATTATAAGAACGCAAGTGGTAAACAAGATAGATCCATAACCTACGAAAAAATTTAAAAATTAAATACAGGTTAGAAATTTAACGTAGTTAACAAAATGAGCAGAGTCCTACTTTGAACACATTTCCACTTTTACCGCGCACGCTTCGCTTTGCATCACTACCTTTTTTTGAGATTAGATTCTTCATGAATCCAGTAGAAGGATTTGGTAGATATTGAACAATTTTCGAACACGGTTACTTTTTACCACTCGTGTTTTCGAACACAGTCGGTAGATGCGGTATCTACCGGTAGAATTTTCGTAAATGCGTATGTATTTTCTATAAAATCCGTACATAAAGTTCCTTGCAAAAGTTTATAAATTTCTTGTATGTACATTACCTTTCGACAGTTGTACGTATTTTATACAAATTTCATACAGAAAATTTCGAGCAAAAAGATCCTAACACAAATATACTACGAATATGTCATTGCATTTGACACTGACATCTTTCAATCAGAATTTTCTTAATATAGTAGATGTTTCTAGCATAACTGGCTAATTTATGAAATTTAATTTCTTTATAATTTTATAACTCTATATCCATTAATATGAAGTATAAAATGCAATCAAATCGTATAGAGAATACAATGTTCTTTAATATTTATAATAATATTAAATGTGAAAAAATTATATTTAACATCGTTTTTTCAAGAAAAACTGTTAAAATCTGCAAATGAGGGTACTTCCGGTTGACCAATTATAACCAAAATCTAATCAGCTCTTCATATGGATGCAACGAAGAGGAATACGAAAGAATTATAATTTTCGGAATTGTAGTATTAGAGTTATCGTAGACGAAAATTTTGTTACACATACACACACACACACACACACACACACACACACACACACACACACACACACACACATACAGACATCATCGTAAAATAGTAAAATCGTATTCTAGGGACCCTAAAACGTGCTCATTCATCAAAAACTCACTACCGAATTTTTTGACCAAAGTCAATACCTTCCTTACCTAAAGGTGACGGAAGGTAAAAATTATTGTTCGCGAATCCATTTGCAGTGTATTATGACGAAAAATTTCCAATAAATAACTTTTGAAAAAATCGTTATTTTGTCCGCTTTGAATTTTCGAAAATATTAATCCTACAAAAATATAAATAAGACCACTTTTATAGAAAATTTAATCTACTTTAATTTTGTATATGTGTTTTTCCTTAGGACTTATAGTTTCGGAGATTTTTTGCAAAAATCGTGAAAAGAACACCTTTAAACGGGCCCCCAACCCCTCGCACATCACCCGCTCTCGGGGACTTTTACTATGTTGTACAGTAGATATCAACGAATAATAATTGTGCCAAGTTTCAAAACTCCGTTATTTTTCCCTTGAAAAATTTAATTTTATTGGGTTATACCATTTATTGGTGTGGGAAATAATCAAGCTTACTATTTTTTCACTTCGGCGTAAACTACAATCAGGATCTCCCCTTGGATATTGATCTGGAACTCCTTGTTTACATTTTCGTATTACTGTTTCGTTGAAATATTTAAACCCATCTATTATTATCCAGTAACATTCATCGTGTCTTGGATTTGTTCCACTACACAATACAATTTGCGCGTTATTATTTGAACGAATTGAAATGCCAATATAAAAATTGCTTTGAAGGTCATAACTTTTATCATAGTTATGTTCAGCCCTATAATTTGATTTTGGCTCACCGTAAGTGCGATATATTTCAAATTCTGAAAAATACAAGTACTTATTAGTAAAATTGTACGAAGTAATCGCATCTATTTCACTTTATGTAAATGATTTCTTAACTTCTTTAATTTGGGTACCAAAAAATTTATAGTAACACATATAAAATTTTAAGGAAATAAAATAAATTTAAATTACTTGTTTATTCCTTCTGCATGTATGAATAAGGTTGCCAACTTTTTAGGACACTTTGATGTGGAGGAGGGAGTTTAAGTCAGTAATGAAATCTAAAATTGTTTTCAAATTTAAATAAAACCGAAAACGAAGTATACATTTAAAATATGAATGAGATTAATTAAAGCTATTCCCTCTAGATATTTCTGAGCTGAAGATATCTTTGTTTTTTTTTTGCAGTGTATTTTATTTAATAATTAATTATTTGCACAATGAGAATATATTATGAACCAAAACAGTTTGTAAATAATGACCATAATGACTATAACGTCCGATTGCAGTGGGATCGCGCCGTTTCGAGCTATAGGATTGAAGCGATAGATAGAATACGCGATAGACATGAAATATGGTATCACGCCGTTTCGTTTTGTAGAATAGAAATGTAAAACTTTCGGTTTTTGTATGTTCTGTTTTGTAAAACTTGAGTAATATTTTGGTATTTTTACTTGTAGGTAATTCTTGTGATCAATTTAAAGTTTTCTGTAACGAAAAATTTACGTTTTGTTTCTATCTATTTTGACATAAGGATGCGAAAAAATGAAGCTTTTTTTCTTGGCGCGATACCGACTTGTAGTTTATTTTCTATAAATACTGTTTTCCTAGCAACGAGTCGCCACTTTTCTACATTTCTATATGGCGCGATTCTACTACTGGTCTGTTATATACCAAATAACTCCCTAGGGTGTTATGAGTTGTTGCTACGGTAATATTGTCAAGAAATTGTTATCGATACTGGGATAAAGCCTAAAAAACAAGCAGAAGCATTCATAGCCTCTGTAAATTTTATTAAAACATTCTGATCCATAATCCGTAGAATATAAAAAAATTATAGTCGAATATTAAACGTTGAACAGGAGTTAAACGGGCGAGAGGCCTTCGGAATGTATCCTGTTGAAGTCAGGCGTTATTGTCCTTAAATACCCTTGATACGCAAATTACTATTTTGTTTTGCTATAAGTTTTTCATCTATGGTTTTCTGTATTGTATATTGTTCTTTTTGTTATGGATTAAAATTTCAACGAATCGAACGTGCACTGTATACTGTATTGCGATCTCCAACGTAGCAAAATATTGTTCTCTCGATTTCTCGCTCTCGATAGGCACACGCAAAAGATTATTCTTTAAATTGATATTTAACTGAGCGATATTGTAGTTATTTTATTACAGTTCAGACCCGGCTTGTATTGAATGTAGGACATGGCTAAGAAAACTCGATGAGACGTGGTTTAGAACTGTGTTTATAACTAGAAATATTCGAGACTTTTGCAAAATATTAAAAATCCCGAACGTGGGATCGTTGTTGAGAAGCTTACTTAGCTTGTAATTTCTCCAAATGTCTAAATTATATAAGTCTATATTTAAAGTGTGTAGATTTTATAATTTGTTGAAAATGTAAATCGGCCCAACGAGTATGAGTTTGGGCTCGTATATACCGTGTGTCTGTCTTAAAGGTGTACATGGGAGATTAACATGGGAAATCAGTATTTTGCAATTTCCTGCTCGCCTAATTATTTTAAGCAAAAATGCGTCAAATAAAAGTTTTAGAGCATAAAATTCTGCATCTAAATCAATAAACAGAATTATCTTTCCATGCATTGTAACAACAGAAATTAAATATGAAAATATCGAAAATTACGTTGAAAATATCGACAGCCATGGAATTGAACAAAACATAAATAAATGCTTGACGTTTTATCTGTCACAACGTAAGTTAACTTATTTGACGTTTCGACAATTTCATTTTGTCTCTAGTTTTAATGTCTGAAATGATTAAAAAATGAACATTTATACGAATGAAGAGTTAAATTCGTGACAAAATTTGAAGACTGCTAATGTGTCTTCAAAAATACACGTGAGCCGCGTAATCAGAATATAGGATGAGCAGAACATGCGTTACTCTAAGCCGGTATCCCACTGTAATTTTTTTTATATAAATGGACGTAAATATTTTTATAAACACCGTTTTGACAGAATTTTTATGAAAACTGTATTTACATGACGTCACGTATTTCCTGATATTATTTGAACAGTGGCGAGCGTTTGTTTATATTGAAATTGGAAATAATATGAAGCAAAATAATCAAAATGTGTAGTGTGGCTGCCTGAACAGACAGAGTTTTAATTGATTTGTAAAGAAATGAAGAAGTTTTATACCACACAAAATCGCCTGAATATTATAATAAATACGCCAGGCAAAGTGCGATTTTTAACTGCTAAATGTTATTATCATATAATACATCAAAAAATAAGTATTAAATTAATTAATATTTACATGAGTTATTCTTTGCATTTCTTTTTTCTCCTTTTAAATTTCCGTCCGAATCCTATTAGAATACTCATTAATCGTAACCAACAAAGTTTTTCAACCAATAATTTTACGTAGTATTAGTATAAATATCTTGATCTATAATTTATAGAGTGTATTTTGAATTACCTATACAAATTTGCAAAAATAAAATATGAAGTAAATGAGAAGGCCATACAAATCCGCCTCGTTCAAGCATTTTAAGATGGACATTATTCACCTATATACTCGCGTCGTACCCTTTAAGTAGTGACGATAATAATGTCCATCTTCCATGTGCGAAAAACACTGCCTTAGATGAGTGTCACGTTTCTCACTTTAACTTCGAACTATGTCCATGATTTTTAAGAAATGGTCTTTCATTCGAAGAAAATGTCTATAATTTATTTCATCTTCTATTCGTAATTCGTTGTGTGCGATAACTAAAACAATGCAATTTTTATTTCTTTTCTCCGTCTATGGACTAGTCCACCAGCGTTGTTCTGATTTTTTTTTATATAACTGTTCCATGGCTGTCGATATTTTTAACGTAATTTTCGGCATTTTCATATTTAATTTCTGTCGTTATAAAGCACGTAAAGGTAATTCTGTTTTTCTGTAGAATTTTATACCCTAAAACTTTTATTTGACGCATTTTCGCTTAATTAAATAATTAGGTGAGCAGTAAATTGCAAAAAACTGATTTCCCATGTTAATCTCCTATGTACACCTTTAAAATAGACACACGGTATATATACATCGATACGTTTCGAAGATAGAATGTAGGAAATCATACGGAAGACAGAGATAAATATACAATTACTAGTTATTTTGTAGTTCAGAACTCAATGACGTGAGGGTCAAGTGAGAAAAATTGGTGTATATACAAGATCATTTATCCCCTTTTAAAAACAACGCGAAATTCTACGTTATTATAAATACGTGCTACACGGAGTTGATCTTCTTAGTAAAATAAAAGCGCCTCTTGTATATTTATTGGTACCCAAATCAAAGATGTTAATAAATCAGAAAAATTAATAACACTTACTATCCCACCGTTCATCTGTTATTGGTGCGAGAGGTACATTATTTGAAGCATCTTTCCTCCAGTAATTTCTTTCATTCCAATCGCTACAATTTTCATCATTTTCAAAGTCGCAGTTATATCTGGTGTCTATAGATTCTCCATTTAAATTTACATAGTCAAATGTTGGTGAAGGCGAACTTAAATTGGTGTTTTCGTTCATGAGAGCTAAGCCATATCCTAGAGTGTTTCCGGTAGAGATACAGGTCGTTAAATAATCACGGTACAACATGATGAGGTCGGGTCGGTCAGAGGTTTGACCCTGGATCTGTATGGTCCATACTGCCCAAAGCAGCGCACATATACTACCAAGGAATTGTAAGAATGTTATTAAATAAAAAAATAATTAAAATTTTAATTCTTGTTTAAATTTTTTTTAAAAAACTCGACAATTTTGTTAAAATACTTGCTAAATAATTATTACCATGAGGTCTAGAGTATGATTTAATAGTTATATTTTTCCATAGCAGATTTTAAAGAAAAAAATAAAATCCAATTATAAATTAAGTTTGTATTTAAGCACATTTATTTTAAAATTGAATATGCCTCACTGTTTCTGCCAATGTTAATTGCACACTGGGGTATGTGACCATATTAGAATTTCAATATATATGTCATAAAATATAAAAACTAACCACTATATTATAATAATAAAAGTTAAAAATTAATTTGTAATAATCTTGTTATTATGTTTTGGAGAAGGGATATATGCCGTAAGTATGTCAGAACCGTGGATGAAGACAGATTGACTGCGGGAAGGAAAGAGACAGTTATAAATCAGCCTATCAGCGTCGCGTTTATGTTGTGGTAGGTGTGGCAGGGTGTGGCATGGTCACATCTGGTTATAATTATCTCTTTCCCTCCCAGTCTAACCGTCTTTTTTCACGCTTCTACCATTGTCACGTCACAAATCCCTTCCCCAAATTTTTAATAATTATTTTCTCCTAAAGTACGAATAATTAATCGGTGTAAAAAAATACGGGTTCTTTATTTTTTGTCTAGTATCATATTATGTAAAAATAAAAGTTTGGTCACATACCCCATTGAAGTACTTGCTTGCAGTGATTATTATTTTATGTACCCTTACGGTTAACATGTTACTTGATTCACTACAGATTTTGAATAGAAAAATAGTTATTTATCCAACATGAGTTAAAACATTTTTCACAATCAGGAAAGTTTGACCGTATGAGCCGTAGGTGAGTGCGCTAAATCCTATAATTGTACTCTAGGGTCTAGTTGCATACAAAATTTTGTTTACGTCTATAATAAAAGCGTGAAAAACAGTGTCATAGCGTTCTTTTTTTCACCCATTTGCGTTAAAAGAGCACTTTTTTCACGCTTTTAGTGTGTAATAATTACCTTCTTTATAAATCCATTTTAATGATAAAAGTGAACTTTTTTACCGTATATAAAAAAATACTTGTTTGTTTTCTAAATAATCTTTTGTTCATAAAAATGGTTTTATCTTTGGCTTTACATTGCAACACATCTTGAATTTTGTGACACAAAACAATTTTAAAGCATTGTATGAGCGATACTACGTTTGTATCCTTATTTAAATTATTTGTAGAAGCTTGACAACTTGTAAGTTGAAAAGTAAATGAAAACTTCTTGCATAATTATAACCCTGTTCATTGTTCCATAAAAGTATTATGTATTTAGTACTTACATTAATGCTTTCATGACACTTATTTTTATTCTAACATCACCACATTTGTACTCTGCTTACGGATAACTAACGGACAAATGTACGAAGTAAAATATCAACGGATTTTCCTGTGGTCCACTATCTACTTATCAATTTCCGCTTGCAATTTATTTATGATTTAGTATAAACTGTATCTTGTACGTACAGAGGAATAAAGTTGTGGTTTAAAATGTTAAAGATAATACGATAAATAAATCACAGTCGCTGGAAAACTTTATTTACATGTGAACATTTTAAAAATCATATGTTTTAAACATTCAGTCTCTTTTATAAATACGAGTGAACTACAGTTTAACTATTATTTATTACTAATAGAGGAACGTAGATTTTTTTACAATTTTTTATATTTTGCGTTCATAATGAAGTCATTACGATACGCAATTACGTATCGTAATGACCTTCATTTCGATACGCAATTTTTTGTTTTAGACGGTTGGTACTAGATAACGTCTCTTTAACCCATTGTTACCTAATTTATTTTTAGTTAATTGACAATTCATTTTAATAATATAATGTCGAAATTATTATTATTATTTTTTTTTATTATTTAGGGAAGATTATTTACATGAAAATGTACAAATGGTTACAAATATAATCACAAATTGAGTAAGTAAATGTTATTGTAGACGGCGCAAAATATGAAAAATAGTATAAAGAACTCATTACGTTTTCATTGAAAAAACTGTGCGAAAAAAGGCAATTTTTAGTTGGTTGAAATAAATATAAAGATGGTGGTATTTACTCAAAATTTTATTCATCCCATATATAGTCACATTACCCATTTACCGTTAGGTGTAGGGTTTATGTCTTTCTTTGTCTACAAACTTATTCTTGTCTCTTGCACAAATTCTTTCTTCTTGCATTTTAGCTCCGTTCTTCGTGAGCGTGTTCTTCACGATCCCGTCCCAATATTCTTTTGGGCTTCCTCGTCCTACTCTGGTCTCTTGTTGTCTATCCTTACAAGATCTACTCGTACGCACCAACTCAGCTGTCTTTCATTAATAAAGTCTAGTATATTATGACTAGCGAATAAAAGTTGACATTTAAATTATTTAATAGATGTGCGGTTTCTTTTGAAAACTTTTCCCTATATCTGATTTGAAAGGAAACTGACCCTTATGTATTCCGTTAGAGAAGATTAGAATTGTACTCAATACCACTGGGAGATATTTAAAATGACCTTAGCAAAAAGATTCAGGAATGTAATTAAAAATTTTAATACCTCAAATTCTGGTTCGTTCGTCTCAGATGTAAGCAACCTTCAAGTCGAAATATCTGTTAGAGGATATTAAAAATAATCCTATTTCATGGAATTGCCAAACTAAATAGTTTACAGGTCATAATATTTTGTTATATTTAAAATAAATGAAAAATATTTTAATTGCACTCCTGTTTTGTTATTAAGGTACCGTAGTCATCCATCTATTTTAAGCAAGACATAGTCATGTATTTCTATGATTTCCCAGTCCAGTATTTAAATGGATTCATGCAAAAATATTTCGTACAATTCTATTCTTCTCTAGGTTTTGAAAAGAAACCACATCTATTAAATAATTTAAACGTCAACTTTCATTCGCTAGTCATACTATATCAGTTTCGTTCCTAGATTCCTGTTGATTCCCTTGTGTCTCTCTTATTCTTTCTAACATTGTGGCACCTTTGATTGCATGTATCTTGCTTATTATTCTTTGTCTTAATTAACGTTAATCAAGGAAGAGTGACTAAATTATCATATAAGTAAGAGTAAATGCTATCAGTCACCGTATGACTAGTTTCGCAGTAACTCAAAGTTAGAATAATCATTAAAAACCTTTAAATAGTCGACAGCAGCTTGATAAAGAAATTAAAATTGCTGAATATGAAAATAAAATAGTTCTGTTGTTTCTTATTGCTTGTACCTCTTGGCATTCATCATATACTTGTTACATTATTATTTTTCTATTACAAAAGACAAAGCTGCGAAAAGACCGCTGCCACTGCTGTAGCTCCGTCGCTGCAAAAATCATTCGGGTACAGGCGGAACACAGTCTTTAATTACAACAATGAACAAGTGGATTTCAACATTATTGAGACTGCCTCGACCTACTGGAAACTTAATATTACAATATCCAATAAAAGGCTCAATATTTTGTGACTGATACATTCCTCTGCTACAAATTCTCAGGCAGCTTTCTATTATAATAATGAATAAGTAGATTTAGAGTTTTGATATTGATTACAAAATTAGGAGTATAATTTTTAAAGCAGGGTCTCAATATTTTGAGACTAATTCATCCTAATGCTGTCAGTCTTAATTAATATGACAATCTGTGATTATTAAAGATGAAAAAAGAGATATGGTTTCCATGTAATGACTCAAAAAATATTCATATCAGAAGTATGTGGTTTTAAAAATGATAAGCAGACTTATGCGGATATGTATACAAAAATAAAATGTCAATTGATAAAAATAGTATGTATCATCATCTGAAAATAATGTTGCGTAATAATGAATTATAAAAATCTTATAAGGATACGAGTATTTGTCGGAGTCACTAAATAATTGCTTGATTATATTGCTATTATTGATTCTTATAAAATGTGTAAATACTCGCAAAATAAATATGGCACCAAGATTTATTGACGACATATCAGTACCATTGAGGGCGCTTACCAGGCGTCACCTCTCTAAGCTGTCGTGGAGGTGGAGTGAAGAGAATACCAGACGGGTTAGGGTTACTGTCGTGCTATTTCAAAATATTACTTATTTACTAGCAAGTAAGTACTACTGAATTTTCTGGTTGAGATAAACTTTGTGCTTCTTCCAGTAATCTTAGGAATACATCTGTATTTACAGGAAGAACGAAGAAGTTTTTGTTCCCAGTCCCAGTTCTTACATTGTATAAGACGATAGTTAAATTCATTGCCCTGTAACATGTTTTTGTAGTACCGGAAAGTAAAATAATAAAATACGTACATCTTTGCTGATGTGAAGTAAAAGATGGTATATATCATAAGCTGTATTTTCTTTTATAGATTTAAAAGTTAGCGCGGTTTCAGTTTTAACACACCGATATTGTTTTGTAGAACAGCTTCACAATGTCACTGATCTGATATCCGATAGAAAAGTCGGTGCTCCTCACCGACATCCGAGTGTCTATAGTATGGTTTTGTTGATATCGGACGGTAAATCAGTAATTTATCGTTCTGTTCTTAGTACGCAATGTAGGTAATAGTATATTGTATAACTAGTGCTGAAATTTGGATATTTCACATGAGTGTGAAGTTTGAGACACGAGCCGAAGGCGAGTGGTTTAATCACACGAGTGTGAAATACCCTTTCAGCACGTGTTATACACGATACTTTTCCGACGACTATAATTTGTTGAATTGACATAACTGAATATACATATATACAGGCTGTTTTCTTTAAAACATCCAGCGGTTTTTTGGGCGAACTAATGACTTAAGAGAAAAATGTTAAATTCAAAAAGTGATCAAGAATAAGGGGCTAATAAAACAGTAATAATAAACAACAATAACAAATTATGGCATGCACTGTTACCAAAATTATCAAATTTTCATTGAAATTATGTTAATATTTTTATTTTTGAAAAATAGGCGTATTAGAACAAAAATAATAAGCCCATTATTAGTAATAATAAAATTTATTACAAAGTAAAAAAAACAATATTAAATTTACATAAATATATTAAAACAGGCTGTGTTAACATCATTGCTATCCGAATTCACCAAAAATTATGTTAAAATCTGATAAATCAGGGTCCAACCTTCTTAATCCGTGTAAATTTAGCAAATTATTTGCAACTGTCAAACTTTTAAATACAAATTTTTAGGTTAGTTCACTCAGTTATCGCAGCGTGTGATAAAATCATATCACACAGTTGCGGACGCATTCGATTGGCTAACGAGCTTTCATATCACACAGCATTGCTAGTGAAGTGCAATGGCCAACTTTCCGTAATAGATTAGCGTGTGCATTTATGTACTTTTCGTAGCGGTCGTCGGAAAACTAATTACAGTGATACACACACAGGCCGTTCACATGTCGTTATCGTTATGTTGGCTTTTTAATTTGATTGAGATCAGTGTCGCGCCAGTATTTGTGATGAATGGAATCAATTTGATTATTTGCATTATTTAATCTATTTTCTAAAATTTTGATTCCTCCGATAGGGTTTTCATTATCTGAATATCGAGTTCCGCTTGTTCTACCGTTTTCGTTTAATAAAGAGTCTAGGTCATTATTGGTAGTTAGTAATATGGTTTCTAATTCATATATTTTGATATGTGTATTAGAATTTTCAAAAGTTTTGTTTAAATAATTAAGTAATTCTTCTTTCTTTAATTTATCTAATCCGCATGACAGTAGAGTTATATTATACACTATTCCATTTAAGCCATTCAGTAGATGGAGCTGGCAACAGCGCAAACTTGAAGTAGCCGAAATTACATTGGGTAAACTTGTCTCTTGTCTCCAATTTCAGCCAATCAAAGAAGTCTAAACTATTCCCTATGCTCTGCAATACTGAATGGCTTAAATGGAACAAGGTATAATTTCGTATATGTCGTTCATGATCAAATAATCTCGTAGTTATTTTAATGATTTTTGGAATAGTTTTTTATTACATTCTACTAAGTATTGTTTTTTTTTTTTTGAAAATATATTAATAATAGTTTTATTGTTGTTGGGCTTTTGTATTATAATTTTGTTATTAGTGTGTTTTTCACAATATTGTTTACTTTGAAATCTATTGTCTACTTGTTTTGCTAAACCTTTTCCGAATTTCAAATCCTAAGGCCCGGTTTTACCAACTTCATGTTAAGAAATAACATGCGGTTAAGTTCATGTTAGTAAAAAAAGTTGTTTTTATGTTTTTCCATTCCATGTTATCCATAACCTCAAGCTAAAGTACATGTTATCTTAACATAGAAAAAGTATATGTTAACATGGTAACATGAACTAACCTTCAATTTTGTAATTGACTGAGGGCCCTATTCTATAACTAAAAATCCATATTTTGGTTATATGTTAATTTACTTCCGGGCCTATTCTGTAACTCAGTGGTTAATTTTTAACCATTGGTTAATTTTTCTAACCAATCTAGTATGTTGACACATAACAAAAAAAGTGATTTTTAGTTGTCAAATCAATATCTATTGGATAAAAATTTTAACCAGTGGTTAAAAATTAACCACTGAGTCACAGAATAGGCCCTGATTTTTAGTTGTCAAATCAATATCTATTGGATAAAAATTTTAACCAGTGGTTAAAAATTAACCACTGAGTCAGAATAGGCCCGTTCATTGGTTAAGAAATTTAACCAATGGTTAAAAATTAACTACTGAGTTACAGAATAAGCTCCTGACATTGTTTAATAATTATCAGATTTTGAATCCGTATGATATAAATACATATAGCGATTATGAAGAGGTGCCAAAGCCAATAAGAGCAGTAAGAATATTTTGACAGGCCATATAATTTCGAAAAATATAATCGGAAAGAGTTTTTTAAAGGATTCAGGTTGCCCGCGCTGTCATAAATATTATAGTATAGAACAAGTTGAAGATGCCATTCGACATGAAATGGATAAATAAATATCATAGTTAATTTGGAGAGGTGAATTAATGGAGAACCAGTCCTTGGAGAGCAAAATATTTATTGATACATTAACAATAAACAACACCGACGTTTCGGTCACAAATTGACCATCCTCAGGGTTAGTTTTAGTTATTAATAAGGGTTAATGGGGTCTATTCACTATCGAAAAAAGTTAATAAAATAACCACAAGGTCGAGGTTAAAATTTTAAACCATCACAATAACTGTTTTGCTATTCACTAAACAAATTCTGGTTAAAATTTTAACCAAATTGGTTAAAATACATGGTTATTTTTGGCTATTATAACAGCAGTCGTGAAGTCGGTGTTAGAAAATGACTGCATAGGTTAATATGTTAATGATATATATTTAATA
Source organism: Harpalus rubripes (assembly GCA_963082715.1). Classification (NCBI taxonomy): domain Eukaryota; kingdom Metazoa; phylum Arthropoda; class Insecta; order Coleoptera; family Carabidae; genus Harpalus; species Harpalus rubripes. The sequence goes on from OY720456.1 coordinate 25,872,856, forward strand.
GTATTTAAAAAGCATTTGGTGCCATGGCTGCTGGATATTTATTAAATTTAGCTATAGTACATCAATTGGAAAACGAAGAACGGTAAGTAATTATAAAACTTTTAATTTTCATAAATTTGTAGGTTATGTTCATGTAAATTTTATGTTTGCAATATTTACACATATTTTTTAGGTATGAATTCAGGGCTAATCTAAGGCAACTTAGGGACGTTAGTAATCCATTCGAATTGTCGAATGCTCTTTTTTTAAAATACTTTCGCTTATCCAAAGATAGTGTGCAGTATTTAATTAATCGAATATCCCCTCTCATGCAAGATTCACAACGTATAACTGCCATTCCAAAAACTTTAAAAGTATGTTAATACTAAAATATGACGTAAATTGTCTAAATGTAAAGCAAAGTGTGTAATGAAATATTTTTGTTTAGATATTAGCAGCATTGCATTTTTATGGTCAAGGGGGATACCAATTTGGAATAGGTCAAACATTTCTCTTAGGAATGAGCCAGCCATCTGTAAGTAGATGTATAAAAGAAGTGTCTCAAGTAATTGTTGATAACTTGTTAAATGAATGGATCAAATTTCCCAGTACGGTTGCTTCAAAAAATGAAATAAAACGAGGGTACTTTTCGATTATTCAAAAATTATATTAAGAATATCAATAAAAAAAAATATTTTCAGGTTCATGCAGAAGTTTAATTTAAGATTTATATAAATCTAACGATGCATTCATTTTAAAATATATTTTAGATCCACCTCACATTGTCGACGGAAACTGGTATGCACAAGGACAAAGAATTCGGAATAATATAATACAGTTCATTAATTAATCTTATATATTTTGGCATCTAGAATTTTCGTTTTATAATTTAAGAGTAAATATATTTAACTTATGAAAATATAAATATACTTATAAATTAAGCATTTATTTATTTAATTTCTCTGCAATATTATTTAGTCCTGCAGCCATTTCACTGACTGATGTGCTTAACAATTTTATAGCAACAGCCAATTCCTTCAGTGCTTCTGTTTGCTCATTGACGTTTGAAGCTAAGGCATTCACATTGGCAGATTGTCTCCTAAAAGTTCTAGAAGAACGGCCTCGATTAGCAGTATTTGGTTTTGTAGGCGTTCGATTTTTATTTATAGTATTCTTGTTATGTTCCTATAATTATATATATACATATAAATATTCATTTTATTTATATACTTATTTCTTAACTATATTACTAACTTTTTCCTGTGTAATTATAGTATCTTCCATAATAATGTCCATGTCCTCTAGATTTACTTCTACTGCTTCTGCAATAAGCACTTGTTCAAATTCCCTCGTAGATAAATTCCTTTGTCTTTCCTCTGTAGAAGTATTTTCAATATCAGTATCCAATTCAAGTGGGGCTTCTTGAACTGGTGCACCTTCAATTGCTACTTTGGAAATCAATCCTAACATTCTTTCTTCAATTACAGACAGTTCCTTAACCTTTTTTGGGCCACCACCCGTAGTGATTTTATCAACGTGAACATCTCTGCATCGTTTCTTTACATTATTTCTGAATTCTTTTATGACCTTAAATATACTACGTTATAAATCACAGAAAAATTATGAATATAAAACTTAAATTTACCGTTTTCCATTCTTGTATACTTTTAGTAGGGCCTGTACCGCTGCTATTTAACAAATTTGTTAAATTCATCCAAAGAGCCTCAACTTTATTAATATTTTTAGGTTCTACTTTTCCCAAAACCAAAATCTTATTTTCTTCCAAAAAATTTACTATTATCTCGATTTGTTGCTTGGTAGTTCGATTTCGTTTCTTAACCTTATTCTCTATAAAAATAATTTAAAATTATTAACTTTTTTACATATTATATAGTTTAATTACAACTATAATTTCATCAAATGTGTAAAGATACTAAATACATACCTTGTTCAGTCATTTTTAAGTAATATAAATTCTTTTATTGTCAAATGAGTCAAATGTCAAACTAGAGTTCGTATTACACTATGTTAATCTTTGGCATTAACATCTCACTTCACAGTGGAAATTAACCAAAGCAGTTATTTTCATTTTCATAACCGTGACGTTAACTCAAAACAATAGCGAATAAGAATTTATACGTACATGGTTATCGTAGTGGTTATAATTTAAATTTTAACCTCTCATATAAACCCAATTTTTTTTAACCATTTAGTTAGTGAATAGACCCCAATTTAAGTTATTAATAACTTAAACTAACCCTGATGGTCAATTTGTGACCGAAACGTCGGTGTCGTTTATTGTTAATGTATCAATAAATATTTTGCTCTTCAAGGACTGGTTCTCCATTAATTCACCTCTTCAAATCTATATCAACAGTTGATTAAAATTTACTGCAATCATAGTTAATGGTTTAAATCAATAAGAGTTTTTATTACATAAATTTTATATAATTCCAGAAATCATGCATTGTCTCCTGCAGAACAATTATTCATGGTTTGAAGATATGCTACAGGTTTCTTTAGATTAGTTGTCGCAAATTTTTGTCAAGTTTCTAGATCAACAGTAATCACAACTATTGCTCGAATAAGTTGGGTCTTAGCAGCTCTAAGACCTTATTGTATACAGAGGTATACAGATGTCTACTACTCCTGAAGAAATTGTAGTAAGAAAACACGAATTTTACAATATTGCTCGTTTTCTAAATTGTATAGGTGCTATAGATTTACACATTTACACAACGTAAACACCCAAACCAAATGAAATATTATGAAACAAAATAAACAACTGTCAAAATTCAGTATTGTCAACTGTATAAAACTCCATTTTCAATGAGAAAATTGTACCAACCTTATAAAAATAACCAAAAACTTTGGGTTAGCTAACATGGAGTTTCCATTTGTGTGGAAAAACGTTTACGATGGTAACCGGATATTAACTTCATGTTAGTTTCAACTCCATGTTTCATAACCGCATGTTAATTTATACTTGGTAAAACCGGGCCTTACTGATACAATGTGCAAATATATTTGTTTCAGTTACGTCTGCTTTATGATACGTTATTCTGTGAGGTTCTCGTATCCTTGATAAATAGTCAGCTATTTTATTCGTTTTGCCTTGTACATATTCAATTTTGAAGTTGTATTCTCCAAGTTCTCTCTTATCAGTTATGTTGGCTTTCTATTTTGAGTGAGATCAGTGTCGCGCCTGTATTTTTGATGAGTGGAATCAATCATAACTGCTAAATTTTGAATATATTGTTTTTGTAAGACATTTCACATATCTAATAAGTATTCAAATCAGTGCCGACTTAAGACATTTTACCGCCCGGGGCTAACTTTTAAAAACCGCCATTCTCAACAAAGAAAAAATCGTTTTTCCAACATCAAACTGCAAGAGCCAGGGGAAAAAAGATAAATGTTACAAATTTTGTTTTTTCATTACGCGAATTTATAGTTATCTTCGAATTGGTTCTGAAACGTTGGTTAATAGAACATTTCAAATGTTCACAGGAAAAATCTTCGCCAGAATCACAACTTCGCAGTCGGAGGTTTTTCGCTACATCAGTCACTCGTCCAAACTTTTTGCGTCGTTTGGTGTTTTTATTAATTGTTTAATTCAGTGGTTAATTTTTAGCAACTGGTTATGTCAACATGGGTAAGTACTTAATTGGTTAAATTTTTAACTAGTTGCTGAAAATTAACTACTGAGTCACGGAATCTCATCACTGAAACCGCTTTTAGCTTACAGTACTCGTACTGAACAGAAATCGGCTGACCAAGTCATATAATTTGCGAATATCGCTGTCGAGCATTTATCTTGTCTTATAATTTCTGAGGCCTGTATCTTAGGATTGTTACCGTTTTGCCTGCTTTACACATACTATTTAAAAGCGCCCACCCTCAATCTATTAGTACAAAACATCTAATTTTGTTAGAAAATGGACATTCATCATTTTTCAACTGGCTATTAAATTGTTTATTTAAAAAAAAAAATTAAGAACGTGCTCTGGTCGGTGTACCGCTCTTTACATACCTACTCTGACCCTGATTCAAATATATCTACGCGCATTCTGAAGTAATTAAAGAATTTGTTATGCTTTATCTCCGTATCTTGCAGGTAAAAGTGGATGCACCCAATACCGTCTTTTTACCTTCTCTGTTTTTTCCTTTGTAAATACATATAATAAATAACATAAAGACAATGTTCTTTTCTTCATACTGGGCACAATCCGTCAACAATACAACGCCACGCCATTGTGAGCGATATAACCACCATTCCGATGGCGACATACTATTTATCTACCTGCATGAAAATCTGCCCGACACCGATACCAATGCCGACAATATCGGTGTGTGTGTGAAACCGCGCTTAGCATTATTTTAAAAGATACAGGATGGTATTGTTCGTTTCTGTTAGGAGTCGAAAAGAAACAATTTGTCTACAAGAAGAAAATGAATTAATTATTAATATTTAGTAGAATTTAATAAAAATATTTGTTTGGTTTAGCATCTTTTTCAGATACCATCCTCCAGAAATCTTTAATAGAATGAGGCAAAGGTTTTTGAATTACTATAAAATAATCTTTTTTCAAATCCATCCACAGGAATTGCGTTTATATAATATAAAAATCATCGCGAGAGCAGAAAAAATACATATAATAATCAGGAGTCAACAATCTTAATAATAAAAATCTGATGTGGCCAGCACCATTATTATCTTTCGTCAGTTGTATGAATTTTAAACATTCCATACAGACAGTTTCTTGTGAAAGATTCTGTATTTCTAGTGCATTAATTACCTTTCCTCAGTTCTATGTATATTGTACAAATTGAATACAGAAAGTTTCTTAGAATTCATTCTATATTTGCAGTAAAATTATAACACAAACATACTATGTCAATCGCACTTGACATTGACATCTGTATGTCAGAATTTTTAAAATTATATTAGTTGTTTCTAGTGTTAATGCATAGCTGGCTGCTCTATGAAATTTAATTTCTTTATACTTTTTTAAATACAATTTCCATTGAATATGAAGTATAAAATGTAATCAAATCGTATAGAGAATAAAATATCCTTTTTAAGACACAGAAGACACAGAAGGTAAATTAAAAATTGTTTTAATAGGGGATTCCGATCGTGACGTCACAAAGTGCGCCACTTGCGGTAAAATCTTGAACTTTGTGGACAAACAGACATTTTCTGTTTTCAGTTAGTGATGAAAATGATTTTTTTAAGTGCAGAGTTAGTGCCAGGGGTGAAATTTTAAAAGAAAAATATTGATCATTCGGTGAATGAACTCAAAAGATGATTAGAGTGTTGTGATCTGAAAAACGCCAAAAAGAGCGATTTTATTTTAAGGTTAGTTCAGGCTGGTTACTGGGTATTTATACTAACTCAAAATGTTTTCATAATTCAAAATTGTATAAATAATAATAATATATTACCCAACATTGATGGTGGTAAATGGGTATCTACGTCAGTTTCATGTAATACGTGTGTTGTAATTGATACAAATATAAAGTGGAGCTATTTTATAAGGACCACTACTTTCACGAAACCATTTAGTTTTTTGTAGTTACGGATAAACTGCGAGAGCGGCTTGGGAAATGAAATAAAATTAACTCCTTTCATATTTATTTATATTTATTCCTGTAATCACTCTTACAGAAGCCATACGCGCACCTAGTACCCATATTTTTAATATAAAACACAAATTTCATAAGGCTATTAACGTGACAGCACGATGACAGTTACTTGTTTGTCCATATAGTTCACAAAAATAACGCGACGGGGCGCTTAAAATTCGCTTAATCGGAATCCCCTATTAATGAGTAGGTATATAATTGGGTATTACATAAAATTGAAATTAAAAAAGCTGCTTACTGAATAAGAACTGAAATATTTATTAAAGCATATAAAATATACAAAAATGAAATCAATGTTAATATTACTCAGTATCGTCGATTAATTCGTCATCGAAGTTGCATTGAGTCTCTTCATCGTATATTTCTTCTTCATTTGGTTCAATTAGTGCATATTCCTCGATTTCGTTTAATAATTGTGGCAGAGAGTCTTTCTTTACTATTCCAAGATGGAATGTAAAGAGTTCCACCGTCTGACAAAATCCAGTTCTGGGTAGCATTTTAACTTTAGTATTCCGGTATATATTTCGGCACCTGCCAAAATGTCATTGGCTCTGACGAAATTGTTCAACCACTAAGATCCGGAGTGCCAAGTTCACTACCATAATGTTGAATTTGTGTCATTTATTTTGTCGCTCAGCGTCAACTGTTTAATGTGTTTCTACAAACATTTGCTACCGTTTACTTGCCATGACTGATGGTTAGGTTTTGTTACAGGTTATCTTCTTTATAAAATTTTAATTTTTAAAATATTGCTCAAAATACATAGCATATATAATACTTGCTTCTTGAACATTCCAACCTGCATTTCAGCACCATTCAGTTGGACCTCTGCTCTCTAGCGGAGAATGGCGATTTTGAGCGAGTTGGCATGTTTAAAACAATTATGTTTAAAGCCTGCTTCAGAGTTTACATAACGTAACATAACATATCATAGCATAACGTAAAGAAAATATGGATGTACGTAAACCGGTATAGTATTTCATAGTTTTCGTAAGAAATATAACATAACACAACGTAACTTAAGAAAACATAGAATATGGCCAAATTTTATTTCCTTACGGATACGTTATGTTAATCGGTTATGTTCGGACGCGTACGTGAGTCGTCGTGTACCACATTTCAAAACAACAGAATAGCTGTCAATTGAAGTGTCAATTCCAGTTTGTGTTTGACATTTAAGTTGCTGTGAAGATGGATGAAGCATTACTAATTCCTTTTGTTGAGAAATATGTTTTAATATATGATGAATCTCGACCAGATTTTAAGGATAAGAAAAAAAAATATAATGCATGGATTGCAATATCCGAAATTATGAACCAGTCCGGTCAACATCAAACTGAATATATGAGCAAAATACTTAACATGAAGTTAGGAGATATTTATAATACTTGGAACTATGAAACCTTCACTGGTTCCTTATGTTACGTTATGTTATGTAATGTTATGTTATGATATGTTATGTTACGTTATGTAAACTCTGAAGCAGGCTTAAAACCAATGTTTACATATGTATTAAATGAAAAACATAGAAGGTAATTACACATCCTACCAATTCTTATAGAAATTTGTTTAAAAAAATATTTTAGCATGAAAATAGAGAAGATTTTTCCAGAATTATCAAAATCCATTCAGTTCAGTGTACCAGATAATGAATTACATTACTAATTAAGAAATGTTTTTATTCAAACTGATTGTAAAATTTTAATTTAAGTGACTTTTTTTCTTTAATATAAAGTTGAACAATTTTAAAATACCTATACCTAAGAATTTGTCAAAATTATTGATTTAAAGCTAAAGGCAATAAAGGCAGTTCCCGCCAGTCAAGATGATTTGAAGAAAACCCTAAACCTACTTGTACGAGTACTAATGGTAGAGAACTGTTCAGTCTCATAGAATATTTAAAAGTCATTAAATGATGACAGCATAATTAATATTAATAGATCACACTAGCGAGGAGAATAGATTACAAAAATTAAAACTCAGGAGATAAAAAAATTATTAATAATGACAAACATTGATTACAACAATGACAAACACTGATTACCTGAAAAAATCAAAACATAACGTATTTTGATCCAATAATTACATATTTCTTTTAATCTTAAACCTATATATTACATGTGTAAATCTGATGTATTGGTGCAAAATCTTGACGGAATCTATTGCTTATTCTTATTCAACTACTTACATAAATATATTATGGAATATGTATCTTTGCACCTACATACCTACCTTTTTATATAGTATTATTTTTATATTAACAATCGGTTCTATTTCATATTTTTAGAATACCTACTAAATTACTGTCAAATATACTATAGCATATTTGACAGCTAGACAGGAATGAAGTTAGTCGTTCTATAAGAATAACTTTGTAGCCAGACTTGTTACAGAGGGAGTTACAGAATAGGTAATTTTACTACTCTGTAAGCTGTCGTCTTATAGAGCTCTATAGCTTATAGAGTCTATAGAGTTACAGTCTTACAAAGCAAAGTTAAAGAATAGCACCGTTACAGATTCGAACACACGAGATTCTATAAACATTTATGTATATTTATACCGAGTGTCTACTTTTTTATGGACCATAGGAAATACAATGGTAAAATTTTCATAAGCCTGTAATTTCTGCCCTATTTATTTTAGATCAAAACTGTACAGATATAAAATGTTTAGAATTAAAAACTACATCAAATGGGACTCAATTTATTGATGTAATAGGTTTTTGTCTTGAGATGAACGTAATATAAAATTTTCGTTTTCAGAGTGCCATGCAAGACAAAACATACAATTCAAATATACGTATTATTTAACTTTGACAAATAAAAGTTTATTAACTGATATTTAATTGTAAATACATATTATTCCACAGTGTTTTTTTCTGCGATGGTAAATGTATGCATGATTACTTATAATATTCGGCGAATATTATACGTCTATTTTGGTTATTAATAGATGGAGTCTAACGTTAAATATAACTAAAATTAATAAAATTACCCCTTAACCTTAAAATTAATTTTAATAAAAAGTATATATATATATATATATATATATATATATATATATATATATATATATATATATATATATATAAATATAAAATCCCAGTTCTCTCCCTTGTTTTTCCGAGTTGTTAGGACCACTGGCATGGTTTACAAGTTGAGTTATTTTGACCACTTTGTTTAACCTTCCCTTGTCGTACAGTGTGTTAAAAAAATTCCTTATTCGGAGTAGGCTATGAACAGTGAAACGTATGTTGGATCATTATTTAATTCAAAAGTCAAGTTATCAAAATTGGTATTAAATTGTAATTTTAAGGAGAAATGACAATAAAGAAGGATACGGTATATTTACATTCGCCGTTTTCTGATTTGTTTCCATTTCTAAAATAAGATTCAAGAAGATTTCTTTAGATAACATTTTTGACAATATCTCATGTCAATTTGACATTTAATTTAAAAAATTTAAATTGACATACGTTTCTTTATTCAAAGCCTACACTGAGTTAGGAATTGTTTTGAACACACTACTACTGATGATGAGAACTTAGTTGTCGAAATACGTTTTTATTAAATAAATTAATGAAATCAATAATTTTTAAAACATTATGACATATGTCATCTATTTTCTGCCAAACTCAAACAATACAATACAACTGTTTTGCTATTGCTCATTGCATTCTGTAAATCAAAATTTACTATTGTAATTCCTATGGTCCATAAAAAAGCAGACACCCGGTATGTAAGAGTGTACGTATGTGATTTTATTTTGTGATTAAAATATTCATAATAAAAATTAGCGATTTAAAAAAATAAATTTACGGTAATAATTTGTGTTGTTGTAGAATAATTTTGGCTGCAGTGTAATATAATTTCAATAAACTAAGTTGGCAACGCTGATATGGACTGAGGTCTCCATTCTCTTCTTCACGTTCCTCCCAATATACTTTAATTTGAATAGAAGAAGTAGAACAAGTTAATTCTGTTACTTTTCTAGGAGCTAAAATAAATTAATTGAATATAATATTGTACTTTTGTATTGCAACATTTATTACCATCTTGGGCTGTCAAGAAAGTCTTTATTATTGGTTTAATATTAATATTTTCATGTGATATTTGTAATGTATATTTTCTAGAAGGTGTTAATTCTTTTATAAATGTATTATTCTCTTTGATTTTATATTTATTATTATTGTCAATTGAAATGTAATAATCTTTTATATCGCAATTTTCAGCATCATCAGTCTACAAGAAATACATATTTAGACATTAATTTATTTGCTATAAATATAATTTACCTTGAATGAAACTGTTGCATTTCTAGATTGAGCATGAATGATAATGTTGTTTTCCGAATGCGCTGCAAAGTAGTAAATAATTTAGGTGAAACATTAATAATAAATAAATACTAAGACTGACTGTGCAAATGGGAACTTGTAAAATATGATTTAAATGTATAATGGCCGGTTGGACCAATATTTTAATTGGAATTTAAACAAAAATTAAATATTCGTGCTATACTGGCCATTCGAAATGTATGTATGTTATGGAAGGGAAACATTCAAGTTAAACATTTTATTTTTAAACTTGAAGGATCGACATAAAACGAGTAAAAGTCTCGAACTTATGAAACTGCAAAGAAATCTCTCAGCACCCTTACTATGCACAAACTCAGGGTTCGATTTTATACAAATTGTTTTGTTTTGGACAACAAAATCCATACATACAAATATTATGTTATGTTAATAAACTTATAATATGATTGCTTTTTATTTAATATGTATTATCATTATCATTTGCTGCGTCTAAATTTAAATTATAACGCTTAACGGAGATTGGGAACGTACAACCCTGTGCGGTTGCGGGTAATTTTTATTTTTACCTTTCGCTAAAGAGGTATTGAATTCATGCTAAAAATCGCATATCCAGATTTTAGTGAATAAGCACGTTTTAAGGTCCCTAGAATCCGAGTATAACATTTTTACGATGATGTCCGTATGTGTGTGCGGATGTGTGTGTGTGTGTGTGTGTGTGTGTGTGTGTGTGTGTGTGTGAGCGTGCGAGTGTGTGAGTTTGTGTGTGCGGGTGTGTGTGTGTGTGTGCGCGTGTGAGTGCGTGCGTGCGTGCGTGCGTGCGTGTGTGTGTGTGTGTGTTGGATTCACGATTTCTCAAATACTATAAGACTTAAGACATTTTTAACTACGGATTCCTCAATCTAACAATAATGGGAAGAGTTGATTAAGTTTTGGTAACAATTGGACAACCGGAAGTAGTAGTTACAAGAAAAAAATCATCTAAATATTATTTATCGAAAATTTATGTAAATACTTATATAAAAGAACGTTAAATTCTTTATTCGATAAATATAAATTCATTATTATATCTTCTATAGATTTAGAGATAAAGAAATGCATATAAAATAATTTTATGTAAAAATTCTCAAATCTAACTACTTCAAGGCAAGAAATTCAAATGTTTGTAATTGACACATAAATGTCAGTGTCAAAAATATTTGTATGCCACTGTCAAAAATATTTGTACATTATTATGAAGATTATGAAAATAAAAAAAGTCAACAACGCAAAAGAATATACGTAAAAAAGAATATAAAAGGAATTTGTGAAAAAATGACGAATATAAAGAAAAAGAAAAGGAAAGTAGTAAAAGAAAATTTCAGGATATTGAATATAAAGAAAATGTATGTATTGTACATAATTTATATTAAAATATCCCATAGATTTTGCAAATATATGTGAGAATTATTTTGTAGTGAGACTTGAATATATGTATTTGTATCTAAAAATATTTTGCGTTTTATGCGTACATACAACCAGGTAAAATATCTGGCGAGAGGTTATGTGCTGGTAAATGTAATTGAAAGGCGTTTTATATGACAATTCTTTGATCTTAAAAAAATAATATGGTTGCGGTTAAAGCAAAAGAATTATTATAATTATTATTATTTTTATATTGTAAGGAATGGTGAGATTATATTTATCCAGAACTAAGCAAAACACCTATTTAATAAATAGGTACTTTATTTTTTCAACGTATTTAAAATTTTATAATCTAGGAAAGTATGTAATTTTTTTTTATTGTAATAAGCAGAGCCGGATTATATCTCCTGTAGGCCCTAGGCACACTTGATCATTACTCATTACATAAAAAACAAAAACGCGCCTACATCTTCTAATGGATACAAACCGAAACGTGGATAAATTCGGGTTTGGGTATTTTCTGGTGTTTAAAACTAGTTTTGAGCAATTTTTTTGGATAATGCTCGAATTCGGATATACAGGATGGAATGCGAAATTGGAAACACCTTTTGCTCTGAAGTTATTATAGATACCGAAAAATTGTCATTTTGAGAAGAAACATTTAAATATTTTCATTAATACCTCAAAAACTATCAAGTTATAAGGTAAGAATCCTTAAACTATTTTAAAGCAAAAAATATTTTCTATTAATTAGTGAAATAATATACAAGGCATGCCATTTAAAAAAATCTGATATGGCCAGCACATTACCTTCTGTCAGTTATGTGAGGCATTTACGAAAATTTTACCGGTGAACTGTTACTAGTATATATCGGTAAACAGTTGTTTATCAGGTTATAGCTACCGGAATCGATATTTTAAGAACACAAGTGGTAAACAGGGTAGATCCATAACCAATGAAAAAATTTGAAAATTTGAAACAGATTAGTAATTTGACGTAGTTAACAAACTGAGCAGTCCTACTATGAATACATTTCCACTTTTAATGCGCGCGCTTCGCTTTGCATCACTGCCTTTTTTGAGATTAGATTCTTCTTGAATCCGGTAGATGGATCTGGTAGATATTGTACAATTTTCGAACACGGTAACTTTTTAGCACTCGTGTTTTCGAACGCAGTCGGTAGATGCGGTATCTACCGGTAGAATTTTCGTAAATGCTTATGTATTTTCTATAAAATCCATACAGAAAGTTCCTTGCAAAAGATTCTAAATTTCTTGTATGTATATTACCTTTCGACAGTTGTATGTATTTTATACAAATTCCATACAGAAAGTTTCGAGCAAAAATATCCTATATTTCGAGTAAAATTGTAACACAAATATACTACGAATGTCAATTGCACTTGACACTGACATCTTTCAATTAGAATTTTCTTAATATAGTAGCTGTTTCTACCATAGCTGGCTAATTTATGAAATTTGATTTCTCTATAATTTTATAACTCTATATCCATTTAATATGAAGTATAAAATGCAGTCAAATCGTATAAAGAATACAATGTTCTTTAATATTTATAATAATATTAAATGTGAAAATATGATATTTAACATTGTTTTTTCAAGAAAAACTCTTAAAATCTTCAAAAAATCAGCTCTTCATATGGATGCAACGAAGAGGAATACGACAGAATTATAATTTTTGGAATTGTAGTATTAGAGTTATCGTAGACGAATATTTTGTTACACACATATACACATACACACATACATACATATATACATACACACACACATCATCGTAAAATTAGTAAAATCGTATTCTAGGGACCTTAAAACGTGCTTATTCATTAAAAACTCACCACCAAATTTTTTGATCAAAGGCAATACCTTCCTTATCTAAAGGTGACGGAAGGTAAAAAGTACAAATATGGCAATATCTACGAAAATTAAACTTTTTTTACTAAATTTATACAGATTTTGTTAGCTTATTAAAAGTACAAAAAACTTTATTTAAACAAGTTTTCGGTATCTATAATAACTTCCGAGAAAAAAGGTGTTTCCAATTTCGCATTCCACTCTGTAGCGTGTAACATTTATACACTTAGGAGAGAATGTTATTTTTCCTTCGGTGTTTTGTAGCCAGAGGGAGAAAATCATGCATTTCTCTCTCTTCTTGTGTAACAAACTATGTATTAAAAATAAATACGAATAAAGAAATACATAAAAGTATTTTAGATAATATTTAAAAACCTAAGTATTTAAATATTGCCCATTTCTGTATGCATTTATATCTTTTTGGCGAAATTAGATTGAAATAAAACATACGTTTACAGCGTGTTTCAATAACTTCTGTAGGTAAGTTATTTTTGAAAGCTTCCCCACTTCTAGTTAGAACTACGGCTCTAATTTGATACTTTGTTTCTTTGGTTAAGTTCGTAATTTTTATTTCTATTCCTGTTTTGATATTTGGTTCTAATTTACTACAATTGAACCATTGGCAATCAGCCTAAAAAATATAACATGTACTACACGGTTTTACTGTATTTATATATTTACTTCACATACAGGTCCATCTTCTCGGCACTCTATTTGAATGTAAGCAGCTACACTTTCGTTCCCTTTCATTGCTATATTGTCCAATCTTACAATCGCTCCGGAATAGAGAACAGTAACAGATTTTGGTGCATCCACGAGATAAGGAAGATCTGTTCAGAAGGTATATTAATACTTACAAGGTATAAGATATTTACAAAGAAAACAAAAAATAAATCGGACATTTTCATAATCCCGGCGTCATGGTGTACAGAATATTCAAGATACCGTGTGTAACATTGGGATCTCGAGAACTATACGGTCTGGTTTGTAATTGCCGCATGGTTTATTATTATAATGTTTATTTACCTAACAGCCATTTTTATTTGCGTAGTTCAATGTCCAAACAAGTTATTAGATACATTATAAATTGTTTGTTCGCTAACAAATTTGAGAGGAACTTGCAATAGATAATAAATTTGTTAGCTACTTAAAAAATAATCTGAAATAAAAAATATAATAAAATGGAAATGTATTGATGAAATTTGTTATATTATTTGAAATAATTGATAATATTACTTCGGAAAATTTATACTGTACGAAACAGACCTAATAATTTAAATTTGGATCAATGAAGATTTTTTTAGACTATGCTAAAAGCTAGCATAGAATATATTCTAGAATTAATAGAACATATATCATCACGGCACATTACCCATTGCTGGGTGTGTCAATTTGATTTGTACACAGATTTCGGTAATGATGATGACATTTTCGTGCCAGAATACCCTCTCTAATCTTTTATTTGAAGCATTATTTCTAAAAATCAAAATAAAACCATTTTATTAAAGAAAAACTTAACAACTTCAGGTAATATATCACTTCCGGTTAGCCTATTTTATCCAAAATCTATAATATTATTCTCATTGACATAAAAGTCTAATGTACCAAATTTGAAAAGTTTAGAATTCTATTTTAATATAAATTTTCATTAAAATCTATTATATGCTTCAATTAAATACCACTTCTGGAAATTTTATAATGACCAAAAAGGGAGGTGCACAACTAGATGTTATAGCAGTCCTAAATAGATAAGTAGAGATATGTAGGTACGTATATACATACGTCACGACGAAATTAGTCAAAATGGATTCATGGATGGTCAAAATGGATATTTCCGCTGAAATCTGAAAACCGAAATTTTTCGCGATTACAATACTTCCTTTACTAAGTTCAAGGAAGTAAAAAGTTATTGCAATGTAGTCATTTTAACCTTTTTTGGGAGCTTCATAGCTCCGTTGCTATTAATTGTACAAAATAATCTTTTAATACCAAATTTTGTCCTATACTCATTTTACTATTATAACATTTATGTGCTGTGCGGGACTTAGCAATAACTCAAGAGTTCTGGACAAACTATACTTATAATCTATAAATGTAACTATGCCATGAATTAAAATGTAATATTGTAATGTGAAATTTTTGAAGACCTAAAAAGTTTCGCTTCTGGAATTGTATTCTATCCGTTCAAGAATCAAGATTCAGTTAATACTGTAACGTGCGAGTATCAATGCCACTGCATATAGAGAACGGTGTCGACGACCCTGGTTGAACGTATTAGATTACTAGAATATAACTGCCGCGCGCAGCAGGCCAGCAGGCGGTCGACGCAAGCGGGCACCTGTGTAAACAGCCGAGGGAGATAAGATTTTGTATTCGATGTCATTATCGTGCGGAATATTCGAGAGCTTTCCAGAAGGTATTAGTGCAGCTATATAAGACGACAAAGCTTTGTGTGAAAGTTAGTCAGTTCAGTCAGTTGAGTATACAGTCGGTCAGTGGAAGACAGTTGACGAGTGGAGTCCCGTGAGGGAAGAGGAACAGTTGATTGGTGATACAAATAAATAGTGACATAAATCGAGTGATATAAATATCGCGTAGACAGTCTGCAATCGACCGGAAGTGGCGGCAATCTAAGATTGGAATACGTAGTGAAATAAATACCGTGTAAATAAATAGTCTTGTGTTAATTGTTTAAATAATAATAATAATAATAATAATAATAATAATAATATAACTTTATTGACCAGAGTCAACGGCGGGGTTCAGCCAAAGGCTGCTCTTCCACCCAACCAGTACAGTAAATTACAAAAAAAAGGAAAAAGTCAACATGAGTACATAGCAGGAAAGTATAGCATAATATGCCAAAAAGCAGATAAATGGGGTTAATTTATATTGAAAAAGATTACTAATTTTAACATGAGCTTTGAAAGAGTGTAAAGACAGAGATTTTAATTCACTTGGAAGATTGTTATACAATTTGGGTGCAAGGTAAGAAAACGCATTTTTCGATTTATTTTTTTTATATGAAGGTAAGATATATGAATTCTTATCACGTAATTGGTAATGCTGTTCTTTTAATTTTCATGTAGATAAGGGTAACCTGTTAGTATGATCTTGTGAATTTGACAAAGATAGAATATCTTCACACGTTCATCCATATAACGAAGATTAGATGAAATATGAAATGAAGAAATATGGTTATATTTACGCACATTATAAACGAACCGTAGGCATGAGTTTTGAAAAGCGTTATTTTATTTTTGTCGTTTCGTGTCAAGTGTGGAACATATACACATGCACAATAATCGAGTATAGGTAGTATCAAGGTGTTAAATAGACTTAATTTTATTTTTGCTAATAATAACTTGCGATATGTCGAAGTCTAAGTCTAGCCTCTATTACTTTTTTTTTTGTCAATTGGTCACGAAAGTTAACGTCTTTGTCAATTTTCATACCCAAACTTTTAATAGCCAAACAACGATTTAAGATTTCTCCTTGCAATTTTATATCATCTGTATCACAGTTTCCAATTACTAAGAGCAAAGATTTATCAGTATTTATCTTGAGCCCATTATTAGTAGTCCATGTAGACAACTTTTCCAGATCCTCATTTATATAAAAATAATCTTAGTGTTTAAGTAATTAATAATATTCTTAGTCTTAAATTAGTATTTAATATTTGTTTAACGATAAATCGATTTTTTTTATCGTTTTAATATTTATTTTTCGTTTAGTAAACTTTTATATTAATAATTAATAATTCTCTGATTTTTACACTTCATCGAAATTAATAAACGTTACAATGCAGTTTTAAAATATAGTCCTGATAATGTCGGATTTGGAATGGAGAACCATTTAGTCATCAGAGAATTAACTAATTAAAGAAATGTGTCCAATTTATTTTTGCTCAGTCTGTAAGTTCATTTTTCCTTGATAGATCACTTACATTGCTGGCATAATGGTGGCAAATATCCTTCCTCACAAGCACCGCAAATTCCATTTACTACATTACATGGATTTTTATTCTGACATTTTCCGCATTTCTCCTCACAACGGTATCCATAGTAACCATTTTCACATTCTGCAAGAAATAATAAATTTAAGATGAAATTTGTGATAAGCGTGTCTTTCATATATTCATTTGTTGAACTTACGAGTATTACAATTATTCTCTTTCCATTGATAACCAGGAGCACAAATACAGGCAGCCTCACTGTTTGCTGTTGGAGTTGCTAAGCAAATTTTATGACCCTGACAGGTATTACAAGATATATTACAATTCAGTCCAATATTGAAGTTGTCACAAACTGGTGGTTCTGCAAACTCATCAAATAAAAAATTAATAAAATACTTTGTTGTGTATGTCAAAATATTTACCATAATTTTGAATTTCTTTATTACTATCAAACGTCCAATCTGGATATTTTAAAGAATGACAAATCAATGGCTTATTATTCTTCGCAGTAGCTCTTCTAATTTCTGAAATTACAAATGGAAAACGGTATAACTCAAGAATTATCGGTACGCTCAAATAGGCTATTTTAGCTCAATCAAATTAAGAGAAATTAGTAATACGAGTACAGCGAACGTACAATGCCCGTCAGAACGCGCATTATTTACCCCGGGCGTCCGAGTTGAAAAAAGGGGTACAGAATATACATTTTTTCTCGGGGCCCGTAAAAGATATCAATTTAAAATGAAAAAATGTATTTAGTCAAAGAATGTATCTAGGTCTTAATTGTGTTAGATTTTCCATTTTTTTTAAAATTTCAACACAACCCAACATAGATTTGACTTTGAAAAATACATTATAATTTTCAAATTAAATTTTATGTAGCCTATGAATAATTTGTATTTTCTTTGTCTATATATCCTAGAAATGCTCTTTTAGGTATGCTTCAAATGAAGTCTTCTAATGGCATTAATACCTTTATTACATTGAAATTTTGTTTTTCTACAGTCAATATACAAAGTAGCCATTTGCGCTCTCTTTTATCAACGCAAAATGTCACTTTGCCGCTCATGCGTGACAAAGTAGAAAAAACGCTCGCTGTCCAAATTTCTAACTATACAATGTTGAGAAATGTCAGTTTTCTACATTCTTAATAGAAACGTTTAGTCAGGAATTAGTGGCATTGTAGTTACACATTTACCACCTTCCAAGTCAATCTGACATATAACTGTCTCTGTCGGTACATTACATAACCAAACAAAATGTAGCACTGCTGTGAAAATAAAATAGGGCATTCATTTGCAAAAACGAAAGTATAATATACTTAGATTAGATTGAAGCAATAGCTCAAGAAGAATGGAAAATAACGATAAATTAAAATTAAATATAAAATAAATTGTGTGAAAACTTTGGCGTGAACGCTCCCAATGGACATCCACTTTTCCACTGCAAATGTACTTGAAACAAATAAATTATACAAAAACTTATAATATTCATTAAAAATTGGCACTAATTTTTTGAAAAAACGAAAGCCAAAACATGTTGAAATCATATTTGAATACGTTCCTATCTTCCCTATCTTCACTGTAAAACTATTGAGTAGTACCTGTAGTACTGTAAGTACAAAGTGTACATTTTATTATATTTTGTTATGGTGGAGGACTGTAGAAAAAATCTTGTGCGTTTCGAGCACAAATGGACATTGTCGATTTCGAGAGAACAATCTTTCAATCAACAATGTCCCACTTTGCACTCTTAATACACAAATAGCTATTGTGTGTCAGTTATTGAGCTGCCAAGCATCATAATGTTACATTTTTGTTAAAATTAATTGCTACATTTTTGTCAAAATAAACTATTTTTGTGCAATGCAACTGTTACGGCTAGAAAATTATTTATCAAATATTAAAATTATTTATTTTTAAAATCTAGTAGTCAAAATTATATTTTGTGTACATCAATTATACGGTAAAAAAGATAAAATATATGACAAGTTGTTTGTAATAACGAAAAATTTGTGAAAAAATATTAATTCATGAAAGGCAATAATTAATAAGTGCAGTTATATTAAATAATTTTTTTTTAATATATTAAATAGATGGCTTTTATCGTCCAAACTTGTGAGGATGATTATGACTGACGCACAAGGGACACAAGAAGGGGCAAGGTCTTACCAGTGAGGTTCATCACGGCTGGAGAAAGACCATGGTTTAAATAAGATTTCTCGTTTTAGGAAATTTGAAGCTAATTAATTCTAATTAACTCTAATTCATACTAATTCAAACTACTAATTAAATATAATTCAATCTAATCTTCTACTACTAATATTACTAAGTATTTGATAAAAAAAGTGCCTGTTTCTTGGAATATTGAAATAGCCAGACGGTCTGTGAGTAATTGTTTCACACCCTAATCCTAGATACTAAAATTGGTATTACTTAAACTACTCGGTTTGGCAAGGATCTGGTAAAAGTTTGTAATAATTAGAAAAGCTGTTAGGTTTGCTACATACTATGCGATGCGTTTATTCGCGATTCGTCATGCGCGATGCATGATTCGCGGGCAATTTGTGCAGCGACTTTTTCCTTCAAAATCGATTCATAAACAACGTAGTTCGTGTGTTCGCAGTGATTCGCTGTTGAAGGCAATAAATTGGCGAATATCATAGGCCACGCATTAACACGAATCACTGATTCAACAAAGTTGCCAGTTCTTTAGTGCGCGTTATTTCGTGTATGTATGAGATATTGTTTGTTTAAATAATTTGTCCTGCATTGTGTACTAACTGCATATTTGTCTGTAAGCACGGCTACAACAATTTCGTTAAAAAAATCCTTTTTGTCCCAAATTCTGTTAACACAATCGCCTCCATTTTAATTTTAATCTCAAATGTTACCTTTAATATGGTTTTTGAAAAATCAACTGGCACTGCCGGGGCTTGAACCCGGGACCTCCCACTTGCCGGGCGGGAGCTCTACCAACTGAGCTACGGGTTAACGACGATGTCAATTGATTTCTCTTGCACAACCAGCCCGTAGCTGGTAGAGCTCCCGCCCGGCAAGTGGGTGGTCCCGGGTTCGAGCCTCGGCGGTGCCAGTTGATTTTTCAAAAACCTTTCTAAGTT
Source organism: Harpalus rubripes (assembly GCA_963082715.1). Classification (NCBI taxonomy): domain Eukaryota; kingdom Metazoa; phylum Arthropoda; class Insecta; order Coleoptera; family Carabidae; genus Harpalus; species Harpalus rubripes. The sequence goes on from OY720456.1 coordinate 25,893,148, forward strand.
ATTTACTTTACTGACATTTGTCATGATCCTCTTTCCCTAAGTTACCTTTAATGTCGTTCAGCAATTAAACCTTTTCGCTGTATTACAAGCACTAGCAGCTAGATAACACTTTTGGTTATTGAACGTACCTATTATGCAAAAGAAAAAGAAATCAAAACCAAAATGGAAACAACTCAGACGTAGATTGTGAACAGACCACTCGTATTCTTGTTGGGACTTTTGAATACTCTTGGGCCATTGTGATTAAATTATTAAAATAAACCGTATCTCATATACGGGCCCTGGAGAAGCTAACGCGCATTAAAGAACTGGCACGCATTAAACGCGAGCTTTGTTCAATCAGCGATTCTTGGTAATGCGTGGCCTTTGATATTCGCCAATGTATTGCCTTCAAGAGCGAATTACTACGTTGATTATGAATCGATTTTGAACGACAAAGTACCTGCACAAATTGTCCGCGAATCATGCATCGCGCATTACGGATCGCGAATACAAGCATAGTCTGTAGAGAGCTTAACAGCTTCTTTAATTATTTTGGATAAAAACTTCAAATACAAATTGTCGAACATAAAATTCTGCATCTTAGTCAAGAAACATAATTTTGTGGTACTTCACGTATTCATAACAGTCCATAATAAGTGTAACGCTTCGTTATATTCAAAACGCCTGTATTATAGCAAATTTTTTATTCATAAACATTCGTTATCCATAACAACCGTAAAATCCATTGTAATATTTAACGACTCGAATTTCGGCTGTAATACGTATAACGGCAAGTTAAATAGGAATTTATTAATTTGTTGAAATTCGATGGAAGTAATTTTGACATTGACATGTCAAGTGTACATTTTCATTTATTACAATTGTCATAAGTTACGGTTAATTAATTTAAGGATACTACTAAATTACTAGAAAATATAATTTTTCCTATCGATATCATCATCATCATCTGCTTCTCCAATATTATTACCAAATATCACCATAACTTTACATTTTTCTGCATTGAATTTTTGTGATTTTTTTCCAGGCATCATTTTACACTTTCATATTTTCTGCATCAGTTTTCAGTGTCCATTAACATTTTCTTCTATTAAATCTGGATACCGATTCTTGAAATATGAGAATTTTCTCACAAGGTGACATAAAATTTCATCTCTCTCACTCTCATCTCATTTCATATTTTCTCACTTTTTTAATTCCCGAAACAAAGTGAGATATATTTCACCTATCTAAATGGCCATGATTTAGCATGTGAAAAATTTGACATAAAAGTGTGATTTTTGACATTGACAGTACTACATTGGACTCTTCTTTGATTGTCTTTACATATTTGCCGTGATATTCTTATTTTTATTTTAGCTGCTATTGATAATGTTGCCATTCGTAATTACCTTTTCTAGATTTATTGAATTTTGAATCCGTTGTCCGTATCCGTAGTGTGTGGTCTATGGTAGGCAGTCCGCGGGCCAAATTTTCTTCGCACCTATGCTTACGAGTGACTAACGTATAGCTAAATTTTGTATATTAACTATTTATTATTATTACCGTTATCGAACAACTACAAATAAAATGTGTCTTACTACGTATAAACGTATTTGTATTGTATAAGTACATGTGAAATATTTAAAGGTTGTAATTATAATAGCTAAATGTATGTCATTTCCAACACCAAGCTGGGTACCCACAAATTAAAAAACGTATAGTTACTTGGTTGGTTGATTTAAATTGTCATCCAAGCGATCCACTAAATTTTTATTCAGCCGAAATACATATTTCAAAAATTTGGTTCAAAGAGTAATTTCTGTATTTTCCAAATGCATTAAAGCAACAGTTACTTCTCTTTCGTCAACCATGATATTTATTATTTTATTTATAATATTAATTATTAATAATATACTTGAGTATTAAGCAAATTTCTATTCAACAGTGACATTGATTCTCACCACCAAAAAGGTGGGGAGATAATTTTCATGTAGTGAGATGAAATGTGAAGTAGTGAGACGACAAAATTATTTCAAGAATTAAAGAAAAGAATCTCACTACGACGTTTTTCTCACTTCTGTCAAATCTCACGGACATCTCATTTTTCAAGAATTGCCCCCCTGGTAGAATATCAATTTCCACATCTCAAATATATTTTCCCTTTGTCTTTTTCTTCACCTGTTTCATTTTTGCAACGCAAAATGTACAAAATATTCTCAAACTCTGTGCACTTAAACAAATGTCAGTGTCAAATTTGAAATTTTCACACATATTTTTTTGTATTTGTTTGACCTGATGTTAGTATTTAATATCAAATAACACTAGGAATTATTGAAATCTGTCGTTACAAGACGAAGCGTTATATTTTGTTTTTATTTTTTGCAAATACTCTGTTATATTTGACGAATGTTAAATTATTACGGTTCGTTTTGTTACGAAGCGTTATATTGACTTTTATGAATACGGGCATCTTTTATTTGAAAATATATTTCATAATATTTAGAACAAATTAATTAAATACGTTAAATGAGTAAAATTTACCCAAAGCATTCTCTAAAGTTTCAAAAATAAACGCGCTTTCTTGGGTGTTAATAATGAACAATTAATAAAAAAATAAAATGATATTAAACTATTGGACAAGGTACAGTAGAATATAAAAGCATATAATCGCACTCCCGTAAAAATCTTTTTTTTTTCACCAGTGACCGTATTAATAGATTATGAAAGTTACCATTGTTGGAGCATGTTCGAATACCGTCCATAGCCCAAAATCCATTATTTCCTTGAACAATTAATGAGACGTATAACATATATCTCAAATTTGGATTAGAATTTGAACGTCCGCTTTGTAGTCTGATGTTTTTCCATGTAAAATATTGTTGTTGTGTGTCTCCCTAAAATGCAGTAAGTACATATAAATATGATACTTCAGATCTTTGCATAAACTTACAGTAACTATTGCAGATGCTACTGAATTAACTTCTCCTTCTTTCACGATTTTTAATTTCATTGTACATTTTTCACATAACGTAACATATAAAGACAGACATATAGATGTGGGAAAATAAATATATGGTATAGGAAGAATATTCAGCTTAGTTGTTGTAGTAGAAAATCTTAAGTAATTATCTGCAATATTTATATAAATTATTTAAGTATTTAATATTTTCAGGACTTATTAATATGAAAGGTATTCAAATTAAATACATATGCCCGTATTCATAACAGGCCATAACAAGGGTAAACGCTTCGTTATATTGAAAACGCCCGTAATATAGAAATTTTTTCAAAGGTCTAAATCAATAAAAAAAATAGCAATTTTTTATTCATTAACATTCGTTTTCCATAACAACTGTAAAATCCATCGTAATATTTTTGCAACCGCAAAATGTACAACATATTCTCAAACTCTGAGCACTTAAACAAATGTCAGTGTCAAATTTGAAATTTTCACACATAATTTTTTTTATTGTTTGACCTGATGTTAGTATTTAATATCAAATATCACTAGGAATTATTGAAATATGTCGTTACAAAACAAAGCGTTATATTTTGTTTTTATTTTTTGTGAATACTATGTTATATTTAACAACTGTTAAATTATTACGGTTCATTTTGTAACGAAGTAGTATATTGACTTTTATGAATACGGACAATAGAATGTAATAATATATAAAGAGTAAGTGTAGTATTTTAACGGTTATGAATTAATCAAGTATCTTATTATTTCATTTTTAATTACTAAATAATCTAATATGCCTTCAGAATATCTAATTTCATCAATTTATTTCAATATGAATATTTGTTTATTCATTTAACTAGTTACCAGAAAATATGATTATACTAATATTCACGGAAGATTACTATTCAAGGTCATTTGTTCGAAGAAAGAATACACTTCACTTTATAGTAGCAGCTTAGCAAGATTTTGTATTAGAAAGAGAAAGATTATTTGACCTATGTCTATTTAATTTATGTGGTGTGACAGTGTAAATAGTGGCCTTACTTTCTAACACACTTTAAATAATAATGACATATGTCGTAGAATTACAGATACCTAATTATCTACTACACTGCCCTCTGTGCTAATATTTACCCGATGGCGTTAACGTTTAAATCAAATTATTATTCCTTGGTTTATAAGTTAAATCTGTTTTTGTATTTTGCAAAAACATAAGTGAAGAACATAAATCTTTCAGAAAGGCATTATTTAGAAGAAACATAATTTTCAAATGAATTACTCTTAGTTTTTCAGTTAAAATGTGTCCATAAATATTTTATGTTGCACGCCTATGCATACAAAATGCAATGAAGTTATCTGCAAGTAATATATCAGACGGCTCACAAATGACCTTGTTTACCTAATCACATTTAATAATTTAGATTATTTAGTAAATTGCGCCTAAAATAACTAATTTAATACCAAATTGGATTACCAAACTATTTCAATACGATGAACATCTGTTAATGCATTCCTGTCATCAGTATAAAACTTACCAAAAATTTTAAAAAAATGTTTTTTGAAATTAAAAGTTTATTTTATCATCCATTATTTGCCACCCTTTAAAAATGATTTAGTCATCAAAAAACTGCTACACTGAGAACCTGCGGAAGCTAATCACTCCGCTTCGTTCCGTTTTGCCTTCCATCGACGCTTAATATAACATCTCTCTAACTTTTCAAGGAACTCCATTAACCGCGGTTTTAACTGACATAAAGGAGGGGTTGGAAATTAACGAAGGACAAAAACTAGTTCTGTTGAATAGAAAACAGATTTTTACACAAGTTTTTCATTTTGCATTTCCTCACTCTGGGCCGTAACCAATCGACTCTACTCGAAGAGTTATATTGTGTTCATATGATTTTCACATTCATGTGCTCCCCCTGCAAATCGTTCTCCAATGCATTTTTCATTGAATTTGCGAATCAAAGTTATAATGTTACCAACACTTCCAATTTTTTGATAACTAATTGCTATTATGGTGGCGAACGTAGGTGAATGAAACATAGATCATACATGTATATCGTAACTAGGCGCTGAGAATATTTTATTTGGTGACAAATCCGTAATTTCGGTGACACAGTAACACAGAACTGATTTCGCGCGGGATAAGAAAGGTATACAATTATTCACGAAAGATGACTACTCAAGGTCATTTGTTCGAATAAAGAATACACATCACTTTATAGCAGTAGCTTAGCCAGAGCCGGATCTAGATATTTTAGCACCTGAGGCAAAAAGAAAAATTGCGCCCTCCCCCCTCCCCCCAATCTACTTAAGTTTACTAAAAGATCTTTCGCACGAAGCAACCGTAACGGGAATCGATAGAAAAATTCTTAAGCTACTTGGGGTACGATTCTGTTAATCTATATTCATGTACAATTTTTAAAGGTATAAACTAGAAGCTACAGTTACCTTGGGAAGAATGTATAAAGTGTACATCTTAAAACTCGAAATTGCATCTGTCATTTCTAAGCATTTTATTCACTTATATTTTAGAGCTAAAATTAGCAGTTGATTTTTGCAAAACACACTCATAGCTAGTTTCTCACCAGAAAGAAATCTGAAATCTGTTGCTACGTTGTTAAGTTTTTCATACATCCAGTTTAAATGAAATATAAAAGCATCCAATGATTGATTTATTTTAATTACAAAAAGTTTCTGGTCAGAAAAATTGCTTCTTTCGCCCTGTGCTTAATACATATGCAACCTCTTTGCCCTCCACAGTATATTTGCATTCCTCAAACACACTTTCGAAACGATGATCCCTCATTTCTTGCAAACACATTATCAGTCCTTTAATAAGTTGAGATACCTTCAGCACAGTTATATTTTTTGACTATACTACTACTTCATCTACTTGAGTTAAAAGTTAAAATATTATCTCAAATTGATAACGTACACAAAAAATGTAGTTAATTTTCAATTATATGTCAATTATTTCTGTAAGATCAACTTATGCAGCACGAAAGCGCCCTGCCCTAAATGCTGATTGCATTATTTAAATTCACCTGCGCGATCTGTGCTAAACATAAATTCATTTAATGTAATTTTTATTATTACATATTGCAAATAAATAATCTTCATTATTGAGGTAGTTATCTCATTAAGGCGCTTTTATAAATAGGTAGTAAAAAATGCTCTTTAGGTCTTTTGGTTGGCGCCCCTTTCAACTTTAAACATGAGGCAAGTGCCTCGCTCACCACACCCTAGATCCGGCCCTGAGCTTAGCAACAGTTTGTATTAGAAAGAGAAAGATTATTTGACCTATGTCTATTTAATTTATGTGGTGTGACAGATATACGTAAATAGTGGCATTACTTTCTAACACACTATAAATAATAATGACGTATGTCGTAGAATTACAGATTCCTAATTATATACTACACTGCCCTCTGTGCTAATATTTACCCAGTGGCGTTACCGTTGTAATCAAATTATTATTCCTTAGTTTATACTTAAATTTATGTTTTTGAATTTTGCAAAAACATAAGTGAAGGACATAAATGTTTCAGAAAGGCATTATTTAGAAAGACGCATATTTTTCAAATAAATTACTATTATTTTTTCAGTTAAAATGTGTCCATAAATATTTCATGTTGCCTGCCTATGCATACGAAATGCATTGAAGTTATCTTCCATGTAATATTATATCGGACGGCTCACAAATGACCTTGAATAGTCATCTTTCGTGAATAATAGTTTATGTGAATAGATTGCTGTTATTTTGAGTGTCGCTGCATATAACTGTGTACATCAGCCTTTCTTAACCTATGGGTCGCGACCCAAATTTGGCTCGCGAAGGTGTTTGAGTGGGTCGTGTAAACTATTCAGAATTTTATAATTTTCTTTACTAAATGCCAATCATATTTTTCTAAAAAGCATATGAAATTTACAATGTAGAATTGTTATTGCTAATATCTAGACTTTGAGATCATTTTGGTTAAAAAAAGAAAAACCATTCTTAAATAATTGAAAATATTATTATTACCTTTTGCTACTATCTATGTATGCGAATCTGATTTTCCTCCTCTCGTAATTACTAAAACTAAATTTAAATTTTAAAGAAATGCATTTTCAATCATGTTCAAAAGTAAAATTGGACAAATATGGGACGGTAATATTTATGGGACGATATAATAGCAGGATTGCAGTCTAAATTTTTATTGTTTAGTCTGGGGCCAACATTTCGCTGCCACTTACAACTTCATCCGGGCAAAAAACTAAGGCAGTAATATTTATGTATCCGTATCAAATTGTAATAAGATTCGTTTTATTTGAAATTGTAGATCTCATTACGGTGTTAAATTTATATTAATTTCTTTGTAAATAGATATGTGATATATTCGTTTTTCATGAATAGATTATTGTATGACATTTTTATTTTTGAATAATTTTCTATATAATGGGTCGCGAAACCTATACAGTAGTTAAATTTGGGTCGGAAAAGGTTAAGAAACGCTGGTGTACATCTTTATTGTTGGTTTCACGAACGTGAGAGTTGATCCTTCGAAGACGGGCGAATTTCATGGTTGGGGTCGAAGTGGAATTTTTACCGGCGGCTGAAAATATTGACTCTCGGCTTCAGGTGGAAATTTGTCAAAAGGTAAAGAATAAAAAAACCTGGCACAATACACAGTTGTTAATCTGAGTTACAAATAAATGTCTGGGACTAATGAATTATCTAGGGTCTTGCGATTGATAAGAAATAAGTATTTTTGTTGGCTAATGTAAATAAATAATTAACGTTAACGTACATTCATGTACTTTCCATTCTACCGTCGATATATTTGATCGAAGATACATCTTGTTTGGAGACAAAGGATTATCATCATCTTTGTAATCCAGCAAAAGCTTTTCTTTCGTATCTGCATTCCAAGCCCACAGACGTATTTGATTTTCGTCTTTCGTCAATAGAAAGTGTTTCCATTTTGATGCGTCCAACAGCTTTTCCTAAACATAATGTATTACATTTATATAACATATACGAGTACATATACAGGGTGCAACTAAACGAGCTACCTCAATTAATTTCTATATTATTAAAGATACAATAAAATAGTACAAGACAATCTTATAGAAGACCAAGGGGGTACCCGAAGAAAATATTGGTGGTTCACAGGTTACAATACAAAGTTATATTAGGACTAGTGGAGGAAATAAGTATACTATAAGTAAATAATTTAATTCTTATTCATTCCTATGGTTATACTTTTTTAATGGGATGGTATATATTTTTAGGCCCATTCAATAGAGTATTTTTTCTGAATTCAACCATGTAATCATTTTATATACTTATATATATATATATATATATATATATATATATATATATATATATATATATATATATATATATATATATATATATATATATATATAACAAAAATATTGATAATAATTCAATTTGAAATTTAAATAAACTTGATGTTTACATTTAATTTTTTGTAGGCTGTGTATGAAAACAATTGAGTTTAAATTGACATATCATACACAGCCTACTGAAAATAGGCTATAAAAATAAATAATGGGCTACTTGCGTGCCATTTTTTTATTTAATATTTTAGAAGAGACGATAAAACCTTGCTACTCATATTTTTTCTTTTGGCAAAATTTTCATTAATTGGCCAGAAAAAAAATATGAAAATTTAATATTTAAATTACCGCCACGTATGACGTAGAATTACGCCGACCAATGGATGGCCGTAAAGCCATAACATCGGTACGCAACGGCATGTGCGGGTAATTTAAATATGACTGATCACCTATTTGACATTTGAATAATTGTTTGGAGGTTAATATTTTAGTTTGTCATTTTAATCTTTTATGAGTATAAGCTAAGTTAAAATCCTGCTTAACAAATCGAAATACATAATAAATGTAACAGAAACCACGCAAATTGAAAATAATAAAGAAGAGAGACAGTGACAGAAAAATGAACTAATGTCAAAATCATATTAAAACACTCACTCGCTCGCCATCTACAGGTTACATTCTTAAATATGCTTCTCTTTCTCCAGTTCAAAATAATAACGTCAGAGAAAATCTTCATTCTTAATTTATTAAAAAACAAATAATTTTTAAAAAATAAAATTTATGTTTTTACATACGTTTTCAACATTACTTTAGGTATATAGTGATAGATATCAGATTTTCAGTACCACGCAAGTAGCGTATTGGAGATGCAGTCTTGGTAAACAGTGTTTATAAATAATAATTTAATTAACTTTGCTACGTTTCGATTCGAGGAAAGTTAATTAAATTACTATTTAATAAACACTGTTTACCAAGACTGCATCTCCAATTATTTCTCATCATCCCGAACATCATACTAAGTTAACTAATACCAATAAATAAATTTATAAAAATAAAATTTATTTAAATTTCAATTGAAATTTTCTCTATATTTTTGTTATATAAAGATATAAAATGATTACATGATTGAATTCTGAAATATATATATATATATATATATATATATATATATATATATATATATATATATATATATATATATATATATTGCTTAGCACAAAATGACGACCATTTTCATTTATATTTTATAAAATAAATGTGTTACAGATTACAGCCAACGTATCCTCTTTATTAAAATTATTTTGGGAAGTAAAAATTAATTATGCTGTTGGCAGGATCCAAACACAAATCTCCAAATTTTGTTTATTACCTAGCGCACACGCTACTACTGTGCTATCTAAACTGTTGGTTAGTAACCATTTCTTTCCGGGATATCAATAATCCTAGATATTCTACAAAATTTTCATATTTTTTTCTAATATTACACATTTAAATTGACTAATTTAGTCTGTAGTCCATAGAAATAGTAATCTCCAATCAGTATACCAAATTTCAACTTAATATCTTGCTCCGGAGAGATACTATTCACAATTATTAAAAGTTTCCACATGTTAATCTCCTATGTATCGGTCGGCCTACGACATCCAGTTACTGGGGCGTGGTTCCTAAATCAGCAAGTGTGTCGCACTGTCTAATAAGTACTCAATGCTTCGAAAGGAGTCTATACAGTGTACAGTCTAGCATACAGGAGAAAAATTCATTGACTTCGAGAGGTTTCTTAGCTCAGTTGGTTAACGTTAGAGTTAGAGCATCCTACCAGAAATAGAAAGGTTCTGGGTCAAATTCCAGTGAAGCCCATGTTTTTTTCACAAAATACATCTTCGTACTAGATATGTGTTCGAAAGCAACGCGTAAATTGGTAATCAAAAGTTTATCAATTTGAAATGTAATTTTCTTATGACACTATTTATTTTGATATCTTCCCTATTCTGGTGAATAAGAAATCTTCACATTTAAATTCAAGGGTATAAAAGTACCATATTTATGTGTTAATGTTATAATTTTTTTATTTTTTTTTTGCTTGAAATAACAACAGCTGCAACTTCTTCTTTATTAATATTCTTTCACTGAAGACCTACCTTAAATTAATAGTTATTTACGATATGAGTGGGATATAGACATTATTAACGCACATATTATGAATGAAATAGGGTAATCACGTAGTGCGTTAATGACGTAGTATCACACGAATATCGTACAAAATTTTATCTATCACCGTATACAATATCGCACTCACTTTAATTATGTAATTTGTAATAGCTTTGATAGCCCAATGAGTGCGGTAATGAAATTATTACCACACTAGAATTTTATTACCGCACTTATTGGGCTAACAAGGCCATTACGTAACTAAAATGAGTGCGATATGGTATAACTTATCCCACGGTGATATATAAAAATATTAACAATTTGACTTTTGACTACCATTTATTGGTGTTGGAAATAATCGTGCTTACTTTTTTTTCACTTTGGCGTACACTACAATCAGGATTAACAGGATAGTTCTCTGGAGATATATCTGGAACTCCTTTTATACATTTCCGTATTACTGTTTCGTTGAAATAGTCAAACCCATCTATTATTATCCAGTAACATTCATCGTTTCGTGGATCTGTTGCAGTACACAATACAATTTGCGCGTTACTATTTGAACGAATCGAAATGCCAATATAAAAATTTCTTTGAAGGTCATAACTTTTATCATATTTATGATCAACATATTGGTATGTATGTATCACACCGTCAGTGCGATATATTTCAAATTCTGAAAAATACAAGTATTAGTAAAATTATATGAAGTAATAATAGTTCATTTCATTTCATTTAAATGATTTCTTAACTTCTTTAATTTGGTACCAAAAAATTATAAAAAAATGTTTACATACACATATCTAATTATCTTTGTTTGTGTAACAAAATTATGAAGTGATTTGATATTTAACAGATAATCTCAAACCGACTCACTTTAAGCTTAAGAAGAAAATAAAAGTATGAAAAATTACAAAACTAGTGAAACTTTGGCTTTTTATATCGAGAGAATTACGTATTAAAAGTAATTTTGTCTGTGCTTTTAGAAAGATAAGATTTGAATTTTACATAATAATTGAATAATATTATCCCATCAAACTGTCAAGTTAGTATTATTCAATAAGTAACAGAAACAAATGTCATTAATTAACAAAAATCGGTTGAATTATGGGAATATTATTTGACAGTGTGGATAATAGTTATTTACATAAGAGTCAGGTACAGATATTTTACTGACGAGTCAAGTGTTAAACTTCTTCTGAAACGCTGCAAAGGTCAGCCCTCGAACTCGAACGCTTGGAGAACATACTGATGCCTACGTTTACTCAAATAGTACATTAAAACACAAGTATCATAAGGCAATCTGTTAACGTGCGTGCGTGCGTGCGTGCGTGCGTACGTGCGTGCGTGTGTGTGTGTGTGTGTGTGTGTGTGTGTGTGTGTGTGTGTGTGTGCGTGTGTGTGTGTTAGATTTTGGCTAAAATTAATAGACCAGAAGTGATACTTTACTTGAAGCTCTCAATAGATTTTCGTGAAAAATATATTATGATATATTCCAAATTTCATATTTAAGATTTTTATATTAATGAGAACGACATGTTAGTTTTTTTTCTAAAATTTATAAACCGGAAGTGATACTTTACTTTAAGCTCTGAACAGATTTTCGTGAAAATATATTATGATATATTCCAAAACTTGTCAAATTTAGTATTTAAGACTTTTATATAAAGGGAAGCAACATAATCGATTTTGGCTAAAATTGATAAACCGGAAGTGATACTTTATTTGAATCTCTGAACAGATTTTCGTGAAAAATAAATTGATACAATCAATACTTTTCAAATTTGGTATTTTATATTAATGAGAACGACATACTAGATGTTTTCTAAAATTGAGAAACCGGAAGTACTACTTTACATAAAGCTATAAACAGATTTTCTTGAAAAAATATATTAAAACAAAATTTCTCAAATTTGCTATTTAAAAGTCGACTATAATTTGAAACATTAGATTTTGATTATAACCTATATGATATAGTGGTACTTAATTTGGAGCTCTTAACAGATTTTCGAGGAAAAAACATAATAAAATATAATAATAATCCAAAATTTGGTATTACAGACTTTTCTATTTATTGGAACAAATTAGATTTTGTTTACAAACGATCAACCGGAAGTGATACTTTACTTAAAGCTCATTGCTATTTCAAGCATGGAATTGACGGGAGGTCATGTGTTGGCCACATCAGATTTATTGTAATGTTTTAATAATTATATATTTACACAATGAGCATATCTCCGGGCTATTCTCTGAACCCCATAAGGTGTAAGCAATTATGAAAATTAAAAAGTTTGTAAATTATGACCGTAATGACTATTTTGTTTTGTTGTAAGTTTATCATTTTTGGTTTTCTGTATTGTTATTTTTATGCTATAGACTTAAAATATTAAAGAAATGAACGTGAACCGTATCAATCCCGCATTTTCAAAGTAGCCAGATATTGTTCTCTCATTTAAAAAAAATTTGAAATCCCGATGAGACATGGTTTAAATTAGAAACGTTCGAGACTTGTGCAAAATAATCAAAATCTAAATTATAACAACAATAACTTAATCTACCGCACAAAACTCGAGCCGGATGTATTTAGAGAAGTTGCACAAACCACGCCTCATCGAGTTTTTTACCTCCCGCTACCCTTGGTAAGGGAGGTATAGGGATCGTGCTAAAAATCGCATATCGAGATTTTGGTAAATGAGCACGTTTTAAGGTCCCTAGAATCCAATTTTAACATTTTCACGATGATGTCTGTGTGTGTGGATTCGCCATTCTAACTCAAATACTGTCATTCAGAAAATTTTGAAATCTTATTGGAAAGAGCCCATTAGATTTTGGTGAAAATCGGATAACCGGAAATGGTACTTTACTAGAAGCTCAAAATAGTTTTTCTTCGAAAAATACCTTTAAATGTTATTTTCTCGAGATTAATGTTATTATAAAAATTAAAGATTATTGAATTTTCTATAGATTTGCATTAATACTTTTTCTATATATTTTATGGATAAATTTATAAAATTATCTACATTTTAAATCCCAGAGCCTACGCTTTAATTAAACAAACAAAACGCAGTTATTCAAATGTATGTAACTGACAGACACTATTAAAAATTGAATTTTTAACACGGCATACTTCAATTAAAAATGCGATATTTTAATTCTAGTGTTAAAACTAAATTACCTTAGTAATGACTAATGGAACAACAAATCGACATGTTTGACATTTGTCCAATTTTTTTACAAATACAAATTTAAATGAAATAAATGTGTTTGTAGAAAAAATAGTGTATGATATACGTGTTAAAAGTTATTTTATTTTGTTCGAAGTTTTGGATCACTCCGCTTCGCGTTGAGTTCCAAACTTCCTTCTCACAAAATAAAATGTCACTTTTAACACTTACATCATAAATAACTATTAGATGTTATTATTTCGGGATTAATGTTATTATAAAAATTTAAGAATATTAAATTTTCTATTTTATGGATAAATTTACAAAATTATCTATAATTTAAATCCCAGAGCCTACGCTTTAAACAAACAAAATGCAGTTATTCAAATGTATGTAACTGACAGATAAATGTCACTATCAAAGAACAAATCATTTCAAATAATATTAGAAAGGTTTTAAAAAGGAAAACGTAAATAGAACAATAGTAAAGGAATTCAATACAGTTTCCAGCATAAGTAAATTGTAGGTATATATTTAGATTTATAAAAATTAACGATTCACAAAAATGTTTAAGCTAATCCTCATTTTTGGATTAGTGAATTCTATTATATCCCGGTATTTAAAATTTAATCTTCATTTTATTCCTGTGTCTCAATGGTTAGAGCAACGCCTCATGTCGTGAGTGCCCTCGGGGCTCTGGGTTCGAATCCCACTAAGGCATAGATGTGTTTGAATGTGAACCCACTCTGTAATTGGGATTTAATCCTGTTGAGGGGTTTAAAAAACGTTTTATTTGGATTAGACTATATTTTAAGAAATAAACTGTCAAAATTAGAGTAAAATTTGCTAATCCAAAAAACTTAATCTTTTTTGTGACTCGGGCTGTAAATGGCAGGTATTGTGTGGGCTACACCAGATTTTTTTATTTGAGTATTTAAGTATGGATTTATTTTTCATGGTAATGGAAACTGTATTAAATTCCTTTTCTATTGTTCTATTTACTTTTTCCTTTTTTAAAACGTAACTAATATTATTTAAAATGATTAGTTCTTTGATAGTGACATTTATCTGTCAGTTACATACATTTGAATAACTGCGATTTGTTGTGTAGAAAATTTAATAATCTTTAATTTTTATAATAACATTAATCTCGAAAAAATAACATTTAAAGGTATATTTCGAAGAAAAACTACTTATTTTGAGTTTATAGTAAAGTGCCATTTCCGGTTATCCGATTTTGACCAAAATCTAATGGGCTCTTTCCAATACAGAAAAAGTTCGAAATACAAGATTTCAAAATTTTCTGAATGATAGTATTTGAGTTAGAGTGGAGGATCCACGCACACATACACGCATACACACAGACATCATTGTGAAAATGTTAAAATTGGATTCTAGGGACCTTAAAACGTGCTCATTTACCAAAATCTCGATATGCGTTTTTTAGCACGATCCCTATACCTCCCTTGCCAAGGGCAGCGGGAGGTAAAAAGCATCTTGGTATCCAAATCAAGCAAGTTAATAAATCAGTAATAACACTTACCGTTCGACCATTCATCTGTTATGGGTGCGAGAGGTATTGAAGTCTTTTTCCACCAGCAGTTAATATAATCATTTGCTAAATGCATATCTGTCATTAGTAAAACTATTCAAACATTAAAAATTCTTTTTTAAAACTAAAAGCACATTTTATCATCCAATATTTGCTGCCATTTGAGAATAATTTAGTCATCAAAATGCCGCTACACGGGGAACGCTTAATATAACATCCCTAACTTTTCAGGGATGACAAGAACTCCATTAATCGCGGTTTTAATCAGGATAAAGAAAGGGCTGGAATTTAAACTAGTTCCGTTAGATGCAAAACACAAGTATTCGACTCTACTCAAAGAGTAGATTTCAAAAATGTATTCACAAGATTTTCACATTCACATGTCATATGCACGCATTAGCATATTTCATTGGATTTGCGAACTAAAGTTATTGTTCTGAAGATGAACTGTGTGGTAGATAATTTTCTAGAAACAAATTTTATTTTATGACAATGTACTTTTGTAATTCAATATTTTTCAAAATTTTCAATTTAGTAAGTTTACATTTCCCTGAAGAAGGCATAATTCCAAACAATTTCATCAGACTGTTTTTTCTCCAAGTTTTCCCAGTAGTACATAGATCCAATCGAGAAATACATATTTAAAGTTATAATGTTACCAACATTTCCTATTTTTTGATGACTAATGGATCTTTTCAATTTAAAGAGATAGAAGATGGAGATCTGCGCATAGTAAGAACAATTGATCTCCATGACGTTTGTTTAAAAAAATTAGACGTAAAATGTGAGAAATATCTCAGATAACTTTAAAAAATCTTATCGAAATAACTTACAAAAGCTTTTATTGAACTTAAAATGTCTAGCGATGTAAATTTTCACCGAGAATACAGGTATTTTAATGACTGCAATAATCTTGACGTTTCGTTTGACAGCCCGACTGGCAGTTGTTCGCGCCATTTTCTTACTATTTGCAGCAATAAAAAGAGATAGCCCTTAAATTGAAAAGGTCCATTGATGGCGACCGTAGTATAATAAAACATAGATCGTAACTAGGAGGACGCTGAGAAATTTTATTTGGTGACAAAATAGTAAATTCGGCGACACAATAATTATTTTGGCGCAAAAATAGCTAATTGTGGCGGGCCTGTTTCATAAAAATTTCCAATAATATTAGTTAATATAATAAAATAATATTAAACTATATTACTAGTGGTTCCATATCCATGACAACCAGAATTGGGAAATATAATATAATAAAAGTACTTGATTAGGCTCGCAAGTACCTACTTTTATTACTTCAAGTACTGTATTTGAGGTAAGGTACTTTCTATGTATAGTACTTTGTACTGGAGAAGTCTATTCACTTGGGACCCGAGATGAGTATGGCTTGTGAGAAGTATGAATCGTGCAGAGTATGAACTGTGAGAAGTATGGATTGTGATATGCTCCCCTTTATTTGATCAGGATCGATTTGATTCGGGTTGGATTCGGGTCGTTTCGGGCCGGCTTTCGGCCAATCGGGACGTCCAGACCTATTCGGTTTTAAATACTTTGTACGTTAATTGTAGTATATTACATGTGAATTTAATTTTGATAAATAATATTTTCAGCGATAATATGAAAGTAAAGGTATATTTGCAATTCTAATTTGCATTCTACATACGGTATATAGCTATATGTTTATATTGCCTATCTACAGGGTGTCATATTTTAAATAAACTAACAAATATCGCATATTGAGATTTTTGTGAATAAGCATATTTGAAGGTCTCAAGAAACATAAAGGTATCAATTGTCCAAAAAAGTACTTGAACGAAAATTTTCAAATACTAATAGTAAATAGTAGATGAATTTGGTATTTTTAAATGACATTAAATCAAAGAAAATGTGAAAAGAATGCTAGCCGGCGGGATTTGACCCGCATCCTCAACATTTGGGAGCATATCACAATCCATACTTCTCACAGTTCATACTCTGCACGATTCATACTTCTCACAAGCCATACTCATCTCGGGTCCTCTCGGCAAAGTTCGATGTAAACTGGGAAAAAATACATATGCAGTAGAAAGATAGGTTCAACATTATGACATTATGAGAATAGATGTCTCTCTAGTTTCTTAAAAGAAATTTATATAGCGATCTGTCAGATACTTAAAAAAATATTATTACATTTTTAATACTTTTGGAATTGAATGAAGATGTAATATAGTATTCAACAATTAATAAAATGGTAAGGTAGGCAAATATTTGTAGTACCTATACAAATATAATAAATAAATACATACAACAAATATATCTTCCACCGATAATATTCTAACACAGAAAATAGTATATGATTATGTAGCAATAGAAGCAGGCAGTCCATTAGTAAGAATACTGTCGAACTGGAACAAAACTATCTGAAATTTCCGTTTCTTATATTCCTATCGATGTGTAAATACCTTGAGATTCTGCTTGCAGTAAATCAATTGTAGATGATTACAGACAATGTTACAGGTTTTGTACTCGTATTTCGGTATAGTAGCTCACCAATTTTACAAAACACAATATTTTAAAGTTTATTTCACCAATGAGCTAAAATCAGAACATCAGAACCTTGTAGCTGTGCACTGCATAAGTATATAAATAAATTAACGAAATGTTTTTAGAAAAATTTCGCTGTTGAAAATTAAATGCTACCACGACAACATCCATCAGCTGATTACTTAACCAGATGATATTCCAATATTTGTGAAAATGGTATGTGATCTAATTTTTGTAATATGTCGCTTATTTAACTGTTTATTGTGATTATTATTAGTATAATATATCCTTTATTCTATTATTCTTAAAATATTGTTAAAATCTCAATAAAGCTAATGGAAACATAGCACATCATATCCGTATCATCATATTGTTAAATTTATATTTAAGGTTGAAGACCTGTCATCTTGCATAAAATTTTAGTTGAGTAACGCGGATGTCAAATATTTTTCCGGTAGAAATCGAAGCGTGTTCGGCTGTCGTCGTAGTATGACATGAGAAGTATGAGTTATAAGAAGTATGGGACGTGATATGTACTCCAACATTTGTACTGTTGTGTGCTACCAATTGCGCCACGGCTGGGCTGTAAACCCACCGGCTTATACAGTCTTTTCGTAAACTCATTGGCTTGTATGAGATCCGCATCACATGTAGGTATGGGGTATTCTAACCACTACATTTAAACACCTGTGAATTGTCAGATATATTCGCACTACCTTTTCAGGAGTGTATTGCAATAGTAAATAGTAGATGAATGCTAGCCGGCGGGATTTGAACACGCATTCTCAACATTTGTACTGTTGCGTGCTACCAATTGCATCGCGGCTGGGCTGTACAAAAAATGTTGAGGATGCGGGTTCAAAGTGACCGTTACGTTATGTGTTAGCCACATAACATTTTACCTTTGGAATAACAACCCATGGAATAAAACCATTTGAAAATTTTAACTTATCCCGAAATTTATTCTATGGTTTATTATTCCACAATTTATCTGGAGTTGGAAATACCGTCCCTAAGTCTTTTTACTATAATAATTCATTCATCACTTGCGCCTGAATTATACATTTTTATGTGTTAGGTACCTATAAATTTATCTTCACTACAATTACAATATTCACTGATATAATGTTTATTACAATCGAGATACTAATATTATTAGTTTGTTTTTATGAGAATAATTTATTTTTTTATATTTTATGAAACAATTTCCGTTTTTTTAGTAACAAAATTGGATAATATTTTGCGGTTCTACACTAATAGCAGTAATACCTTATAATGTTTTAATGAAACAGGCCCTGAACTGCTATAGATTGCTGTTAATTTAAAGACAGTTTAGTTAATCTAAAAAAATAAAGGTCTGGAATTAATTTTATTATCTAGGCTCTTGCGTTTGATAAAAAATAAGTATTTTGATGGCTAATGTAAATAATTAATTAATGGTAACGTACATTCTTGTACTTTCCATTCTACCAATGAATTATATGATCGAAGATACATCTTGTTTGGAGACAAAGGATTATCATCATCATCTTTGTAATCTAGCAAAAGCTCTTCTTTCATGTCTGCATTCCAAGCCCACAGACGTATTTGGTTTTCTTCTTTTGTCAATGTAAAGTATTTCCATTTTGATGAGTCCAACAGCTTTTCCTATAAATAATTACATAATTATGGGTTCTAAAATACCGCATACATTGGTGATCAAAACTTGATCAATTTGAAATGTAATTTTCATAAGACACTATTTTCTTATTTTGATATCTCCTGTATTCTAGCGAATAATAAATCTTCAGACACAATGGGGCCCTCCGCCATAAAAAATAAATAAAATGTACACTCTATCCTTAAAGTACTAGGTACTCAATAAATAACGATTAAGATAAAAAAACATTTTTTAAATAATTACTTTCCGAAATATTTGAATTTATTAAAACATTTAAATTCGGAGAGAGATATCTGAGTATAGTACACGAATAGATGCTGTGAGCCAAAACCGAAAAATTATCCAACCAATTTGCAAAGGGATAAAGAAACAAAGTACAGGTACAAAAACAGGGATGTATTCAGTTTATTCACATTTTGAATATTTATTATTTACGAGTAATAATGTCATATAACTCTTAAAATATTCTATATAACAAACATTGCAACATATTATAGGGCGATCAAATTTATTCATTGAAGGTAAGTTTCAAATCATCCTAATTGATACGAGTCCAATCCCAAATATATGTACATTTGTATTCCTAAGTAATTATTATTTAAAATTATTGTCGTTTTTCTTTAGACATAAATATTTAGTAAATAATAAAAAATAAAATTCATATCATTATAATTACCTGAAATACCTATGGAGATTAGCGTTAAATACGGGCCAGTACGCTAGATAGGAAGACCCCCTGCAGATCTGTACTTACCCTCGATTAGTAGTTTCCACGCCCCTAGCTACAATATCTTAGCGGCTACTACAATATAGTAGACGCATAGATATTGTAGCTACGGGCTTGAAAGCTATTAATCGACTGTTGTACAATCCATCGGACTGTTGATATATTTGTTCCTACAGACTTCGGACGCATAATTATGTGAACGCATCCACGGACTGTCAGATCCATCCACTGGTCTGTGGCTGTGCTATGTACTATTTGTCAGCACGTGCGCGCAGCGAGGAAAATATCGAAGCTTAACCTGTGATTGTTTATCTGCTTTCATAAGTCAACATAATGAATGATTTGGAATTTTAATCTGATCCAAAATCATTGTTATCTGATTCACCTCATGGTCTTATCACACTAGAAGTAGTATCTCTGATTTGTCACGCATTATCCATGACTTCGGCTCATATCGCTGACTTACTTCAGTGTGATAGCTACCAGGAAGTCTTATGCCCGGTTGCAGACACGTTAATCAACGCATTGTTCGGTTAACGGTTCATCAAAACGAACAAATGCAACTCGAATTTTTGACAGCAATGATTTCAATAATTGCGTAGGCTTCCACAGTCTGAGTCATAAGAAATATTCGTTTTCCGGGAATGGACTGTGTCATATTTTGAGTCAGAGCTCAACGTTTCGCCCGCAGTCGTATGGGGCATCTTCAGGAGCAAGGGGGATAGTACTGTCTTAAACAAGGTTACCCGACGTGTCAACCACGCTAGAGGCCTCTAGCGTTCGTGTTGATGAACCGCTAACCGAACAATGCGTTGATGAACGTTTCTGAAACTGGGCAATAGATCCTGTTGTCAGATGAAATGGAATCGATTTCATTTCCTCTGACTATCGCTGATTTCTCTACTGCGCATGCAAGTACAGGAAAGTAACTTTACGGAATAAAATATAACTGCAGAAAACGTCAGAAGTTGACATTTTTTGTTTGATGCGCATAAAATTATTATGCTTGTCCACATTTGGATTTTTTTCCATCGTTTTCATACATTTACTTGAAATAATTTGATATGTCGAACAAATTTGAAATATGTTATCATTAAAGAAACCATACCATAAGCAACTTCAAGTATGAAAATCCACTAAAAGTCAGAGAAAATAGTTGTACGAATTTGCTGTGTGATAGATCGAGTTGGTCATACAAAATAAGTAAGCGAAAAAGAGTCAGAGATATGATTGTAGTGTGATAAGGCCTTCATGAAGAAATGGATGTGATATTTGGCCAACCTCGAATAAAAAAGCAGTAATTATTTAGGTATATAATATGATAAATAATTAATATTTGTTTTTCGGTAAATATTGACTAATATTTTTTCTGCAGAGGAAACAGTAATTAATAATGATGATAAGTCCGTTGTCCGTTCCAACCATACGAAGTTTCTTACACATGCCTGAATGAGTACATGAACAAGAATGTGCACAAAAGGGTTCATGAATGCGTACATGAACGCATCCAAAAAGTCGTGTAAGAACAAACCTATGATGATGTGAAATTATATTTGAACTTGGTCTTATATTTTTAAATTAGTAATTATTTAAGTCCAAGGAAAAACGACAGCGACATTAAATAATAATTACTTAGAAATACAAATGTACATACATTTGGGATTCGACTCGAAACAACAAACGTGTTAGCGCTATTTAGAATTATGAAAGTATTATGTTTAATTACTTCTCTCTTTAATTTTTAATTTCAGCTTTAAATTGAATTACATGATCGTATATTTATTAAATGACTGTTCATTTGATTATCGGTCAGTTGTGCTAGTGTTTTCGAAGCGACGACGTCTAGTTGGTGCATTTACTTCTTTCTGAAACGGTGAGTGCTATGGTATTGTGGTTATTATGTGTGGTTACTCTCACGCTGCGGTGTTGAGAAAGAGTTGTTCTGCGGTTCAACTGTTCCCTTGCTTGCGGGCTGAGGAAGAGTCTACAGTGCGGCTGGGACTATCTCATTCTCTGCGGAGATGAGACTGAGTGCTCTCCACTGCGGTGTTGAGAAAGAGTTGTTCTGCGGTTCAACTGTTCCCTCGCTTGCGGGCTGAGGAAGAGTCTACAGTGCGGCTGGGACTATCTCATTCTCTGCGGAGATGAGACTGAGTGCTCTCCACTGCGGTGTTGAGAAAGAGTTGTTCTGCGGTTCAACTGTTCCCTCGCTTGCGGGCTGAGGAAGAGTCTACAGTGCGGCTGGGACTATCTCATTCTCTGCGGAGATGAGACTGAGTGCTCTCCACTGCGGTGTTGAGAAAGAGTTGTTCTGCGGTTCAACTGTTCCCTCGCTTGCGGGCTGAGGAAGAGTCTACAGTGCGGCTGGGACTATCTCATTCTCTGCGGAGATGAGACTGAGTGCTCTCCACTGCGGTGTTGAGAAAGAGTTGTTCTGCGGTTCAACTGTTCCCTCGCTTGCGGGCTGAGGAAGACTCTACAGTGCGGCTGGGACTATCTCATTCTCTGCGGAGATGAGACTGAGTGCTCTCCACTGCGGTGTTGAGAAAGAGCTGTTCTGCGGTTCAGCTGTTCCCTCGCTTGCGGGCTGAGGAAGACTCTACAGTGCGGCTGGGACTATCTCATTCTCTGCGGAGATGAGACTGAGTGCTCTCCACTGCGGTGTTGAGAAAGAGTTGTTCTGCGGTTTAACTGTTCCCTCGCTTGCGGGCTGAGGAAGAGTCTACAGTGCGGCTGGGACTATCTTATTCTCTGCGGAGATGACACTGAGTGCTCTCCACTGCGGTGTTGAGAAAGAGTTGTTCTGCGGTTCAACTGTTCCCTCGCTTGCGGGCTGAGGAAGACTCTACAGTGCGGCTGGGACTATCTCATTCTCTGCGGAGATGAGACTGAGTGCTCTCCACTGCGGTGTTGAGAAAGAGCTGTTCTGCGGTTCAGCTGTTCCCTCGCTTGCGGGCTGAGGAAAAGTCTACAGTGCGGCTGGGACTATCTCATTCTCTGCGGAGATGAGACTGAGTGCTCTCCACTGCGGTGTTCAGAAAGAGCTGTTCTGCGGTTCAACTGTTCCCTCGCTTGCGGGCTGAGGAAGAGTCTACAGTGCGGCTGGGACTATCTCATTCTCTGCGGAGATGAGACTGAGTGCTCTCCACTGCGGTGTTGAGAAAGAGTTGTTCTGCGGTTCAACTGTTCCCTCGCTTGCGGGCTGAGGAAGAGTCTACAGTGCGGCTGGGACTATCTCATTCTCTGCGGAGATGAGACTGAGTGCTCTCCACTGCGGTGTTGAGAAAGAGTTGTTCTGCGGTTCAACTGTTCCCTCGCTTGCGGGCTGAGGAAGACTCTACAGTGCGGCTGGGACTATCTCATTCTCTGCGGAGATGAGACTGAGTGCTCTCCACTGCGGTGTTGAGAAAGAGCTGTTCTGCGGTTCAGCTGTTCCCTCGCTTGCGGGCTGAGGAAGAGTCTACAGTGCGGCTGGGACTATCTCATTCTCTGCGGAGATGAGACTGAGTGCTCTCCACTGCGGTGTTCAGAAAGAGCTGTTCTGCGGTTCAACTGTTCCCTCGCTTGCGGGCTGAGGAAGAGTCTACAGTGCGGCTGGGACTATCTCATTCTCTGCGGAGATGAGACTGAGTGCTCTCCACTGCGGTGTTGAGAAAGAGTTGTTCTGCGGTTCAACTGTTCCCTCGCTTGCGGGCTGAGGAAGACTCTACAGTGCGGCTGGGACTATCTCATTCTCTGCGGAGATGACACTGAGTGCTCTCCACTGCGGTGTTGAGAAAGAGTTGTTCTGCGGTTCAACTGTTCCCTCGCTTGCGGGCTGAGGAAGACTCTACAGTGCGGCTGGGACTATCTCATTCTCTGCGGAGATGAGACTGAGTGCTCTCCACTGCGGTGTTGAGAAAGAGTTGTTCTGCGGTTCAACTGTTCCCTCGCTTGCGGGCTGAGGAAGAGTCTACAGTGCGGCTGGGACTATCTTATTCTCTGCGGAGATGAGACTGAGTGCTCTCCACTGCGGTGTTGAGAAAGAGTTGTTCTGCGGTTCAACTGTTCCCTCGCTTGCGGGCTGAGGAAGAGTCTACAGTGCGGCTGGGACTATCTCATTCTCTGCGGAGATGAGACTGAGTGCTCTCCACTGCGGTGTTGAGAAAGAGCTGTTCTGCGGTTCAGCTGTTCCCTCGCTTGCGGGCTGAGGAAGAGTCTACAGTGCGGCTGGGACTGGTACCTAATCCTATCCTAATCCCAAAAGTTGGGCTCGAGGCTGGAGCATTTACGGGGATCCTAAGTACTCACTGAGAATATACTCATCTATTTTTATCTTTTGCAGACTATTGGCGCTCGTGGGGAGAAGTGTGGACCATCCGGAGATTGAGGATTGGAAGATTTATTTATTTATTCATTTGAGATATTTGTAATCGTTTTCTACTATGTAATTTATAATTCTTTTCTTTAATAAATTTTAGTATTCTTTACAAACGATGATTTGAAACTTAATTTCAATGAATAAATTTAATCAATCTATAATTTGTTGCAATGTTTGTTATTTAGAATATTTTAAGATTTATATAACATTATTACTCGTAAATAATAAATATTCAAAATATGAATAAACTGAATACATTCCTGTTTTTGTACCTGTACTTTGTTTATTCCTTTGCAAATCGGTTGGTTAATTTTTCGGTTTTGGCTCACAGCATGACACGCAGCATGAGGTAGCTACAATATCTATGCGTGTATATACTATAATACCATATTTATCTTTTAAAGTTATTAAAAAAAGTGTTTGTAACTTCTTCTTTTATAAATATTATATTATTGAAGACTGAGATTAAAAATATTAACAATTTGTCTTTTGACTACCATTTATTGGTGTTGGGAATAATCGTGCTTACTTTTTTTTCACTTCGGCGTACACTACAATCAGGATTAACAGGATAGTTCTCTGGAGATATATTTGGAACTCCTTTTATACATTTCCGTATTACTGTTTCGTTGAAATAGTCAAACCCATCTATTATTATCCAGTAACATGCATCGTGTCTTGGATCTGTTCCACTACACAATACAATTTGCGCGTTTCTATTCGAACGAATCGAAACGTCAATATAAAAATTGCTTTGAAGGTCATAACTTTCATCATATTTATGATAAACGATATAACCTTGTTTTAGCTCACCGTCAGTGTGATATATTTCAATTTCTGAAAAATACAAGTATTAATAATTAGTAAAATTATACTATGTACATGTAATAGACCACAAAAATGAGGTTAGAATTTGTAAAAGAAATTAAGCAGCTTTTGCTCAGAATTCGATAGTTTGTGTATTCAGTAATAGATTGCAAAAGTTTAAACCTCTAGAAAAGGTAAAGTAAGAAAATTATTAGAAATGAAAATGCTTAGCGCAAGTTGGGATACCGTATGTCGATGAGCGCAACAGAAGATGAAACATGCACCAAAATTGTAGGATCAAACTAAGACATACGCTCATTGAATTTTGTAGTGTTGTATTATTATTTAAATAATTAAAAACTGTGCACAGTTCATGTGAATATTATTGAACAAATCTGTAGATATAATGCGTTGTACAAGAGATTTATGGTATGACTAGCGAATGAAAGTTGAGGTTTAGATTATTTAATAGATGTGGTTTCTTTTGAAACATTTCACTATATTTGATTAGAAAAGAAATGGACCCTTATGTATTCCGTTACAGATGATTATAATTGTACTCAATACCAGGAGGCATTTAAAATGACCTTAGCAACATGATTCAGGGAATTTAATACCGCAAATTCTAGATCGTTCGTCTCTGGTGTAAACAACCCTCGAGTCGGAATTACTCTTAGAGGAAATTAAAAATAATCCTATTTCATAGAATTGCCAAACTAAATATAGTTTAAAGATCAAAATATTTTATTATAATCAACATCAACATAAACGAAAAGTGTTTAAAATATTTTAAACGCAACCGTTTTGATATTCCATTATCCTAGTCGGCCATTTATTTTCAGCCAGATATAGTAATGTATTTCTCTGCTTTTTAGTCCACTATTTAAATGGGTCCATGCAAAAATTTCATATCTGAATATTTCGAACAATTCTATTCTTGTGGAAAAGTAATTTTTTGACTGGATTTGGATGTGGAAAAAAATAAATTCTGGGATGCAGTCATGTAATTTTTATTATTTACTTCGACGTTTCTATCCTACCAGGAACATCCTCAGCAACTACAGAAAATTATGAATAACAATTTTTTATTGAAATAAAAAAGAAAAAACATTTGCTTCTAACTATGAGTATATGGACACTTACGAAATAATTATTTTTTACAGTTAAAGATGTATAAAATTTTGCCGTCAATTGCATTCGTAATTTAAATAAATTATATGTCAGTAATAAAATGCACACTCACTAAAGCACATGGACATAATAGCAAGTATCAGCAAAAACCATTTATTTAAAGCAGGTTTAAACCTACTTAACCTTGTAAAAAGGAAGTGACGTAAATACGTGACGCCGTTTTTATTTTAAAAATATATCTTTTACATATATTTTATTTTGTCTTTTATTATGTTGTTGTAAATAGTACTAAGGCCTATAAGGTCTGTTTTTTGCGTTAACATTATTTTATCTGTTTTAATATGTAATATTTCTAATGTGAGTCGTTTATGTAATTTTTTTTCCTTTCTAATATACACGCATTTTTAAAATCACAATTGTGTTTTAATGTTAAAGCATGTTCCGTTAAGGCGCATTTACTTTTTTGGTTTTCTTTCTTTTCATTCCTTTTATGTTCCTCAAGCCTTATCCTTAGATATCATTTTGTTTGTCCTGTATACTTAATGTTGTATATCAGATACCTTGTAAGGATTGCGAAGCAAAGTATACAGGACAAACAAAAAAATATCTAAGGATAAGGCTTGAAGAACATAAAAGGAATGATAAGAAAGAAAACCAAAAAAAAAATGCGCTTAACGGAACATGTTTTAACATTAAAACACAATTTTGATTTTAAAAATGCGTGTATATTAGAAAGGGGAAAAATTTACATAAACGACTCACATCAGAAATGTTACACATTAAAACAGATAAAAATAATGTTAACGCTAAAACAGACCTTATAGGCCTTAGTACTATTTATAACAACATAATAAAAGACAAAATAAAATATATGTAAAAAATATTTTTTTAAATATAAACGGCGTCAAGTATTTGTCA
This sequence comes from Harpalus rubripes, assembly GCA_963082715.1. NCBI lineage: Eukaryota > Metazoa > Arthropoda > Insecta > Coleoptera > Carabidae > Harpalus > Harpalus rubripes. Next base: position 25,920,437 of record OY720456.1, read on the forward strand.
CTTTTTTACAAGATTAAGTAGGTTTAATCCTGCTTTAAATAAATGGTTTTTGCTTATACTTGCTATTATGTCCATGTGATTCAGTGAGTGTGCATTTTATTACTGACGGATAATTTATTTAAATTATGAATGCCATTGACGGCACAATTTTATACGTCTTTTACTGTAAAAAATAAGTATTTCGTAAGTGTCCATATACTCATAGTTAATGCAAATGTTTTTTCTCTTTTTTTTATTTCAATAAAAAATTGTTATTCATAATTTTCTGTAGTTCCTGAGGATGATCCTGGTAGGATCGAAACCTCGAAGTAAATAATAAAAATTACATGACTGCATCCCAGAATTTATTTTTTCCAATTCTATTCTTCTCTAGGGTTTCAAAAGAAACCACATCTATAAAATAATTTAAACGTCAACTTTCATTCGCCAGTCATACCATACTTTTATGAGATTTCTCGGCCTTTAAAGTTGAGCAAAAATTTCCTTTGTTAGAAATACACGGGGATTAAAAATATGTTCTCACCGTTATGAATTAAGTTTGAATTTGAAGCCTAAATTTAACCGTTACACTTTTCTGATCTATTACGTTAATGGCATTCCGCAACGTAATAATGTTTCGATTAAGTTTATAGGTAGTTCAATTCGCTTTATAATCTGCGCTGACACCGGTTAGAAAACTTTATTTTCTTCATAAAAATACGCACTTGCAGACAAGAGCATTATTCTAGCTCTTTTCGAAAGATTTTCGGAGATTATTGATAAATCAAGTAAATCAAAACGAAACACAAAAATGCTAAAATACACATCAATGTATACGAACTATGTTCCCAATTCGAAATTATTTCCTGAACATACGTCGTCCTATGAACAAATTCTATAACCAGTGTAGCAAAAAGAAATTACCTACTTCAATTGTGTCGTCCATGCACTTTTTATTGCGCAATGCTATTTTTACGTGAAGAATACTATTATTATAAGTGCATTTCATTAAATGTTAATGATTCTAATCACAATCATTATAGTAATATGTCGATTCGTAACCTTTTAGAGGTTGGGAAATGCGTTCCTAACTGTAATGACAATCTCTTGTGTTGGAAATAACATATTTCACTTCCATCTCTTGGGGCGGAAATGTTTATGTAGGGTTTGATTAGCAACATTGTCATAGACCCCTATAATAAAGGAGGCTAAACAAATTTTGATAGAGCTGTCAAAAATATTAATAAAATCAGTGGTTTTAACGCGTTGATTTATTTTGAAAATTATTGATTTAGCAGGAGTATATGATTGTGAATAAAATAGTATACATACCTCCGATATACTATATTAACTTCTTTAATTTGGGTACCGAAATAGTTACGCGTCGAGCTTTAAACATTCCCCCGTGCTACAATCTTTTTTATTTTATTTTGGTTCTCGACATTCAAGAATTCAGTTGGTAAATATTCGATATAATAGGCTACTTGCGTGGTAGTGAAAATCTAATATCTATCACTAAATACCTAAAGTAAAGTTGAAAAGGTATGTAAAAATATAAATTTTATTTAAAAAAAATATATGTTTTTTAATAAATTAAGAAAGAAGATTTTCTTTAACGTCATTATTTTGAACTGGAGAAAGGCATGCATTATTTAATAAATACTGTATAAAGTAAAGACTGCATCTCCAATAGGCTACTTGCGTGATACTGAAAATCTGATACCTAAAGTAATGTTGAAAACGTACGTAAAAATATAAGTTTTATTTTTTAAAAAATATGTTTTTTAATAAATTAAGAATGAAGATTTTCTTTGACGTCATTATGTTGAACTGGAGAAAGAGAAGCATATTTAAGAATGTAACATGTAGATGGCGAGCGAGTGCGAGTTTTAATTTGATTTTGACATTAGTCCATTTTTTTGTCACTGTCTCTCTTCTTTATTATTTACAATTTGCGTGGTTTCTGTTACTTTTATTACGTATTTCGATTTGTTAAGCAGGATTTTGAAGGATTTTAACTTAGCTTATACTTGTACAAATTTCGCTTAAATTTGTTTTTTGATAGAAACATGTGAATAAAGTACAATGCTAAACGGAAAAAAATGGAACTGACCTACACGGCTTTGATCTATATTTACAATAAAACTTGTGACAGATCTACATCGTCACAGATTAAAATGACAAACGAAAATATTAACCTCCAAACTATTATTCAAACGTCAAACAGATGATCTGTCATGTTTAAATTACCCGCATATGCCGCACATTCATTGGTTCGGTGTAATTCTACGTCATACATGGCGTTAATTTAAATATTAAAATTTCATTAATTTTTTTCTGGCCAATTCATGAGAATTTTGCCAAAAGAAAAAATATGGGTAGCAAGTTTTTATCGTCTCTTCAAAAATATTAAATAAAAAATGGCACGCAAGTAGCCCATTGTGCTGACCAGTCCTGGCGTTTTGAATTTTAAGTATGCTGTGGTTTTTAGATATATTGTTTGTTTATAACCAATTTTATTTTAGTGTCAAATGAAAATGAATGATATCGGTTATTCAAAAGCAATATCGGATAAATTCGAGGCTGCACAGGGTTCCATAGAAGTCAAAAGACGTATACGAGAAAACGAAAATGTGATTTATCGAATTTATTGTGTTGTCTGATATTTATCTATTGGGATTTTCAAATAAGAAAACGCTAACTAGCGGCGAATATTAAAACTACAAACAGTAGTACACATTTCACATTTACATGTAACTAAAACTATATGACTACAAAAACTCTGTTATACATACTTGAATTATAAATAAAAAATACTAATAAATGAGAAAATAATACGAAAACTAAAGAAACACACTTGACAAATGTCAACTAAAAGTGTACCATTGTTTAATGCGATCAGCGCCATCTCTTGATACTTGAAAATTCCATTAAATCACGATTTTGACGTTTGGATACCTATTGCTTGGCAACTTTATAGGCCCTCGGGCGATAAAAGCCAAATTGCGCTCGCTTTTGAGGGCGAATAAACAAGTTTATGATTCCAAAATAAAATAAAATATATAATAATACAAATTAAATTGTTATAATAAAATAAATAGCGTTAGCACAGTTACTCGATTATACATTTCTGCATATATAAATAAGGTTGCCAAGTTTTTGTTTCCATAAAATAGGACACTTTTATTGAGGGGGAAGGGTTTGGAGAGTCAGTAATAAAATTTAAAATCGTGATGAAAAATGGTGGACGCCCAAGTGTGAAGGATGATATCAAGGAAGGAGGTTTTTAAATAAAACCGTAAAAGTCTAATTCACACTGTTCAAAATTTATTGAATGAAATTACCGACCGGTTTCGGTCATTTAATGACCATTATCAAGGTACCGGTTTGACTACAAAGAAAAAGTAACAATTGTACAAAATGTATAAAAAGTAATAAAATTTAACAAATACTTACACATTATGAAAGTATAGAAGAACGATATGAAATAAAATGTAACATTAAGATCGTAAATCAACGTAGTCAAAAACAAATTCAAAATTTTTTAAAATTTTTTCAAAATACGTGCAAGACAAGTAAGCGATAATGCACAACTGCAACGATGAAAAAGCATGTAAGGACGGAAAGGAGCAGAAAGGACATGAATGATCACGTAATGGCGTCGTAATCTAGTAGGATGTTAATATTCGCGCTGTTATTTAAATTTGTTTGATCGTTTAGGCAGAGGGCTGTTGTTGACAATTGATTTCTTTATTTCTAAATTTTCTAAAAAGTCTAGGACTTTGCTGTTTGATTTGAAGTGTAGGAATTCTATTTTATTAATATCAAAATTATGTCCTGTATCAATTATGTGTTCTGCAAAGGTTGAAGTTTTTTTGTTATATTTTATGCATCTTATGTGTTCGTTTACTCTGGTGTTAAAGTTCCTTCCTGTTTTCCCAATATAGCTACAACCGCAATCACAATTTATTTTATAAACGTTTCCACCCTTCATAAATCAGGGGTGCTGCAGTGCAAAAAAGAAGTTTTATTACTTATAACGTATCCATTTTCCTCTTGAACAGAGCACATTGTGGTTTTTTTGTAGAAAATTTTGGCTTCCTTGGCCGATTTCGCAAGAACGCTACGTTATACCGGAAAACAATCCGAATAATAAAAGTTGTAGCGCGTTCCAAAAGATATCGATATAGAGCTCAGAGGCGTGTCTGTGGCTATCAGAGGCCCGCCGACACGGAAGTTTCTAAACAGTCGAGTACGTGCACCGAATTGCTGTGCAACCTTTCCGGGTGGCTACACTTCTTAATCGGTAGAGTATTGTCCAAGCAACAAATAAACTAAACGCCTTGCTCCAATTGACGTAACAATGATCTGTCTTGCGCAGGACGGCTCGGCTCACTTACGTGTCTCTTTAGAAACTTCCGTGTCGGTGAGCCTCTGAAAGTGACAGACACGCCACTAAGCCCTATATCGATAGCTCTTTGAACGCGCTACAATTTTTATTCGGGTTATTATCTAATATGACGTAGCGTTCTTGCGCAATCGGCCAAGGAAGCCAAAATTTTCTTCAAAAAAACACAATGTGCTAAATTCAAGAGGAAAATGTATACGTTATATGTAACCAAACGTTTTATTTTGCACTGCAGCATCAAAGACCTTTCCATTGTCATTATTATTAGAAAAATTCAACTTTGCAGATCCAAAGATTTGCGCACCACGGCGACTTTAAGAAAACTGCGCCAATGAGGTATACAACCCGCAATAATTTCTGCCTCCGGGACATTTCCGGGTGGCTACATCTCTTAATTAGTAGGCTATAGTCACAGTAACATATGACCCAAACGGCTTGCTTGCATCAAAAAATGCAGGGTGGAGGCAAAATTTTGTTTATACTAATGTAATTAAAGTTTTTAGCGTAAAATGGTCGCCATGTTGTGACGTCAGCGTCATTACAGTAGTCCAGTTTCCCTGTGAAAATGTCACTATAAAGTGGACCATGCATATTTTGCTCATACATTCGCGATTGGCTCTACACATACTCTAATAAACACAGATTTAATATATCTGCGTATTTTTATATTAAAATCAAATGAAAATTTACTTATCAAATAAATTTATATTATAATTTATGTTTTAATTATTATAATTTCAATTTTTGTCATTGTTGTAATCATTTAGTAAATAGTAATGTAAATGTTGGATTATTTTTTATTATGAACTATGCTTTGATTATTGTAATCAATATTGTCTTTGTTGCATTTAATTATAAATAGAAAATAGTTTAAATACTATTTTAATTATAATAATGGCACTAGGTGAGTATGAAAACATCAATATTATATTAAAGAAAGTCTTAAAGTCACATTAATTAAAGCGAATAATTAACTTGATTATGAAAACGGGCAAAAATTATTAATTTTATTTACCTGATTTTTATTTATGTATAATATGTACTATCGAAGGTTTACTTAAATTAACATTCAACACTACTCCTATATATATATATATATATATATATATATATATATATATATATATATATATATATATATATATATATATATATAGGAGTATATATATATATATATATATATATATATATATATATATATATATATATATATATATATATATATATATATATATATATATATATGTATATATATGCTCTAAAGTTATTTGATCACAGTTTGTGGATACATATTTTTATTCATACAACATTTATTGTTTATTGTATATTGCCATATTAATGGTAACGTATGTCGGTTCTCTCTACTTATGACAGAGTGACGCTAACGTCAGAACTTTCGCGCCAAAACTTTAATAATTATTTTAGGCATTATTAAGCGTAATTTCATGAAAACAAAAAATACGGAATTTCTATTTTAAATTCTTCGTAACATATAAAAAATTTAAAAAAAGTTGGACGGGCCCATTATAAACCTAAACAGTTTTTTATGTTATATATTTTAAATGTCAAAGAAATGAACACGAACCGTATTATTCTCGCGATCTCCAACGTAGCCAAATATTGTTCTCTCGATACACACAAAATAGTATTCCTGTAATTGATATTTAACTGTGCTACAAGCTACAATGTTATTATTTTATTATAGTTCAGAAAAGGCTTGTATTGTATACTGGATATATAGCTAATATCAACGGTGGTTGTGGTATTTCGCTAGGACAAGGAAGAAGAAAATGGGTAGTACAAAATGATTTATTCCCTTTTAAAAAGAACGCGGAATTCTACCTTTAGGTTAGATACATGCTTCTTGGAGTTGATCTTCTTGGTAAAAAGAAAGCGCCTGTTGTATATTGTTAATAAGACAAAACAATTAATAACACTTACTATCCCACCGTTCATCCGTTATGGGTGTGAGCGGTAAAGTATTTGAAGTCTGTTTCTTCCAGTCGTCATTTTCATTCCATTGGCTACATTTTTCATTATTTTCAAAATCGCAGTTATATGTCGTGTCTATAAATTCTCCATTTAAATCTGTATATTCAAATATAGGTGAAGGCGAATTTAAACTGGTGTTCTCTTTCATGAGAATTAAGCCGTATCCTAGAGTGTTCCCGGTGGCGATACAGGTCGTTAAATTATCACGGTACAACATGGTGAGATCGGGTCGATAAGAGGTTTGACCCTGGATCTGTATGGTCCATGCTGCACAAAGTAGCGTACTGCCAAGGAATTGAAAGAATGTAATTGAAATGAAAAAAAAATAATTAAAAATTTAATTCTTGTTTAAATTTTTTAACTCCTTTTTACCTCCCGCTAACCTTAGTAAGGGAGGTATAGGGATCGTGTTAAAAATCGCATATCGAGATTTTGGTAAATGATCACGTTTTAAGGTCTTTAGAATCCAATTTTAACATTTTCACGATGATGTCTGTGTGTATGTGTGTGTGTGGATCCTCCACTCTAACTCAAATACTATCATTCAGAAAATTTTGAAACTTTGTATTTCGAACTTTTTCTGTAATGGAAAAAGCCTATTAGAATTTGAAAATCGGATAACCGAAAATGGCACTTTACTAGAAGCTCAAAATAGTTTTTCTTCGAAAAATACCTTTAAATGTTATTTTTTCGAGATTAATGTTATTATAAAAATTAAAGATTATTTTTCTATAGATTTGCAGTAATAATTTTTCTATATATTTTATGGATAAATTTATAAAATTATCTATAATTTAAATCCCAGATCCTACGCTTTAAACAAACAAAACGCAGTTATTCAAATATATGTAATTGACAGATAAATGTCACTATCAAAGAACTAATTATTTCAAAATAATATTAGTTACGTTTTAAAAAGGCAAAAGTAAATAGAACAATAGAAAAGGAATTCAATACAGTTTCCAGCATAATTAAATATGTAGGTATGTATTTAGATTAATAAAAATGAACGATTCGCAAAAATGTTTAAGCTAATCCTCATTTTTGGATTAGTAAATTCTATTCTATCCCGATATTTAAAATTTAATCTTCATTTTAATAGCTCTGGTGGCTCAATGTTTAGAGCAACGCCTCATAAGTCACAAGTGCGCTCGGGGCTCTGGGTTCGAATCCCACTAAGGCATAGATGTGTGTGAATGTGAACCCACTCTGTAATTGGGATTTAATTTAATTTAAAAAAATAGGTAGTTATTTGGATTAAATTAGACTATACTTTAAATTTTAACAAATAAACTGTCAAAATTAGAGTAAAATTCGCTAATCCAAAAATAAAGATTAACTTAATCTTTTTGTGAATCGGGCTGTAAACGGCGGGAGGCATTGTGTTGGCCACACCAGATTTTTGAATAATAATTTTTACAGCAGATTTTAAAGAAAAAAATAAAAATCAAATTATTTATTATTATTTTAGCACAATTTCAAAATTTAATATATGTTGTGGTTCTATTCCAAGAATCTTTTTGTTTTTGCCAATGTTAATGCACAATTACCTACTTCATCTTTCCTTGATTTTAAAATATTATTTTATGTACCCTTACGGTTAAAGTGTTACTTGATCCACTATAGACTTTGTGTGGAAAAAAGCACACTTTGTAAAATCTGCTGTAGAAAAATAGTTATTTATGCAGTATGAGTAAAAAGTATAAGTATGGTCTTGTTTCACGAATAGGAAAGTTTGACCGTAGCCGTGAAAAAGTGTTATAGCGTTCCATTCTTTCACCCATTTGCGTTAAAAGTGTTCTTTTGCACGCAATGTAAAAAATTACATACTTTATGAACCCATTTTAATGATAAAAGTGCACTTTTGTTAACGGACATAAAAAATAATACATGTTTGGTTTTTAAATAACCTTTTGTTCATAAAATTGGTTTCATCTTTGGCTTTACATTGCAACGTCTTGACACTATACCAATTTTAAAACATTGTATAAGCCACACTAGGTTTGTACTATTTAGTAGTAGGTATGAAATATAAATACTTTGTGGAGGGTATAGTTTGACAACTTATAAGTTAAAACTCAAGTGTAATCTTGTTTATTGTTCCATATAAGAATAATGTATTTAATACTTACATCCATGTTTTCATGACACTTTTTTATTTTAACATCACCACATTTATATACTGCTTACGGATAACTAATGGACAAACTTATGAATGAAAATATTACCGAATTTTACTATCTTATCAATTTCCGCTTGATGTGCGCAATTTATTTATGATTTAGTATAAACTGTATTTTGTACGTATAGAGGAATAAAGTTATGGTTTAAAATGTTAAAAATAATATCATAAATAAACCGCAGTTGCGGGATAACTTTATTTACAATATGAACATTTTAAAAATCATATATTTTAAACATTATTTTCAGTCTCTTTTATAAATAAACTACAGTTTAACTATTATTTATTTCTAATAGAGCAACGCACATTTTTTATAAGTCTAGTTTGAATATTGAATATTTCGAACTAATGCTGCAAAGCATTACTTTACATTAAAAAAATGTGCGAAAAAAGCTATTTTTAGTCGAATAAACATATAAGGATGATAGTATTTACTCAAAAATCAGAGTGTAGGGTTTATAGTACATTAAGATACAAGTTTCATAAGACATGATTTTAGCGCACGCGTCATTCTTAGAAACGAGCGGCTTGTCGCGAGTTTTCTAAGGGGACAAGTGCGCTGAAATGTCTTATGAAACGTGTATTTTATACTATTTTTTCTATTTTGGTCATTTTTTCAAAAAATTACGTTATTTCATGTCCAGGAATTTCAATTTCGGTTCTTTAATATGTACTTTATGAAACTCATTTGGATGTCATAAAGAAGTACTTTATGACATCCAAATGGGTTTCATAAAGTACATATTAAAGAACCAAAATAGAAAAAGTCTTTTTTAGTGCTCAAACTTTTTCTTGTCTCTTGCACAAATTTTACTTCCTGCATTGTAGCTCCTTACTGCGTAAGCCTGTTCTCTTCGATCCCGTCTCAATCTTCTTTTGGGTTTCCTCGTCCTACCCAGATATCTTGTTGTCGTCTACCCTTAGAAGTTCTACGCACCAAATCAGCTGTTTTTACTTCCTTGTACAAAGTAAAGGAAGTATTGTATTCGCGAAAAATTTCGGTTTCCAGATTTCAACGGAAATATCCATTTTGAGCATCCCTGAATCCATTTTGACCAATTTCGTCGTGACGTCTGTACGTACGTACGTATCTCGCATAACTCGAAAATGGTAAGCCGTAGAAAGTTGAAATTTTGTATTTAGGACTGCTATAACATCTAGTTTTGCATCTCCCTTTTTGGTCATTACATAATTTCCAGAAATGGTACTTTATTTGAAGCCTATAATAGATTTTAATGAAAAACTATATTAAAACATAATCCAAAACTTTTCAAATTTAGTATATAAGACTTTTATATCAATTTGAACAACATAGCAGAATTTTGTTAAAACAGGCTAACCTGAAGTTGTTAACAGTTTTTCTTGAATAAAATGGTTTCATTTTGATTTTAGAAATAAATGCTTCAAATAAGAGTTTTAGAGAGTTAAATTCTGCGTCTAGTACATCAAGAATTATTAAATTAGCCCTTTGTATAAGCGAGATATGTAAATTTAAAACTTATATACTTTTTGGTTTTTGTAATGAAGCTTGCTATGGATTTGGACAAAAAAATAAAAAATAGATGTTAATGTCAAATTACGTCAAATACGTTCCTTTTTGAGCGATGGCAGCGCCGGCTACTGGAAGCGATAAGCATCTTTGAGCTGATCATTGTCATAGCCCGGAAAATGTCAGTTTCAATTACTTGTAGTTTTAAAGCTGTAAACTTGAATGTTTTTCGAAATAAAAGTAAAGGTAAAAAAATTATTGGAAAGCTGTGACGTTTCTAGAGTCTAGGAAATTATTGAAAATAATTCGCGAAAATTAATGTGCTATTTTAAAAGAAACTCCAGGACCTCTTGGCAATAGAGCACATTAAAATATTTTTATAATGTCGAAATTAAGGTAAAATAATGTAGATATTACCAGTTTAAATAATAATTAATTTTAAAATATGTTAGGTGAAGAAAGATGCAAGAATCATATATGACTGATAAGAAGGAAACTTCAGTGCAATTTTGTCAAATTTGAGATAAGACCAGGACTTAATTTAGGCCAAGGAAACTATACTGGATTTGCCTAAGGCCTGTAATTCCCAAAAGACAAACTTTTTAATTTTAAATCGACGAAATAACTGTTACAAAATATATGTTTCACAATAAAAATTTGATTTCAATAATGAAAATGACTAATAATACAAAAAATTGATTATAACGGTTTTGTTTTTATAAAACTATAGTTTAATCGGGGAAAATGAACATGTCTAATGTGTATCATATGGCTAGAGATAATAGTGAATATGTGTCTCTCTGATTCAGAAAACGACTAATCACACAGAAAAATTATTACAATAATTGTATCATTACTGTATGTTTTTTTAATTTAATTGTGGCATATGAACATACATATATGTAAGTATAACAAGGATGTATACCTATGTAGATAATTTACTGAATATATGTACTTACGTAGAGCACCTGTTTTCTTAAAAAAAAAACATGAATTCTGATTTGATTACAATAAAGGAATACTTATATAATTACAACAGAGGAACTTTGATTACAATAATGAAAATGGCTAATCACGAATGTTTCTTTAATTCTAATGGAATTTAATTTATGATATATTTTCAGCAGCATTGTCTTGTAAAATTGTAGGTCCTAGTTTTTTGATGATGGCCTGAAAATATTTTTTGCCTACGGTCCATAAAAGTTTAAATTAAACTCTGGATAGGACTGAATAATTATAATTTTAAGTTTATTTACAAAATCTTTCTTTATTTATTAAAATATTTAAGTGATAAAAGTAATGTTTCTTGTATTAAAATTACTTATTAATATATTATTCAACTAATCAAAGTTCAGAATTCTGGGTTTTTACTTTCAAAATTTGAGAAATTTTAGAGCGCAGCGTACTCACCTTTCTTTTATCTTAATTATTTATGCTGAATCAAGTAATCATTATCGATGATAAAATCTTTTAAAGTTAAAATAACACGTAAATCCTATTGAATACACATACTTCTGTCAGCTCAAATATTGCAATTTCGGCCGATTGGCGTCGCTTCGAGCGTTACGGTACTAGGGTACCTTTATAACCAGGGTATGGCCATAGCGTGGCTCACGTTTCGTCCGCCATTACCGGGACATCTGTTATATGTGTTGTTCTTGCGCAAAGTATTATGTATTTTCGTGGCTATTTGGTTTATTTTAATGAAAAACACATTTAATTATCATTTTAATATGTATTTAAAGTGTAAGTAATATATTTTATCTTATTTACTTGTATAGTTTGTTAAGATACCCACCACGATTACTGTCACTGAAAACAACTAAAAATTACCAATATTAAGCACAATCATTTAAATTTTTAAAAGGTAAGTTTAGAATATATAATTACTATGTAATTAAGAACTAGTAATATTAAATTAGATGTGATAATAACAACACATATCATATATTCTACATAACCTATAAATGTATGTCTTAATAATAATTGTATACAGGGTGATTCATCGGTCTGTCCTCTCTTTATAACTCTTTTATTTTAAGTCAGATAGAAAAGCTCTTCAAATATAATTTATATAATACATTATTATCTATCTACGTACCATATCCATTTATATACAGGGTGCTCCATTTAAGCGCAATAATATGTAACTTTATATTTCTTAATGGAACACCCTATATTTATTTATGTATTTTGATAGTAAATTAGATTCCCTTTAAAAAAGTATTAAGTAATAAGGGGTCTAAAATTATAAATTAAGAAATTATTTACCTTTATTCGTTGAATGATATGTTCCTATTATGTTATTATTAACAAAGTAAGCTATGGATAATTTGATCAATTGTTTCGAATTTAAACAAACAAGTTGTACAAATACTCTTAGTTTATCATTGTTGATGTTGATGTGAAAATGAATAATTCAAATTTTAGTAAAGATGAGATGGTTAATATAATATTTATAATAGAAAAATCTATTGAAATTGAAGGACAAGTTTTCGAGCATTTATTATAATTTTGCATTATTTAGTCTGTCACTAAATTTTAATAGCTTCTTTGGAATTAGTGTAATGTTTAAAATAAATATTAATAAAAAAGGATCAAAATTTTGTATTATATTATAGGTTTTTTCACTCTGAACTACTATTTTTTATGAACGTAAATAACTTCTTAATTTATAATTTTAGACCCCTTATTATTTAATACTTTTTTAAAGGGAATATAATTTACTATCAAAATAAATAAATAAATATAGGGTGTTCCATTAAGAAATATAAAGTTACATATTGTTGTGCTTAAACGGAGCATCCTGTATACAAATGCATATGGTACGTAGATAGACAATAATATATCATACAAATTATATTCGAAGAGATTTTCTATCTGACTTAAAATAAAAGAGTTATAGAGAGAGGACAGACCGATGAATCACCCTGTATATCTTAAATAAATTCATTTTTATTACCTTTTTAAATTCACAGTGTGATTATTTAATATTATTTTATAATATATCACATTTAATACAAATAAATAGGAAAATCAATAACCGACAATGGCGGCGATCTTGGCCCATGGCCATACCCTGGTTATAAAGGTACCCTATACGGTACTAGGGTACCTTTATAACCAGGGTATGGCCATGGGCCAAGATCGCCGCCATTGTCGGTAATTGATTTTCCTACTTATTTGTAATAAATGTGATATTATATTATAAAATAATATTAAATTATCACACTGTGAATTTATAAAGGTAAGAAAAATTAATTTATTTAAGAGATACACAATTATTATTAAGATATACATTTAGAGGTTATGTAGAATATATGACATGGGTTGTTATTATCACATCTAATTTAATATCTGTAGTTCTTATTTACATAATAATTGTATATTTTAAACTTACCTTTTAAAAATTTAAATGATTGTGCTTAATATTGGTAATTTTTAGTTGTTTTCAGTGACAGTAATCGTGATGGGTATCTTAACAAACTACACAAGTAAATAAGATAAAATATATTACTTACACTTTAAATACATATTAAAATTATAATTAAATGTGTTTTTCATTAAAATAAAACAAATATCCACGAAAATACATAATAATTTGCGCAAGAACAACACATATAACAGATGTCCCGGTAATGGCGGACGAAACGTGAGCCACACCATGGCCATACCCTGGTTATAAAGGTACCCTATACGGTACTAGGGTATCTTTATAACCAGGGTATGGCCATGGGCCAAGATTGCCGCCATTGTCGGTAATTCATTTCCTTATTTATTTGTAATAAATGTGATATTATATTATAAAAGAATATTAAATTATCACACTGTGAATTGAAAAAGGTAATAAAAATTCATTAATTTAAGAGATACACAATTATTATTAATATTTACATTTAGAGGTTATGTAGAATATATGACATGGGTTGTTATTATCACATCCAATTTAATATTTATAGTTCTTATTTACATAATAATTGTACATTCTAAACTTACCTTTTAAAAATTTAAATGATTGTGATTAATATTGGCAATTTATAGTTGTTTTCAATATGTCAGTAATCGTGGTGTGAATCTTAACAAACTACACAAGTAAATAAAATAAAATATATTACTTAAACTTTAAATACATATTAAAATGATCATTAAATGTGTGTTTCATTAAAATAAAACAAATATCCACGAAAATACATAATAATTTGCGCAAGAACAATACATATAACAGATGTCCCGGTAATGGCGGACGAAACGTGAGCCACGCCATGGCCATACCCTGGTTATAAAGGTACCCTATACGGTACAAGCGTATACTTCATATTAGTATTGCGTACAAGGAAGTCGTGTGGTGTCCACATCAGGTTTTTTCTCAATAAAATCTAGTATCGATTTTGTTCCTAGATTCCTAGTGGTTCCTTTGTGTATCTCTTATTATTTCTAACCTTTGATTCTTCTACGTTCAATGGTGGACAGAAAAAATAGGACAGTATTTCTTTTCTAGTGTAAACTGATCTTTATTTGAATGACAGAATTTTTTTAATATTATAGCGCTGGGCAATTTGTCTGATCGGCATTCCTTTTTCCACTCTGACAATTACCGAACACTTCAAAATATCGCTAATTCGAGCATTCAATTTTTGACAGTTCAATTTTTGAAAAATCAAAGTGACAAATGTCATTATTATAAAGCCAAATTCAAGTAACTAAATCTTATAGAAGAAAGTTTACTAGATTTTTCGACTTGTCCTATTTTTTTCTGTTCACCATTGTATTTTGCTTTATATCCTTCTTTACTTTAACTAATTTTTATCAAGGAAGGATAGCTAAATTATCTTTTTCGTAATATCATACTGTTAATATGATTTCACAGAATTAAACACGTAAGTGTTAATGGCACTATAACGGCCGCCACGAACGAACGAAAAACAAAAGTGAAAAGGTCTCTATGATATGACGGACGCCGGCCGTTATTATGACGGACACCGGGCGTTATTATGACGGACGCCGGCCGTTATTATAACGGACGCCGGCTGATAAGAAGAAAATCAGAGTATTGTGACTAACTAACGTAAAATTTTGAACGCCACACGGCCGATATGAAAATAACGGACTCGGCTGATTATAAACCTCGACTGTCGCCTCAGTTTACAAACTTCAGCCGCATCCGTTATTTGCTTCATATCGGCCTAATGCCGTTAATAACTATTAAGTAAGAGTAAATACTATCATTTTTACTATAACGTATGACTAGTTTCGCAGTAATTCAAAGTTAGAATAATCATAAAAAGCCTTTAAATAGTCGACAGCAGCTTGATAAAGAAACTCAAATTGCTGAATATGAGAAACAAATTGAGTTCTATTGCTTCTTACTGCTCGTACAGCTTGGCATACATCACATACTTGTTCTAATTTCATTTTTTCTATTACGAAAGACAGAGCCACGAAAAGACCACTTGCTGTAGCTCCGTCACTGAAAAGAAAGGCGTTTTATAGATTTTAGAAATGAGTTATGAAGTCATTATTTATTCGGGTACAGACGGTCACACTCACACAGTCTTTAATTACTACAATGAACAAGTATATTTCAATATTTTTGAGACTGCTTCGGCCTAGTAGAAACTTACACATACAATACTCAACAAAAGGCCTAATATTTCAAGACTGATTCATTCTTCTGCTATAAGTGGTATCAAATTCTCAGATAAATTCATCATGTAATTTCTAAAACAGGGACTCAATATTTTGAGACTGATTCATCCTGATGCTGTCAGTCTCAATGATATGGCAATCTATGATTATTAGTTGGTAAAGATGGAAAAAAATATGGTTACCATGTAAGGACTCAAAATATAATATTTCTATCAGAAGTATGTTGTTTTAAAAATGATAAGCAAACATGCGGATATGTGATAAAAAATAAAATGTTAGTTGATAAAACTAGTATCTATCATCCTTTGGAAATATTGTTACGTAAAAATAAACTATAGAAAACTTATACATAAACAGGGTATTCATTTTATTTTGTCCACTATTGCTATCTCGAGAACTATAAAAGCTACGAGGTCGGTTAAATTAGCAAACAATTTCTCTTGTTACTATTCTCTACTAGATTATTATAATGGGTAAAATAGTTGTTTATGATATAAGTGTTACAAGTGAAATTTTATTTTGTGAGAAGGAAGTTTGGAATACGACGCGAAACGGAGTATTCCAAACCTTCGAATTTTACATAGACTAAGACAGAGTAGTTTCTGTTGTAAAATAAATAAAGAGAATTTGAATATTTTGATTTATTTTGTAATTAATAAATATATTATGTAGATAGTTTTTTTTTTTAATTTTGCATCTCATAAGATTGGTTCAGATAAATTAACTAGAGCGCAAATAATAAACAATATCATCTGCATAACATGAAATCTAGTTCCTATTAGTATTAGATCCTACAAAAGAATTATATAATTATCGATAAAACTATTTTTCAAGTACTTGGGTAAAAATCACTTCACTTGGCATAAAATGTTCCGAACAAAACATTCATATTCATATAGTGAAATTTCTTTCCCATTTTTAATGCAATTTACCACTTCTTATATAATATTTTATTTTTCGGAAAATAATGACGGGACATTTTTTCCTACCTTTTAGATTTACTTGTCATTTTATTTAAACTATATCCAACTATCAACACTAACTATCACCAGAGGCCAGCCACTTTGCTGGCTCATCCGAATACCAGTCTAGTAAAATAGAAATTTTTTGCTAATTGAATCGACCTCGTAGCTCTTATAGTTCTCGATATAGCAACAATGGACAAAATAAAATGAACATACTGTATAAACGAAATAAATTGTGAAAAGATCATGTCAGCCATCAGAATTTGAATCAGAACGTTTACTTTGCCGATTTAAAGTAACGCTCTAACAATATAATCATGCCTGATCTATATAGTTACTTATCTAAGTCACTACAATTTTCATGAATATTTTGCTGCCAATAATTCTTATAAAATGTATAAATAAAAAAAAATCACAGATTTCGGTAATGACGACATATCGGTACGGTTGAGGGCGCTTACCAGGCGTCACTTGCACCTTTCAAAGCTGTCGTGGAGAGAATACCACACGGGTTAGTTTCATGCTATTTCAAAATATTACTTACTAGCAAGTAACTACTACTGAACTTCCTGGCCGAGACAAACTTTGTGCTTCCTCCAGTAATCCTAGGAATACGTCTGTATTTGCAGGAAGACGTTTTCCTTGTTCCCAGTTCTTGAATTGTATAAGACGAACGTTAAATTCATTGCCCTGAAACATGTTTTTGTAATACCGCAAAATAAAATAATAATAATGCACATACGTCTTTGCAGTTTTGCAGTGAAAGATGGTATATATCATAATCTGTACCTTCTATTATAGATTGGCAAGTTAGGGTTATAAAAGGTACAGGATTGTATTGTTCGTTTTTGTTAGGAGGCCAAAAGATGCAATTTGTCTACAAGAAGAAAATTAATTATTAATATTTTTTAGAATTTAAAAAAAATATTTATTTTTATTACTCTATAATTTATCAGTATTTGGTTAAGTGATACAATGACTCTAGCATCTTGTTCAGATACCATCCTCCAGAAATCTTTAACAGTATGAGGCAAAGGATTTTGAGTTACTATAAAATGATCTTTTATACCAAATCCATCCACAGGAATTGCGTTTATATAATCTGAAAAGTCATCGTTCTGAGGGTAGCGAGAAATATAGATTTGTTTTTGAGCTGAAAAAAAAATAATACATTTAATAACAACAAGAACAACCCATCTCAACATTTCGTAATTTTTGGAATGAGTCCCTTAAAATCAACAAGACATTTTCATTGTTAATAATGCCAAGAGTACCTTCCTGCTTCCTGTGAAATTTGATATTCTACATTATTAATATTGATTGTTAATGTCACTAATTCTGTGATTAACCCTTCTACAATTTACTGACTAGTCTACATTTGTTATTATTAAAATAAATATTTTTGTTGCTTCTATGGATGCCGATTGCTATAGGTTCCTTCATATACCTATTAACTAATATATTGCGGATCCTTTGCTTTTCTTGAAGCCAACACTGTGAAATGGAAATATCATTGCTGAAGTCTATCTCACACAAACACCCAACCTGGAATTATGCGCATGCTCGTAAACCTTGACTACTATTGGCTAACGACGACATCATGATCACATTTATCATTTAGATTGCGAATCACAACCCGAAGGAACACGGCTGATATGACTGCTGATTATTGACGACTAGTGCGAGAAATTTTAAATTTAACTTTGAGAAATTAAGTAATGTACCTACTATTTATCTTGTGTGTAAATTCTTGAATATAAATATTAGTAATAATAAATAATAATGAAATATTCTAGTGTTAAATTTGAATTAAATAATTTGCTTTGTTGTACTGTAAAAATAATAGGAATACAATCTGGTCAGGACTAATTTAAGGTGGATTTATGTAGTCTACTTTTTATTTTACTTTTTACCTCTCGCTAAGAGAGGTATTGTATTCATGCTAAAAATCGCATATCCAGATTTTAATGAATAAGCACGTTTTAAGGTCCCTAGAATCCGATTATAACATTTTTACGATGATGTCCGTATGTGTGTGTGGATGTGTGTGTGTGTGTGGATGTTGGATTCACTATATCTCAAATACTATAAGACTTAAGACATTTTTAACTACGGATTCCTCAATCTAACAATAATGGGAAGAGTCGAGTCAGTTTTGGTAACAATTGGACAACCGGAAGTAGTAGTTACAAGAAAAAAATCATCTAAATATTATTTATCGAAAATTTATGTAAATACTTATATTAAAGAACGTTAAATTCTTTATTCGATAAATATAAATTCATTATTATATCTTCTATAGATTTAGAGATAAAGAAATGCATACAAAATAATTTGATGTAAAAAATCTCAGATCAAACTACTACAAGGCAAGAAATTCAAATGTTTGTAATTGACACATAAATGTCACTGTCAAAAATATTTGTATGCCTCTGTCAAAAATATTTGTACATTATTATGAAGATTATGAAAATAAGAAAAAGTCAACCAGGCAAAAGAATATACGTAAAAAAGAATATAAAAGAAATTTGCGAAAAAATGACGAATATACAGAAAAAGAAAAGTAAAGTAGAAAAAGAAAAGTTCAGGATATTGAATATAAAGAAAATGTATGTATTGTACATAATTTATATTAAAATATCCCATAGATTTTGCAAATATATGTGAGAATTATTTTGTAGTGAGACATGAATATATGTATTTGTATTTAAAAATATTTTTCGTTTTATGCGTACAACCAGGTAAAATATCTGGCGAGAGGTTATGTGTTGGCCACATCAGATTTTTCTTTTCGCTTTAACTTTTACTTTAAGTTTGGTACTTTATGCAGCTACTTTAAAGCATTCAATACACATCCGCAGATGTGATATTTCTGACATATAGTCGCAAATGTAAATAGATAAATATATCCTGTTAAAATGGACAAGAATGTAATAATTTGTGCATACAAAAATATTATTACATAGTAAGTAAATATACTAACCAGTTTCATTTAATACAGACGCTATACTTTTCCAAACATTCTTTGAATAAAATATTTGTTTTATCATATAAGTGGGGATATTTTTGAATTAAATCTTATAATATACAATCTTGCTCTTTACTGATTTTTCGTTTGTATAACTTAAAACCTACACACAAAAACAAATACACAGCACGCTGACGTTTGTGAAGTGGAGCTCATGCACATTTGTAATATTATTTTACTTTAACGGTCTAAGTTGAATGTTGGTCAACTTAAGGTCTTAAAGTAAAATTAAAAGTGTGCACATAAAGTAGTACATATATTAACACACATTTAACTTTTATAAAGTAAAAGAAAAATTAAAAGTAGGCTGCATAAATCCACCTTTATTTAGGTGACAGTAAGGCAAAGAAGAATTGATCATACTTATTTCTAATATAACCATCTTTTTCCGACAGTAATCTCATTTCATGATAATATCTAATTATTAGACATGTCTCAATAATAATTTTCATAATTTGTGTTCTGTGGTTGTCTAAAATAGTTTGTTCTTTGACGTGGTTAACAAATACGGTAGTATTAAACACATAAGGAGAGCATTGTTTAAACACATTAATAATCATACGTTGTATTAACTTTTTTATTTTTGAACATTTCCTCCTGGCTATGCCTAAATACCCTTTCAACCTTTTTACAAATATATACCACATCTTTTGAGGGATATAAGAGGCCCCCTCGATTTTTTATGTTAATTATTATATCAGGGCACAAATACTTCGAAGTACAAGTACAAACAGAAATGAAATCAAACGTCAAACCATGTGTTTGCTGCATCAGCTAGCGACAACTGTCAGCGTTAGCCAATAGTAGTCAAGTTTTACGAGCTTGCGCATAATTCCCGGTTAGGTGTTTGTGTGAGATAGACTTATGCAGAAATGATATTTCCATTTCACAGTGTTTCCTTCACCTACTCTTATGGGAAAGATACGAGCATTATCAATATATTAGTCTAATAGGTATATGGGTTCCTTACATTTAACCTTTGGTTGTTCTTGTATATGTTAGGCTTGGCTCTAAAACCAAAACACTCAATAAGGGAAACACACGGTACGGTCACAATGCATTGTGGGGGGTTATAGAAAACGAATAAATACCAAATTCACATATTTGTGGTAGGTTATATTAACTTTAGAAAATTAACAAATACAGACTGACGGCGTGAGTTTTGAGCATTAACCATTAGGTTAGGGTTATGTTACGGATTGTTTAACACGTTGAATGTCCCAAAATTATTTTTTGTTCGATTTGCCCAAAAAGTGACCTTTTTCGTGTCTGTTTTGCGTGCGCAAATTGGTTAACATCGCGGCAGGCCGTGCGCAAAGTAAAATACTGTGCGCATGCCTCGCGCGGATCGGTTATATTGCGGACTTGTTGTACTATTTCCTTTAGTCGAGAACCTGTTTACATACACGTATACAACTACTGTCCCGACCGCATTTAAACATTCCGGTATATATTTCGGCACCAGCCAAAATATGATTGACGTATTGGCTATGACGAAATTGTTCAAGAACTGGCGTGCCAAGTTCAATGCCATAATGCTGAATTTTACTGTCATTTATTTTGTGGCTTCAGCTTCAGCGTTATTTGTTTAATGTACTCTTACAACCTTTTGCTACGTCTACCTGCCACAAAACGAAGATAATAGATGGTTAGGTTTTGTTATAGGTTGTTTTCTTTATATAATTTAAAACTTTGCCACCACTCAAAAAAAAAAATGTGTCCCAGGGGCCACCATTATTTTTTCACTGTAATATAAGAATTCATTATAAAGTATCAGATTATGAAATTAATTAATTAGAGCAAAATTAATTTGTGATGACACATTAGTCTCGCTCCGCCTCCAGCTTTTAAAATTGTCCAATACGGCCGTGTGAGACCATCGTGTCACCTGACCATTCCATGTCCGAATATGTTCGTATTGTCCAATGCGGCAGTGTGAGACCAACGTGACATCTCACCATTTCATGTCTGAACCATGTTCATAACGTTCATAACTCCAATAGTAATATTTGACTGATGCATGAAAAACTGTTCAATAAATAGTGTATTGATTCTATGGTTTCTGGTCCTATAAACTTAGCGAACCGTTAAAATTCAAACAGTTGCATGAAAAAATATTGGAATCTTTAGCAACAGTACCTATCAATACAATAAATGTCAAAGTCATAATCCATAAATGTGTCCAAGTTCGAGTAAAAGAATAATTATTAAAAATGAATAAATGAAATAGGATTACAAATTTTACTGAAAGAGAAATACAGGTTTTGCTGGAAATCATTCAAAATTTAATTGAGGACAAAAAAATAGATGGTACGACAAATAAAAATAAATTGGAAACTCAAGTGGTATATTTACGAGTTAATAATAATTGCGTGCTTGGTGACACTACCATATTACAAGTTCCAAAATTTCTAAAATTATTTCTACATCCGAATATGATTTATTTAGCATATGGCTAACACATTGTATAATATAATTAGTAATAATTTTTTCATAAACGTCTACTTTCAAGTAGCATCTATGCACGCGAAGAAATTTTAATGGTGCATAGATGCTACATTTAGGTAGCATCTATGCACACGAAAAAAATTTTAATCGTGCTTAGATGCTACTTTCAGGTAGCATCTATGCACGCGAAAAAATTTAATGGTGCATAGATGCTACATTTAGGTAGCATCTATGCACGCGAAAAAAATTTTAATCGTGCATAGATGCTACTTTCAGGTGGCATCTATGCACGCGAAAATTTTTTATTGAAATATAATAAAAATTAAATGACGAGAGGTATTATGCTGTGCTGGCCACATCAGATTTTTATTAGATTTGAGAGGAAGAAATATTATTTTGGGATAAAACTGGTTCCGAATCTAATTTATTTTTCTTTGCCCACTCATTGTTTTAAATAAAAATTACGGAATATTGAAATAACACAATAAATAAATAAATAAATAACCAAAGAACAACATCTAGTAAATCCATTTCATGCGCGACGCGACCCTCAAAATAACATTATTTAACTAAAAGGGGCAAGGACCACAGATATAAAATAAATAGATAGCTAAAGTTAATGAAAATGGCGACAGATTTTGTGATTTCATAGAGAAAACTACGCTAATTGCGCACGCATCACTCGCGCCAGTATTTTTAAACGTTGCTGTGTTCAGTCAATTCGGAAGTTTGGTTTGCCCTGTGTTTGTTGCAAACAACATATTTTGTTCGTGTTCAAAGTTCATATTAGTTAGTGTGCAAGTTGCTTCATACTTTGTTTGATTTTGACTTTTGGGTGAAATTTAATTAATATTTTGTACATACTGGTAATTAAAGTGAAAAATATGTACTGCCTTGTATTGCTGCAAAAAAACGCAGTTAGCGTAGTTTGGCAGCCATAACCGCCCATGAAATCACAAAGCTAGCATACGGGTTTAGCAATCTATTTATTTTATATCTGTGGCAAGGACAAACGCAGACGACAACGTTACATTTGAGCTTTCGGATTGGATAAAGCGATAAAGAAAGGGGATTCCCCTAAAATGTCAAGAAACAAGAAATATCAGGTATTCTTGAAACAAGACAAGAATTACGTCGTGAAGAAACGAGCAAGACAAGAAGTTTTTATTTTCTTGTCTTGAAAATCAAGCTAAGACAAGAAATGATCATCAAGACAATATTTCTTGTCTTGAAAATCAAGCCAAGACAAGAAATGATCATCAAGACAATATTTCTTGGCTTGATGAAACACTATTCGGCGGCACCTTCGCAAATATCAGCCGTCGCTTATAAGCGTCTGCGGCATCCAACATGTTAAAAAAAATAACAAGTAAAATTCAGTCTGTGCAAGTTTACTGAGCGCTTTCGGTCTTGAAGCTTAACATAATGTAGTTTTTAGATATATTACGAATATTTGATCACTTACTCGGTATTATATCGGTAAATCTGTTTTTGGACATATTTTCTTCATCGATGCTCAAAGTATTTTGCATCACTTGATTGTGCCAAGCAGTTTCTTTCAAATAATCTATTTGCTTTTGTAGTCCTCCTTGATTTATGAGATGTTTTACCGCATTTTCCAAATCGTTACAGGGTAAACTTGTTTCTGGTGCTAATAAACATTCTAATAAAAGCATATGGACTAATTTGTATTGGTCCTAAAATGAACAACGGATATATTGCAACAAACACGCTGGTAATTTAAGAATTTAGTGAATGTTAGTGATCAAATTTTAATAAAATTACTCGCTATAAATTTGTTCACATTTCCATCTATCCCTACTTACGTAGTTGTCAACTAAATTGGCCCTCTGTTCTCGAATGTTCTGCATGTATTTTAATACATCTACTTGGTTTTCTTTAGCCGCCATTCGTAAACATATATCTACGAGAATTATAGTTCCTGTTCTGCCAACACCAGCACTGGAGTCATTTTAAAAATAGTCAAATTAGTAGAATATCATAAAAATGAAATAGGTTACACATAAATTGTTGTCTACCTGCAATGTACAACAATTGGTTTTGTTGTTGGGAATGTTAAAATCTTTCTTAGGAACGGCACAAGACTTTGAGGATACAATGGTACTCCATGGTCTGGCCAGGATGTAAAATGAAGATGTTGAATCTACAAAATTCAAACTTTACATTTAAATGAATTAGAAATATTATACCGGGTGTCTATTTTTTTTATGGACCATAGGAAATACAATGTAAATATAAAAACTGTTCAGAATTAAATACTGCATCAAATGAGCCCAAATTTATTGATATAATAGGACAAAATATTCATTTCAAATAGTCGCATTGTTTGAATATTGTTCCAAACTTAAGTAATACAATTGTTTAAATTTTTGTGCGCTCTGTAAATAGCTAAAAATTATTACTTTTATTTTGCCTATTTCTCGTAAACTTGTTAGATGCAGTTTTTAATTGTATTTACACTTTGTTCTAAAAGTAATAGGACAGAATTTACAGCAATTTTAAAATTTTACCATTGGATTTCCTATGGTCAACAAAAAGTAGACACCCGGTATAAGATGGACATGGTACAATATACAGGGTGTAACAGCTAAACGAGCTACCTCAAATAATTTCTGTATTATTAAAGATACAATAAAATACTATAAGACAATCTTATAAAAGACCAAGGGGGACATCCGAATACAGAATAAAATATATTTTAAACCAGTGCTTACAAGTTACAAGACAAAGTTATATTTTTTTAAATAGGATGGCATATATTTTTTACGCCCATTCGCTAGAGTATTTTTTTTTTGAATTCAACCATGTATTCATATTATATCCTAACATAACAAAAATATTGAGAAAAATTCAATTGAAATTTAAATTAATTTCATTTTTATAGTTATTTTTCAGTAGGCTATATACGAAAAACAATTGAACTTAAATTAAAATGAAACAGATATTTGCTGCAAAAAAACGCAGTTAGCGTAGTTTGGCAGCCATAACCGCCCATGAAATCACAAAGCTAGCATACGGGTTTAGCAATCTATTTATTTTATATCTGTGGCAAGGACAAACGCAGACGACAACGTTACATTTGAGCTTTCGGATTGGATAAAGCGATAAAGAAAGGGGATTCCCCTAAAATGTCAAGAAACAAGAAATATCAGGTATTCTTGAAACAAGACAAGAATTACGTCGTGAAGAAACGAGCAAGACAAGAAGTTTTTATTTTCTTGTCTTGAAAATCAAGCTAAGACAAGAAATGATCATCAAGACAATATTTCTTGTCTTGAAAATCAAGCCAAGACAAGAAATGATCATCAAGACAATATTTCTTGGCTTGATGAAACACTATTCGGCGGCACCTTCGCAAATATCAGCCGTCGCTTATAAGCGTCTGCGGCATCCAACATGTTAAAAAAAATAACAAGTAAAATTCAGTCTGTGCAAGTTTACTGAGCGCTTTCGGTCTTGAAGCTTAACATAATGTAGTTTTTAGATATATTACGAATATTTGATCACTTACTCGGTATTATATCGGTAAATCTGTTTTTGGACATATTTTCTTCATCGATGCTCAAAGTATTTTGCATCACTTGATTGTGCCAAGCAGTTTCTTTCAAATAATCTATTTGCTTTTGTAGTCCTCCTTGATTTATGAGATGTTTTACCGCATTTTCCAAATCGTTACAGGGTAAACTTGTTTCTGGTGCTAATAAACATTCTAATAAAAGCATATGGACTAATTTGTATTGGTCCTAAAATGAACAACGGATATATTGCAACAAACACGCTGGTAATTTAAGAATTTAGTGAATGTTAGTGATCAAATTTTAATAAAATTACTCGCTATAAATTTGTTCACATTTCCATCTATCCCTACTTACGTAGTTGTCAACTAAATTGGCCCTCTGTTCTCGAATGTTCTGCATGTATTTTAATACATCTACTTGGTTTTCTTTAGCCGCCATTCGTAAACATATATCTACGAGAATTATAGTTCCTGTTCTGCCAACACCAGCACTGGAGTCATTTTAAAAATAGTCAAATTAGTAGAATATCATAAAAATGAAATAGGTTACACATAAATTGTTGTCTACCTGCAATGTACAACAATTGGTTTTGTTGTTGGGAATGTTAAAATCTTTCTTAGGAACGGCACAAGACTTTGAGGATACAATGGTACTCCATGGTCTGGCCAGGATGTAAAATGAAGATGTTGAATCTACAAAATTCAAACTTTACATTTAAATGAATTAGAAATATTATACCGGGTGTCTATTTTTTTTATGGACCATAGGAAATACAATGTAAATATAAAAACTGTTCAGAATTAAATACTGCATCAAATGAGCCCAAATTTATTGATATAATAGGACAAAATATTCATTTCAAATAGTCGCATTGTTTGAATATTGTTCCAAACTTAAGTAATACAATTGTTTAAATTTTTGTGCGCTCTGTAAATAGCTAAAAATTATTACTTTTATTTTGCCTATTTCTCGTAAACTTGTTAGATGCAGTTTTTAATTGTATTTACACTTTGTTCTAAAAGTAATAGGACAGAATTTACAGCAATTTTAAAATTTTACCATTGGATTTCCTATGGTCAACAAAAAGTAGACACCCGGTATAAGATGGACATGGTACAATATACAGGGTGTAACAGCTAAACGAGCTACCTCAAATAATTTCTGTATTATTAAAGATACAATAAAATACTATAAGACAATCTTATAAAAGACCAAGGGGGACATCCGAATACAGAATAAAATATATTTTAAACCAGTGCTTACAAGTTACAAGACAAAGTTATATTTTTTTAAATAGGATGGCATATATTTTTTACGCCCATTCGCTAGAGTATTTTTTTTTTGAATTCAACCATGTATTCATATTATATCCTAACATAACAAAAATATTGAGAAAAATTCAATTGAAATTTAAATTAATTTCATTTTTATAGTTATTTTTCAGTAGGCTATATACGAAAAACAATTGAACTTAAATTAAAATGAAACAGATATTTGCTAATAACTTTATAAATAATGTTCTATTTGTTTTCTATCGTAAATAATTCAAATTGATAGATAACA
Organism: Harpalus rubripes; assembly: GCA_963082715.1. NCBI lineage: Eukaryota > Metazoa > Arthropoda > Insecta > Coleoptera > Carabidae > Harpalus > Harpalus rubripes. The sequence continues at coordinate 25,947,676 of OY720456.1, forward strand.
GTTATTGTTTTTCATACATAGCCTACTGAAAAATAACTATAAAAATCTAATTTATTTAAATTTCAATTGAATTTTTTTTAATATTTTTGTTATGTTAGGATATAAATTGAATACATGGTTGAATTCAGAAAAAATACTCCATCAAATGGATCTGAAAAATATATATCATCCAATTTATAAAAATATAATTTTGTGTTGTACTTTAGAACCACGGGTTTAAAAAAATATTTTCTTCTGTATTCGGATGTCCCCCTTCGTCTTCTATAAGATTGCCTTATAGTATTTTATTGTATCTTTAATAATATAGAAATTATTTGAAGTAGGTCGTTTAGCTGTTACACCCTGTATAGGTTGTCTCTATAAGCTTGCTCACTACTGGTAACATTTTTTATTTGAAGAAATACGAGGTTGGTGTTATTGAGCAAAATTGTGCCATTTTATATTAGAAAACTGGTCATGACAACAAAAAAATTGTATCAGCGGTTCCCAAAATTTAGGACAAAATATATTTTTTTAAATGGAATCATATTTTTATTATTTTATCTGAAAGTTTTTTCTCTTTTCAATAAGGTAATATTGTTTTTTTACGTCTGTTAAAAAAGTATTTTTTTTTTCATTAAAATGGGTTTATAAAGTATTCCTTTTTTAATACATGAAAGTGTGAAAAAGTGCACTTTTTTAATGCTGCGGAGTGAAATATGGAAACGTTACGGCACTTTTTTTCACGGTCCCATTGCAGACGTAAAAAAATGTATGCAATTCGAGAGTTAATTATATCTTTTTTCACTCGAGGGATTTGCGCACTCGCCTTCGGTAAATTTTCCTTTTCGTGAAAAAAAGTTATACTTTACTCACTTGGTACATAAATGACTATTACACACAAAAAAAATTTAAACACTATAGTAACACTAACTAGTGTACCATCAGGTCCACACTATTTTTAGTGTTAAAATTAACACTACTTGTAGTGTATATTTTTAGTGTCATTTGACACTTACGGTAGTGCTTCTTATACACTAAAATATAGTGTTTAATTAGTGCTGTGTGTAGTGTCAAACAATAGTGTTATACTAGTGTTTGTTAATGAAAAAGTTAGTGTAAAAAATATAATATTTCAGTGTTACCATAGTGTAAGTATAGTGTTATTTAAAAAAGTACGTAGTGTATATATAGTGTAATTTTTAGTGTAACTTATAAAATACTTAGTGTCAAAATATTAAGGACTAGTGTCAATGAAATGCATTATATAGTGTTGTAAATAGTGTAAATAAATAAAATAGTGTTAATGTGTGTTAGTGTTAGAAAAGAAAATTCAGAAATCGATTTAATTAAAAATATTTTATTTTACAAAATAAATAACATACTGTCTATAAAATCAGCCTTAAGGAAAACAGTCAATATACTTATATGTATATATAAAAGAAACAAAAAAATAATTAACATCACTGTACTATATGCAATGATAATTTGTTAAAAGCAAAAAGTGTGTTTTGGGACAATATATTCATCGGTTGATACACAATTCTGATTTGATTCATAAGTTTCTTTATAAAGTAAAGTTTTTACATTAATTACATTTATTGTCTGATTAAGTTTTCTGATTTTATAATCATGATAATGATTATCAAAGGATAGCGTTCTGTACAAATTTGTAATTAACAAAGGAATGGAGTCCAAAATAAAAACTTCTACTATTTTTTCAAAAAAAAATTCTTATACAAGTACCCAATTTTTAGCCATTTGAAAAGAGTAAATTTTTTATCAGGATTAAATTTTTTTATTTGTGTACTGTATACTTAATATTAAAAAAAATAATTTTTAGAAAATACCAGAAAGTGGAGAGTGAAATGTCGTATTCTGTTTGGAAAACAAAATGGGCCATAAATAATATTTCAAATGCTTTCGCACTAGTGATTTTCTCTGGACAGGGAATGCATTTGTTGTCCACACACACGAAATATTGCGTTATTTACGACAGGGAAGGTCCCTCGGCTATTAAGAATAGCTGATTAGTTGATTTCCAACGTTTACCTAAAATTTATTAGTTTTAATATTACAGTACATAAAACAAAATTAAACATTACCTGTTTGAAAACGATTAACTTTTTTGGGATGTAATAATATTTTCGCGCCTGCTAGTTGTACGTCCTTTTGCGGTAGCAGGGAGCATTTGTAAAAGAGCAAGTATCGCTCTGATTTGTAGATCCCAAACTACAAATACAAAATATTTTATTTTAAATACTACAGACGACGATTAAATAAGTACAGTTTTGCAATTATTATATTTTAAATTCATAGTAATTAAATCAACGAATGCAAATATGGACTGCAAACTTACCTTCTTCGGTACAATTTTCACCCGTAATATAGGAACACGGTTTGGTTTCTGTAGTTTTGTAAATTAAAAATATTTGTTTCGTCTTTTCATTTAATTTATCTTCAAAATTAAATGGGATTTGATGGATTAATTTAAAATCTTGTTCAATCTGCAAAAAGGTGTAGAAATAAATATAATTATACATTATTTGTAATAATTTTAAACATACTAACCAAGCCAGGTACGTCCAAGAAGCGAGGAAATTTATTTAAAATATCTATTCCCAATGTTTTTCTGTAATGAAACGTGTCTTTCACCATTTCAAATATTTGATCTTTGGTAAAAGTGGTATCTTCCTTTAAAGTGTTTATAACGTCTTCAGTTTCTTTCGATGGAACGTTAGAAGACGTTACAGAAAATGAAGCTTTTCTTTTCAATTCACTTTTATCTTTACTAATTCTTCTTCTTTTTGTAGTCTCACAATTTCTTCCCACAGTTCTAAATCTCCATGCCAGATATCCTTCTCCCCCATTTCTCGGATCAAAGAAAGCTTCCTGCGAATATGTACATACTTCATTTTTTTAAAAATAATAATAGGTATTTTTACAAAGTCACTTACGTATCCAGTTTTACCAGTTCTATCTTTCAAGTTCAATAATTGGATTATGTAGTTAGCAAACTGTCATTTTACTGTGTTTGGAATTTTAGTATATTCTTTTATAAGAATATCAACCGTGCTATTCACTAATTTTCGTCTTTTTTCGTTGTTGAATATTTTATTTTCATTATAAAATAACATTTTAATTAAACTGGACATGCCTGGCTACAATTAGAATGTTTACAATAAATTGTAAAATACTTACTTATTTCCTCATATTCCTCGTAGATATTATTGTTGGATTTGGCCCATTCAATTTCACCATTATATTTAAATTTAATGAATTTCATCTTATAATAATAGTAATACTAATAATAACTTGCTGCAACACGGATTGTCTGTTTACGAATGGTTTTAAAACGTGTCGAAACTTGCTTAATGTTAACACTACGTTCACACTAGAGTAGTGTTCGAAACACTTGAATAGTGTTCTTTTCACACTAAAGTAGTGTTAATTTTAATTTTATAAATACATAACACTATAGTTACACTGTCCTAGTGTTCAAATTTTATTTAACACTATTTTCCTTAACACTTGAGTCTGTGACGTCATTTTTATAACACTATATATTTTAGTGTTAATAAGATTTTTATAGAGTTAAATTAGTGCAAATATCATTTTAACGACGTGTTGAAATTCTACACTAAATATTTAACACGGGCGTAATTTTTTACTGTGTATGTACAATTTTTTCAAGTAAACGAGTTATTTACGTTTAAAAATAAAAAAATTGTATACTGTTTCTAGTTAATCAAAGTAAACCATAGAAACATTTTTTTTATATACTTATTATTTTATTAATAAATATTTGAATATTCATGTGATCTGTCATGTAATTAAGGTGATTTTGGCGTCGATAATACTTTGTGCTTCGTTGTGTTTTGGTAATTTTGTTAATTATTGTGCATTTTGCTATTGCAAAGACGGTGTTTCTAAGATATCCGACAAATATTGCAACATATTGCTTTTGGACAATAAAAAGAGGTATATTTCATCCATTATACTTATATCGTATTTATTCAATTGGTTTATTATTTGTAAATAACTATTTGTACTTCGAATTTTGATGAATAACGAAATTGACACAATATAGGTCATACTGTCAGTTTTTACAAGTTTTGACATTACATCATAATTATTCAATTACGAAATATGTGTCACAGTAGGAAGGTATATGTTATATTAGCTAACAACAAAATTATTGCAAATAAAATATTGAAAATATCAAACATGTCAAAGTCCTGTCATACTCCACCTTAAATCAAACTAGAAAATTAAATCTTCATAATAAAACCATGGTAACAATATGACGTCATTAATTCCCTCCCTTCCCTGGCGATTTGAACAATATGTTTACTATTGATGTCGTGGGGATCAAGTCGTGGAAACTGACTTTATATATGTATTACACTTTTTTCACGCTTTTATTATTGTGTAAAAAATACATACTTTATCAACGTATTTAAAAGAAAAAATATGCACTTTTTATTGAAGTCGTATTTACCTTTCTCGTCTCTCCCTTGTACGTAGCTTCAAAAAATCTGAAAACATAATCTGCTGAAACTTCTGTAAATGTAACTTTTACAAATACATCCATATACTCTTCGGTACAATCGGAATTCGGCCAATACTGATGACATTTAGGCTGCAAAAATCATTGTTAATAATATAAAATTTATAATTTTGATATATTACTTTCTTGTTTTCGATAAGATTTGCCAGCATCACTATACATGTGACTTCTTCTTGCCAGATCATTCGCCAAAAATCGCTTACTGTATTAGGTTTAGGTCCTTGAGTTGCTATGTACGCTTTAGGTTTTTTATAGCCCTACAATTTAAATATAAGGCTACATTGATATTATCTAAATGAAGTAAGTACCAAAAAATATTATATAAGATTTGAATGTTGTAACTTGTATAGTCAGAATAATTTACTCTAATAATAAAACTATAATTACCGTAATTATGACAAAGCGGCATACAAAAATTTTTTTGTTTTCAAACGTCGTAGAAGTGGCATTTTTGTGACTTGATTCACAAGGTAGAAATAAAATAAATAAATATCCATAGAAATTACATAGAATTAGCGAATAAAAAGAAAAGTAGTGCGTTTGAAAAAAATGTTTTGTGTCATTCGGAATAAAAGTGTCTTTGTGTGCCTCGCATGCAATTGTCCGACTCGCTTCGTTCGTCGTGCAAACTTCCATGCTCACCACACAAAGTATCACTTTTACTTCTAATAACACAATATACTATTATGTTAAAGGAACAGTAAGATTATTTACTGGGTTCAAGATATTAAACCCTTGTTTACATATACAAAAGTAGGCTGGTAAGTACGTAATAACTGTAACTGTATAGTAATATTATTATCATACTGAGTTGTCAACAACAGTCTACAAAAGGAAAATAAATCAAATGAAATTATAATACTCTTCATTAATACATACAGATAACGTTAGTGTATCGTTCTTAACATAGTTTACTTTATTCTAGAATAATAAACTCGAGGAATAAATCACATAATTTGAATATTTGTCATATTGACATGAATGTCAAAATAATTGTTCTGTTTATAATGAGAGAATTTCAAAAAATCCATATTAATGTCTTCATTATCTGATACCGATAAATTATTGAACAAACCACGGATGTTATGAATCATAACAAGCCATTAATTTAGTTCCATAAAGTTCCGCTGGTGTCGCATTCTATTCTGTGGGTCCCAATAGCTGTCTAGGTTGAGACTGCGCAGAACGTAAAATTCGTACTTGGACGGGTCTAATTTTAATAGAAGGGAGGATACGTATATTGACATTTTGCCGAATGTTTACAGTATTAGTAATTATTATATGCTAGCGGCAACTATAATAATTGGGAAACAATCAAATTAATATAAATTCATTATTGGATATGGACAACCATTACAGATACAATATCCACAAATAAACAAAACACGATAAATAAGTAATATCCTCTTATCAAGTTTCAAAATTATAGTGCAACTAGTACTAGAGTTATTAATAAAAATGTTTGATGAGATGCACATTCAAAGGGCTGTAAAAATAACCTCTCCGGGCATACCTTCATGTAACATTTTTTTACTCAAATTGACACCCCAATTTTTGGTTTAATTTTGTTTCGCCCGTTTTGAATCACCCTGTAATAACTTACAGCGTGTTGTGCTGCCAAATAATTATTTTCAATTGAGTCCTTAACGTATTGAGACAGATCTTTAACTTTAACTAATTTTGAATGTTCTTTGGAAGATGCTGAGTTTTTGTTTATTAATAATGTACATATTAAGTCTTGGTCCTCATGTTCTGTAAAATATTTCACAATGGACTGTGGTCTTTTTTAAACATTTCTGGGTTTATTGATAGTTCTAAAAAATATATTCAAAATGAGTTACCTAAATAGTATACAGTTATTTAATTATTAACAATTTAACTTACTTGTAAATAAAATATGCAATAACAGGAAGTATCAAAAATAGTAAAAATAGAGAATATATTGCTGGATTTACAGTAGAATATTCTGGAGCTGTCGTTGTTATAGAATTTTTTTTATAACTATATTCATTTTTATATTCGTTGACTATTATTACGCTTATAGTGTAGTTTACATCGGGTCGTAATTTCTCATGTGTGTCACCAATTGTATATTCACGTATGGTATCCTAAAAAAAAACACAACCTTTTTCGTATAAAACAATTCCAAATCTGATCATTTCTGAATAGATAATATATTTTAATATTGAAATATATAAATAAAATTCTTATACGAATAGACAAAGGAAGAGGAATTTCATAAATGTGTATGTCGTAGCCAGATTGTAAAATCCGACTTTTTATGAAACGCCTAGTCATTTTATAAAACGGAGCCAGATTGACAAATATTCATTATTTTACAATCTGGCTAGTCGAAACACCTACGGCCACATTGTAAAATGAATATTTGCCTTTAATTATAAACTTACCTTAACGTGACCTAACCTAATGCACGAAATTCACGCCTGCTAAACTTGGGCCGATTTTTGTGCGTTAGGTTAGGTTACGTTAAAGTATATTTTTAGCAACTGGTTATGTCAACATGGGTAAGTACTTAATTGGTTAAATTTTTAACTAGTTGCTGAAAATTAACTACTGAGTCACGGAATCTCATCACTGAAACTGCTTTTAGCTTACAGTACTCGTACTGACCAGAAATCGGCTGACCAAGTCATATAATTTGCGAATATCGCTGTCGAGCATTCATCTTGTCTTATAATTTCTGAGGCCCGTATCTTAGAATTGTTACCGTTTCGCCTCCTTTACACATACTATTTAAAAGCGCTCACCCTCAATCTATTAGTACAAAACATTTAATTTTGTTAGAAAATGGACATTCATCCTTTTTCAACAATGGCTATTAAATTGTTTATTTAAAAAAAATAATTAAGAACGTGCTCTGGTCGGTGTACCGCTCTTTACGTACCTACCCTGATTCAAATATATCTACGCGCATTCTGAAGTAATTAAAGAATTTGTTATGCTTTATCTCCGTATCTTGCAGGTAAAAGTGGATACACCCAATACCGTCTTTTTACCTTCTCTGTTTTAAAGACAATGTTCTTTTCTTCATACTGAGCACCATGCACAATCCGTCAACAATACAACGCCACGCCATTGTGAGCGATATAACCACCATTCCGATGGCGACATACTGTTTATCGACCTGTATGAAAATCTGCCCGACACCGATACCAATACTGACAATATCGGTGTGTGTGTGTGTACAGACCAAGTTCGCGAATAGCTCGCGAACAGCTCGCGAACCTCTGCAGAAGTCGGTGTGTACATACCAGAGATCGCGAGCAGTTCGGGTTCGGGTTCGAGTTCGGCCAAAGTTCGCTACATGAGCGGTAACTTCAAAGAAAGTGTTAGCAAACAGCAGTTCTAGTGTGGACGTTCATGGGTGATGATCGATCTTAAAAGTGTGGTTAGCTCTTTTGACAATGGAGTGGAGTGAAGAGAAAATTATTAATTTAATCGAACAATATGAAGTGCATCCAAATTTGTGGAATCCAAAAAATCCTCATTACAAAAAGCGGAATATGAAGAAAGACTCGCTTCAAGAAATTAGTGCGGCTAAACTTTTTCTCCACCATCTTCTTTTACGGTTTCTTTCTGCTTTCTTCTTTTTCAATGCTGTTATAATTAAGAAACTTGCACAAGCAAGCAAGCAACAATATTGTATTGTATTGTTTCTATATATTTTAAAATAATGAAAATGCAGGATGCGTAGCTTTATAGCGAACTTCTGACGAACTGCCTTCAAACTAAATGACGAACTCGAGTCTCGATTCGAAAACAGTGGTGTGGACGTTGAGCTCTCGAACAGTTCGCGAGCAGCTCGCGAACTGTTCGTGAAAGCTGATTTTGGTCTGTACGCGGCTTTAGGAGTCCAAAAGAAACAATTTGTCTACAAGAAGAAAATTAATTAATTATTAATATTTAGTGGAATTTAATAAAAATATTTATTTGGTTTAGCATCTTTTTCAGATACCATCCTCCAGAAATCTTTAACAGAATGAGGCAAAGGATTTTGAATTACTATAAAATAATCTTTTTTCAAATCCATGCACAGGAATTGCGTTTATAGGTTCGTTCGCACAACAGTCAGAAACCGCCACAAACCGCATCTGTTTAAAAGTGTTCGCACAAGAGAAATTTTAAATCTACGATTAAATATCATCCGTTCGTTCAGCAAAATATTTCAATTCCTGATCAGTTTCCAACCGTCAGAACAGTCCGCTGATTTTAAAGAAATTTTTAGTTTGTGACATGCGCAGTGGAACTTCTGGGTACTAGTGAGCATTGTTGCACTAGTACGGTGACTAGTACTAGACAAAACGAGAGATCAAATATTATCATTTATTACAAATTCTTCCAAACCACTAAATATTTGCCTTATTGTCATGTAGATTATCGAGTATAAATTTAAGAAAACCAGAAATAAACGCAGGAATAAATTTTAATGATTATAAATTCATTCCGTGACAATGACAAATGACGGCAACAACATTTAACCTAAGATAAAAACCTTTTCTGATGATAGTAGGAACAATAACCTTTCATTCTGTTCGCAGAACACAAAAATTTCCAATCAGTTTGCAACCAATTTCAAATTACGCACGCGTACTGAAAAATTGGTAATTAGTTGCTTATTTTGTTGTGCGAACAAATATAAAAATCATAGCGAGAGCAAAAAAATACATATAATAATCAGGAGTCAATAATCTTAATAATAAAAAATCTGATGTGGCCAGCACCATTATTACCTTTCGTCAGTTGTATGAATTTTAAACAAATTCAATACAGACAGTTTCTTGTGAAAGATTCTATATTTCTAGTATATTAATTACCTTCCCTCAGTTCTATGTATTTTGTACAAATTGCATACAGAAAGTTTCTTAGAATTGATTCTATATTTGCAGTAAAATTATGACACAAACATACTATGTCAATATCACACTTGACATTGACATCTGTATGTCAGAATTTTTAAAATTATATTAGTTGTTTCTAATTTTAATGCATAGCTGGCTGCTTTATGAAATTTAATTTTTTTATACTTTTTTAAACACAATATCCATTGAATATGAAGTATTAAATGTAATTAAATCGTATAGAGAATAAAATATCCTTTTTAAGACACAGAAGTCGAGGGCATATTGCTTTTAAGACAAACAACAAAATAATTTAGGTAAAAAAATACAAGAGATGAGATAAATTAAAAATTGTTTTAATTAACTTATTAAAATACATTTAAATCATCGGAATGGAGGTTTTTTGCTTATTACAAACAAACTGGAATAATACTTAAATCATGTAATAAGTAAGGCATGTACATTCAAACAAACGGAATGATACGAAAATATCGGGCTTAGTGCTTTTAATAAAACCAAAAGTGTGAATGGACACCATATTGTTTTTAAAACGAGCTTTATTTGATGAGTAGGTATATAATGGACCTTTTACATCAAAAGAGAGAGATAGACAAAAATGACATATATGTAGTGCGCAGTAGGTTGTTTGCGCTTTGAGGAGACCAGTTACATTTCAAATAAAATTACAAATGGCGGAAAGTAACAACTCTGGCAAAAACTTAAATTTCTTAAATAAATTCACACAAAGCATTTGTGATGAATATTTTAAAACAAGAGAAAGAGGAGATGGAATCAGAAAAAGTGATTTTTTGTTCCACAAGATGCGAAATAAACACCATATAAAGTGACAGATAATTGCGTAGTTGCCAGTTTGATATTAGGAAAGTAATAAACAAGAATAAAATTGTTATTTTTTCTTTTAAATATATTTTTTTCATTATTAATTATTTCTTTATAGTTAAAGACAAAATTATTTAAGTTTTTGTGTTGTTTAAATGTTTTTTTATCGAAAATATATGCATATTCTTTGAATCATTTTACTTAACAACATGATGCCTCCTCATCTCTAATAGACCATTTCAGAAATTTGAGCGACCACTAGATTTACTTTGTGAACTAAAAAGTTAGTGCCGTTAAATGGCGGAATTTCAAATTTATGCGTGACCCGGGCATATAGTTTTAAATTTTAAAACTTCATAGGAGTTGTTAATATGAATTTGAGTATAAGGTATGGTTTTAATTCTTATTTTACAAATAAAAACTTATTTTAGTATGTGAAAAATTGAAGTATATTCATCAATCAATTATAAAATATTGTATTACCATACTTAACCCCACTTTTTACTTTCCAAATCAGACAAAACATTTCAAATGTCAATATTTTGGAAGACCGTACCCATCATAATTATTTGAAAAATGAAACCAACAAAACAAAAAAGACTGTGAAATAAACAGAACTGTCATGTAAACAAGGATGGATATACCGCAAACGGCACTAAGTTTTTGTCGCAGTCTAACAGTTGACGCATGCGCTTTGAATTTCTGAAATGGTCTATTTCACTACGTGGCGCATAGAAAAATGACGTCAGGGTGCAATAAAAATGTAAAAGGTCCATTGGGTATTACAAAAAATGAAATTAAAAAAAGCTGCTTACTGAATAAGAACTGAAATATTTATTAAAGCATATAAAATATACAAAAATGAAATCAATGTTAATATTACTCAGTATCGTCGATTAATTCATCATCGAAGTCGCATTGAGTCTCTTCATCGTATATTTTTTCTTCTTTTGATTCAATTAGTGCATATTCCTCGATTTCGTTTAATAATTGTGGCAGAGAGTCTTTCTTTACTATTCCAAGATGGAATGTAATGACTTCCATCGTCTGACAAAATCCAGTTCTGGGTAGCATTTTAACTTTAGTATTCCGGTATATATTTCGGCACCTGCCAAAATGTCATTGGCTCTGACGAAATTGTTCAACCACTAAGATCCGGAGTGCCAAGTTCACTACCATAATGTTGAATTTGTGTCATTTATTTTGTCGCTCAGCGTCAACTGTTTCTACAAACATTTGCTACCGTTTACTTGCCATGACTGATGGTTAGGTTTTGTTACAGGTTATCTTCTTTATAAAATTTTAATTTTTAAAATATTGCTCAAAATACATAGCATATATAATACTTGCTTCTTGAACATTCCAACCTGCATTTCAGCACCATTCAGTTGGACCTCTGCTCTCTAGCGGAGAATGGCGATTTTGAGCGAGTTGGCATGTTTAAAACAATTATGTTTAAAGCCTGCTTCAGAGTTTACATAACGTAACATAACATATCATAGCATAACGTAAAGAAAATATGGATGTACGTAAACCGGTATAGTATTTCATAGTTTTCGTAAGAAACATAACATAACACAACGTAACTTAAGAAAACATAGAATATGGCCAAATTTTATTTCCTTACGGATACGTTATGTTAATCGGTTATGTTCGGACGCGTACGTGAGTCGTCGTGTACCACATTTCAAAACAACAGAATAGCTGTCAATTGAAGTGTCAATTCCAGTTTGTGTTTGACATTTAAGTTGCTGTCAAGATGGATGAAGCATTACTAATTCCTTTTGTTGAGAAATATGTTTTAATATATGATGAATCTCGACCAGATTTTAAGGTTAAGAAAAAAAAAATATAATGCATGGATTGCAATATTCGAAATTATGAACCAGTCCGGTCAACATCAAACTGAATATATGAGCAAAATACTTAACATGAAGTTAGGAGATATTTATAATACTTGGAACTATGAAACCTTCACTGGTTCCTTATGTTACGTTATGTTATGTAATGTTATGTTATGATATGTTATGTTACGTTATGTAAACTCTGAAGCAGGCTTAAAACCAATGTTTACATATGTATTAAATGAAAAACATAGAAGGTAATTACACATCCTACCAATTCTTATAGAAATTTGTTTAAAAAAATATTTTAGCATGAAAATAGAGAAGATTTTTCCAGAATTGTCAAAATCCATTCAGTTCAGTGTACCAGATAATGAATTACATTACTAATTAAGAAATGTTTTTATTCAAACTCATTGTAAAATTTTAATTTAAGTGACTTTTTTTCTTTAATATAAAGTTGAACAATTTTAAAATACCTATACCTAAGAATTTGTCAAAATTATTGATTTAAAGCTAAAGGCAATAAAGGCAGTTCCCGCCAGTCAAGATGATTTGAAGAAAACCCTAAACCTACTTGTACGAGTACGAGTACTAATGGTAGAGAACTGTTCAGTCTCATAGAATATTTAAAAGTCATTAAATGATGACAGCATAATTAATATTAATAGATCACACTAGCGAGGAGAATAGATTACAAAAATTAAAACTCAGGAGATAAAAAAATTATTAATAATGACAAACATTGATTACAACAATGACAAACACTGATTACCTGAAAAAATCAAAACATAACGTATTTTGATTCAATAATTACATATTTCTTTTAATCTTAAACCTATATATTACATGTGTAAATCTGATGTATTGGTGCAAAATCTTGACGGAATCTATTGCTTATTCTTATTCAACTACTTACATAAATATATTATGAAATATGTATCTTTGCACCTACATACCTACCTTTTTATATAGTATTATTTTTTATTAACAATCGGTTCTATTTCATATTTTTAGAATACCTACTAAATTACTGTCAAATATACTATAGCATATTTGACAGCTAGACAGGAATGAAGTTAGTCGTTCTATAAGAATAACTTTGTAGCCAGACTTGTTACAGAGGGAGTTACAGAATAGGTAATTTTACTACTCTGTAAGCTGTCGTCTTATAGAGCTCTATAGCTTATAGAGTCTATAGAGTTACAGTCTTACAAAGCAAAGTTAAAGAATAGCACCGTTACAGATTCGAACACACGAGATTCTATAAACATTTATGTATATTTATACCGAGTGTCTACTTTTTTATGGACCATAGGAAATACAATGGTAAAATTTTCATAAGCCTGTAATTTCTGCCCTATTTATTTTAGATCAAAACTGTACAGATATAAAATGTTTAGAATTAAAAACTACATCAAATGGGACTCAATTTATTGATGTAATAGGTTTTTGTCTTGATGAACGTAATATAAAATTTTCGTTTTCAGAGTGCCATGCAAGACAAAACATACAATTCAAATATACGTATTATTTAATTTTGACAAATAAAAGTTTATTAACTGATATTTAATTGTAAATACATATTATTCCACAGTGTTTTTTTCTGCGATGGTAAATGTATGCATGATTACTTATAATATTCGGCGAATATTATACGTCTATTTTGGTTATTAATAGATGGAGTCTAACGTTAAATATAACTAAAATTAATAAAATTACCCCTTAACCTTAAAATTAATTTTAATAAAAAGTATATATATATATATATATATATATATATATATATATATATATATATATATAAAATCCCAGTTCTCTCCCTTGTTTTTCCGAGTTGTTAGGACCACTGGCATGGTTTACAAGTTGAGTTATTTTGACCACTTTGTTTAACCTTCCCTTGTCGTACAGTGTGTTAAAAAAATTCCTTATTCGGAGTAGGCTATGAACAGTGAAACGTATGTTGGATCATTATTTAATTCAAAAGTCAAGTTATCAGAATTGGTATTAAATTGTAATTTTAAGGAGAAATGACAATAAAGAAGGATACGGTATATTTAAATTCGCCGTTTTCTGATTTGTTTCCATTTCTAAAATAAGATTCAAGAAGATTTCTTTAGATAACATTTTTGACAATATCTCATGTCAATTTGACATTTAATTTAAAAAATTTAAATTGACATACGTTTCTTTATTCAAAGCCTACACTGAGTTAGGAATTGTTTTGAACACACTACTACTGATGATGAGAACTTAGTTGTCGAAATACGTTTTTATTAAATAAATTAATGAAATCAATAATTTTTAAAACATTATGACATATGTCATCTATTTTCTGCCAAACTCAAACAATACAATACAACTGTTTTGCTATTGCTCATTGCATTCTGTAAATCAAAATTTACTATTGTATTTCCTATGGTCCATAAAAAAGCAGACACCCGGTATGTACGAGTGTACGTATGTGATTTTATTTTGTGATTAAAATATTCATAATAAAAATTAGCGATTTAAAAAAATAAATTTACGGTAATAATTTGTGTTGTTGTAGAATAATTTTGGCTGCAGTGTAATATAATTTCAATAAACTAAGTTGGCAACGCTGATATGGACTGAGGTCTCCATTCTCTTCTTCACGTTCCTCCCAATATACTTTAATTTGAATAGAAGAAGTAGAACAAGTTAATTCTGTTACTTTTCTAGGAGCTAAAATAAATTAATTGAATATAATATTGTACTTTTGTATTGCAACATTTATTACCATCTTGGGCTGTCAAGAAAGTCTTTATTATTGGTTTAATATTAATATTTTCATGTGATATTTGTAATGTATATTTTCTAGAAGGTGTTAATTCTTTTATAAATGTATTATTCTCTTTGATTTTATATTTATTATTATTGTCAATTGAAATGTAATAATCTTTTATATCGCAATTTTCAGCATCATCAGTCTACAAGAAATACATATTTAGACATTAATTTATTTGCAATAAATATAATTTACCTTGAATGAAACTGTTGCATTTCTAGATTGAGCATGAATGATAATGTTGTTTTCCGAATGCGCTGCAAAGTAGTAAATAATTTAGGTGAAACATTAATAATAAATAAATACTAAGACTGACTGTGCAAATGGGAACTTGTAAAATATGATTTAAATGTATAATGGCCGGTTGGACCAATATTTTAATTGGAATTTAAACAAAAATTAAATATTCGTGCTATACCGGCCATTCGAAATGTATGTATGTTATGGAAGGGAAACATTCAAGTTAAACATTTTATTTTTGAACTTGAAGGATCGACATAAAACGAGTAAAAGTCTCGAACTTATGAAACTGCAAAGAAATCTCTCAGCACCCTTACTATGCACAAACTCAGGGTTCGATTTTATACAAATTGTTTTGTTTTGGACAACAAAATCCATACATACAAATATTATGTTATGTTAATAAACTTATAATATGATTGCTTTTTATTTAATATGTATTATCATTATCATTTGCTGCGTCTAAATTTAAATTATAACGCTTAACGGAGATTGGGAACGTACAACCCTGTGCGGTTGCGGGTAATTTTTATTTTTACCTTTCGCTAAAGAGGTATTGAATTCATGCTAAAAATCGCATATCCAGATTTTAGTGAATAAGCACGTTTTAAGGTCCCTAGAATCCGAGTATAACATTTTTACGATGATGTCCGGATGTGTGTGCGGATGTGTGCGTGTGTGTGTGTGTGTGTGTGTGTGTGTGTGTGTGTGTGTGTGTGAGCGTGCGAGTGTGTGAGTTTGTGTGTGCGTGTGTGTGCGTGTGTGTGTGTGTGTGCGTGTGAGTACGTGCGTGCGTGTGTGTGTGTGTGTGTGTGTGTGTGTGTGTTGGATTCACGATTTCTCAAATACTATAAGACTTAAGACATTTTTAACTACGGATTCCTCAATCTAACAATAATGGGAAGAGTTGATTAAGTTTTGGTAACAATTGGACAACCGGAAGTAGTAGTTACAAGAAAAAAATCATCTAAATATTATTTATCGAAAATTTATGTAAATACTTATATAAAAGAACGTTAAATTCTTTATTCGATAAATATAAATTCATTATTATATCTTCTATAGATTTAGAGATAAAGAAATGCAAATAAAATAATTTGATGTAAAAATTCTCAAATCTAACTACTTCAAGGCAAGAAATTCAAATGTTTGTAATTGACACATAAATGTCACTGTCAAAAATATTTGTATGCCACTGTCAAAAATATTTGTACATTATTATGAAGATTATGAAAATAAAAAAAGTCAACAACGCAAAAGAATATACGTAAAAAAGAATATAAAAGGAATTTGTGAAAAAATGACGAATATAAAAAAAAAGAAAAGGAAAGTAGTAAAAGAAAATTTCAGGATATTGAATATAAAGAAAATGTATGTATTGTACATAATTTATATTAAAATATCCCATAGATTTTGCAAATATATGTGAGAATTATTTTGTAGTGAGACTTGAATATATGTATTTGTATCTAAAAATATTTTGCGTTTTATGCGTACATACAACCAGGTAAAATATCTGGCGAGAGGTTATGTGCTGGCCACATCAGATTTTTTGTAAATGTAATTGAAAGGCGTTTTATATGACAATTCTTTGATCTTAAAAAAATAATATGGTTGCGGTTAAAGCAAAAGAATTATTATAATTATTATTATTTTTATATTGTAAGGAATGGTGAGATTATATTTATCCAGAACAAAGCAAAACACCTATTTAATAAATAGGTACTTTATTTTTTCAACGTATTTAAAATTTTATAATCTAGGAAAGTATGTAATTTTTTTTTATTGTAATAAGCAGAGCCGGATTATATCTCCTGTAGGCCCTAGGCACACTTGATCATTACTCATTACATAAAAAACAAAAACGCGCCTACATCTTCTAATGGATACAAACCGAAACGTGGATAAATTCGGGTTTGGGTATTTTCTGGTGTTTAAAACTAGTTTTGAGCAATTTTTTTGGATAATGCTCGAATTCGGATATACAGGATGGAATGCGAAATTGGAAACACCTTTTGCTCTGAAGTTATTATAGATACCGAAAAATTGTCATTTTGAGAAGAAACATTTAAATATTTTCATTAATACCTCAAAAACTATCAAGTTATAAGGTAAGAATCCTTAAACTATTTTAAAGCAAAAAATATTTTCTATTAATTAGTGAAATAATATACAAGGCATGCCATTTAAAAAAATCTGATATGGCCAGCACATTACCTTCTGTCAGTTATGTGAGGCATTTACGAAAATTTTACCGGTGAACTGTTACTAGTATATATCGGTAAACAGTTGTTTATCAGGTTATAGCTACCGGAATCGATATTTTAAGAACACAAGTGGTAAACAGGGTAGATCCATAACCAATGAAAAAATTTGAAAATTTGAAACAGATTAGTAATTTGACGTAGTTAACAAACTGAGCAGTCCTACTATGAATACATTTCCACTTTTAATGCGCGCGCTTCGCTTTGCATCACTGCCTTTTTTGAGATTAGATTCTTCTTGAATCCGGTAGATGGATCTGGTAGATATTGTACAATTTTCGAACACGGTAACTTTTTAGCACTCGTGTTTTCGAACGCAGTCGGTAGATGCGGTATCTACCGGTAGAATTTTCGTAAATGCTTATGTATTTTCTATAAAATCCATACAGAAAGTTCCTTGCAAAAGATTCTAAATTTCTTGTATGTATATTACCTTTCGACAGTTGTATGTATTTTATACAAATTCCATACAGAAAGTTTCGAGCAAAAATATCCTATATTTCGAGTAAAATTGTAACACAAATATACTACGAATGTCAATTGCACTTGACACTGACATCTTTCAATTAGAATTTTCTTAATATAGTAGCTGTTTCTACCATAGCTGGCTAATTTATGAAATTTGATTTCTCTATAATTTTATAACTCTATATCCATTTAATATGAAGTATAAAATGCAGTCAAATCGTATAAAGAATACAATGTTCTTTAATATTTATAATAATATTAAATGTGAAAATATGATATTTAACATTGTTTTTTCAAGAAAAACTCTTAAAATCTTCAAAAAATCAGCTCTTCATATGGATGCAACGAAGAGGAATACGACAGAATTATAATTTTTGGAATTGTAGTATTAGAGTTATCGTAGACGAATATTTTGTTACACACATATACACATACACACATACATACATATATACATACACACACACATCATCGTAAAATTAGTAAAATCGTATTCTAGGGACCTTAAAACGTGCTTATTCATTAAAAACTCACCACCAAATTTTTTGATCAAAGGCAATACCTTCCTTATCTAAAGGTGACGGAAGGTAAAAAGTACAAATATGGCAATATCTACGAAAATTAAACTTTTTTTACTAAATTTATACAGATTTTGTTAGCTTATTAAAAGTACAAAAAACTTTATTTAAACAATTTTTCGGTATCTATAATAACTTCCGAGAAAAAAGGTGTTTCCAATTTCGCATTCCACTCTGTAGCGTGTAACATTTATACACTTAGGATAGAATGATATTTTTCCTTCGGTGTTTTGTAGCCAGAGGGAGAAAATCATGCATTTCTCTCTCTTCTTGTGTAACAAACTATGTATTAAAAATAAATACGAATAAAGAAATACATAAAAGTATTTTAGATAATATTTAAAAACCTAAGTATTTAAATATTGCCCATTTCTGTATGCATTTATATCTTTTTGGCGAAATTAGATTGAAATAAAACATACGTTTACAGCGTGTTTCAATAACTTCTGTAGGTAAGTTATTTTTGAAAGCTTCCCCACTTCTAGTTAGAACTACGGCTCTAATTTGATACTTTGTTTCTTTGGTTAAGTTCGTAATTTTTATTTCTATTCCTGTTTTGATATTTGGTTCTAATTTACTACAATTGAACCATTGGCAATCAGCCTAAAAAATATAACATGTACTACACGGTTTTACTGTATTTATATATTTACTTCACATACAGGTCCATCTTCTCGGCACTCTATTTGAATGTAAGCAGCTACACTTTCGTTCCCTTTCATTGCTATATTGTCCAATCTTACAATCGCTCCGGAATAGAGAACAGTAACAGATTTTGGTGCATCCACGAGATAAGGAAGATCTGTTCAGAAGGTATATTAATACTTACAAGGTATAAGATATTTACAAAGAAAACAAAAAATAAATCGGACATTTTCATAATCCCGGCGTCATGGTGTACAGAATATTCAAGATACCGTGTGTTTGTAATTGCCGCATGGTTTATTATTATAATGTTTATTTACCTAACAGCCATTTTTATTTGCGTAGTTCAATGTCCAAACAAGTTATTAGATACATTATAAATTGTTTGTTCGCTAACAAATTTGAGAGGAACTTGCAATAGATAATAAATTAGTTAGCTACTTAAAAAATAATCTGAAATAAAAAATATAATAAAATGGAAATGTATTGATGAAATTTGTTATATTATTTGAAATAATTGATAATATTACTTCGGAAAATTTATACTGTACGAAACAGACCTAATAATTTAAATTTGGATCAATGAAGATTTTTTTAGACTATGCTAAAAGCTAGCATAGAATATATTCTAGAATTAATAGAACATATATCATCACGGCACATTACCCATTGCTGGGTGTGTCAATTTGATTTGTACACAGATTTCGGTAATGATGATGACATTTTCGTGCCAGAATACCCTCTCTAATCTTTTATTTGAAGCATTATTTCTAAAAATCAAAATAAAACCATTTTATTAAAGAAAAACTTAACAACTTCAGGTAATATATCACTTCCGGTTAGCCTATTTTATCCAAAATCTATAATATTATTCTCATTGACATAAAAGTCTAATGTACCAAATTTGAAAAGTTTAGAATTCTATTTTAATATAAATTTTCATTAAAATCTATTATATGCTTCAATTAAATACCACTTCTGGAAATTTTATAATGACCAAAAAGGGAGGTGCACAACTAGATGTTATAGCAGTCCTAAATAGATAAGTAGAGATATGTAGGTACGTATATACATACGTCACGACGAAATTAGTCAAAATGGATTCATGGATGGTCAAAATGGATATTTCCGCTGAAATCTGAAAACCGAAATTTTTCGCGATTACAATACTTCCTTTACTAAGTTCAAGGAAGTAAAAAGTTATTGCAATGTAGTCATTTTAACCTTTTTTGGGAGCTTCATAGCTCCGTTGCTATTAATTGTACAAAATAATCTTTTAATACCAAATTTTGTCCTATACTCATTTTACTATTATAACATTTATGTGCTGTGCGGGACTTAGCAATAACTCAAGAGTTCTGGACAAACTATACTTATAATCTATAAATGTAACTATGCCATGAATTAAAATGTAATATTGTAATGTGAAATTTTTGAAGACCTAAAAAGTTTCGCTTCTGGAATTGTATTCTATCCGTTCAAGAATCAAGATTCAGTTAATACTGTAACGTGCGAGTATCAATGCCACTGCATATAGAGAACGGTGTCGACGACCCTGGTTGAACGTATTAGATTACTAGAATATAACTGCCGCGCGCAGCAGGCCAGCAGGCGGTCGACGCAAGTGGTCACCTGTGGAAACAGCCGAGGAAGATAAGATTTTGTATTCGATGTCATTATCGTGCGGAATATTCGAGAGCTTTCCAGAAGGTATTAGTGCAGCTATATAAGACGACAAAGCTTTGTGTGAAAGTTAGTCAGTTCAGTCAGTTGAGTATACAGTCGGTCAGTGGAAGACAGTTGACGAGTGGAGTCCCGTGAGGGAAGAGGAACAGTTGATTGGTGATACAAATAAATAGTGACATAAATCGAGTGATATAAATATCGCGTAGACAGTCTGCAATCGACCGGAAGTGGCGGCAATCTAAGATTGGAATACGTAGTGAAATAAATACCGTGTAAATAAATAGTCTTGTGTTAATTGTTTAAATAATAATAATAATAATAATAATAATAATAATAATAATAATAATAATATAACTTTATTGACCAGAGTTAACGGCGGGGTTCAGCCAAAGGCTGCTCTTCCACCCAACCAGTACAGTAAATTACAAAAAAAAGGAAAAAGTCAACATGAGTACATAGCAGGAAAGTATAGCATAATATGCCAAAAAGCAGATAAATGGGGTTAATTTATATTGAAAAAGATTACTAATTTTAACATGAGCTTTGAAAGAGTGTAAAGACAGAGATTTTAATTCACTTGGAAGATTGTTATACAATTTGGGTGCAAGGTAAGAAAACGCATTTTTCGATTTATTTTTTTTATATGAAGGTAAGATATATGAATTCTTATCACGTAATTGGTAATGCTGTTCTTTTAATTTTCATGTAGATAAGGGTAACCTGTTAGTATGATCTTGTGAATTTGACAAAGATAGAATATCTTCACACGTTCATCCATATAACGAAGATTAGATGAAATATGAAATGAAGAAATATGGTCATATTTACGCACATTATAAACGAACCGTAGGCATGAGTTTTGAAAAGCGTTATTTTATTTTTGTCGTTTCGTGTCAAGTGTGGAACATATACACATGCACAATAATCGAGTATAGGTAGTATCAAGGTGTTAAATAGACTTAATTTTATTTTTGCTAATAATAACTTGCGATATGTCGAAGTCTAAGTCTAGCCTCTATTACTTTTTTTTTTGTCAATTGGTCACGAAAGTTAACGTCTTTGTCAATTTTCATACCCAAACTTTTAATAGCCAAACAACGATTTAAGATTTCTCCTTGCAATTTTATATCATCTGTATCACAGTTTCCAATTACTAAGAGCAAAGATTTATCAGTATTTATCTTGAGCCCATTATTAGTAGTCCATGTAGACAACTTTTCCAGATCCTCATTTATATAAAAATAATCTTAGTGTTTAAGTAATTAATAATATTCTTAGTCTTAAATTAGTATTTAATATTTGTTTAACGATAAATCGATTTTTTTTATCGTTTTAATATTTATTTTTCGTTTAGTAAACTTTTATATTAATAATTAATAATTCTCTGATTTTTACACTTCATCGAAATTAATAAACGTTACAATGCAGTTTTAAAATATAGTCCTGATAATGTCGGATTTGGAATGGAGAACCATTTAGTCATCAGAGAATTAACTAATTAAAGAAATGTGTCCAATTTATTTTTGCTCAGTCTGTAAGTTCATTTTTCCTTGATAGATCACTTACATTGCTGGCATAATGGTGGCAAATATCCTTCCTCACAAGCACCGCAAATTCCATTTACTACATTACATGGATTTTTATTCTGACATTTTCCGCATTTCTCCTCACAACGGTATCCATAGTAACCATTTTCACATTCTGCAAGAAATAATAAATTTAAGATGAAATTTGTGATAAGCGTGTCTTTCATATATTTATTTGTTGATCTTACGAGTATTACAATTATTCTCTTTCCATTGATAACCAGGAGCACAAATACAGGCAGCCTCACTGTTTGCTGTTGGAGTTGCTAAGCAAATTTTATGACCCTGACAGGTATTACAAGATATATTACAATTCAGTCCAATATTGAAGTTGTCACAAACTGGTGGTTCTGCAAACTCATCAAATAAAAAATTAATAAAATACTTTGTTGTGTATGTCAAAATATTTACCATAATTTTGAATTTCTTTATTACTATCAAACGTCCAATCTGGATATTTTAAAGAATGACAAATCAATGGCTTATTATTCTTCGCAGTAGCTCTTCTAATTTCTGAAATTACAAATGGAAAACGGTATAACTCAAGAATTATCGGTACGCTCAAATAGGCTATTTTAGCTCAATCAAATTAAGAGAAATTAGTAATACGAGTACAGCGAACGTACAATGCCCGTCAGAACGCGCATTATTTACCCCGGGCGTCCGAGTTGAAAAAAGGGGTACAGAATATACATTTTTTCTCGGGGCCCGTAAAAGATATCAATTTAAAATGAAAAAATGTATTTAGTCAAAGAATGTATCTAGGTCTTAATTGTGTTAGATTTTCCATTTTTTTTTAAATTTCAACACAACCCAACATAGATTTGACTTTGAAAAATACATTATAATTTTCAAATTAAATTTTATGTAGCCTATGAATAATTTGTATTTTCTTTGTCTATATATCCTAGAAATGCTCTTTTAGGTATGCTTCAAATGAAGTCTTCTAATGGCATTAATACCTTTATTACATTGAAATTTTATTTTTCTACAGTCAATATACAAAGTAGCCATTTGCGCTCTCTTTTATCAACGCAAAATGTCACTTTGCCGCTCATGCGCGACAAAGTAGAAAAAACGCTCGCTGTCCAAATTTCTAACTATACAATGTTGAGAAATGTCAGTTTTCTACATTCTTAATAGAAACGTTTAGTCAGGAATTAGTGGCATTGTAGTTACACATTTACCACCTTCCAAGTCAATCTGACATATAACTGTCTCTGTCGGTACATTACATAACCAAACAAAATGTAGCACTGCTGTGAAAATAAAATAGGGCATTCATTTGCAAAAACGAAAGTATAATATACTTAGATTAGATTGAAGCAATAGATCAAGAAGAATGGAAAATAACGATAAATTAAAATTAAATATAAAATAAATTGTGTGAAAACTTTGGCGTGAACGCTCCCAATGGACATCCACTTTTCCACTGCAAATGTACTTGAAACAAATAAATTATACAAAAAACTTATAATATTCATTAAAAATTGGCACTAATTTTTTGAAAAAACGAAAGCCAAAACATGTTGAAATCATATTTGAATACGTTCCTATCTTCCCTATCTTCACTGTAAAACTATTGAGTAGTACCTGTAGTACTGTAAGTACAAAGTGTACATTTTATTATATTTTGTTATGGTGGAGGACTGTAGAAAAAATCTTGTGCGTTTCGAGCACAAATGGACATTGTCGATTTCGAGAGAACAATCTTTCAATCAACAATGTCCCATTTTGCACTCTTAATACACAAATAGCTATTGTGTGTCAGTTATTGAGCTGCCAAGCATCATAATGTTACATTTTTGTTAAAATTAATTGCTACATTTTTGTCAAAATAAACTATTTTTGTGCAATGCAACTGTTACGGCTAGAAAATTATTTATCAAATATTAAAATTATTTATTTTTAAAATCTAGTAGTCAAAATTATATTTTGTGTACATCAATTATACGGTAAAAAAGATAAAATATATGACAAGTTGTTTGTAATAACGAAAAATTTGTGAAAAAATATTAATTCATGAAAGGCAATAATTAATAAGTTCAGTTATATTAAATAATTTTTTTTTAATATATTAAATAGATGGCTTTTATCGTCCAAACTTGTGAGGATGATTATGACTGACGCACAAGGGACATAAGAAGGGGCAAGGTCTTACCAGTGAGGTTCATCACGGCTGGAGAAAGACCATGGTTTAAATAAGATTTCTCGTTTTAGGAAATTTGAAGCTAATTAATTCTAATTAACTCTAATTCATACTAATTCAAACTACTAATTAAATATAATTCAATCTAATCTTCTACTACTAATATTACTAAGTATTTGATAAAAAAAAAGTGCCTGTTTCTTGGAATATTGAAATAGCCAGACGGTCTGTGAGTAATTGTTTCACACCCTAATCCTAGATACTAAAATTGGTATTACTTAAACTACTCGGTTTGGCAAGGACCTGGTAAAAGTTTGTAATAATTAGAAAAGCTGTTAGGTTTGCTACATACTATGCGATGCGTTTATTCGCGATTCGTCATGCGCGATGCATGATTCGCGGGCAATTTGTGCAGCGACTTTTTCCTTCAAAATCGATTCATAAACAACGTAGTTCGTGTGTTCGCAATGATTCGCTGTTGAAGGCAATAAATTGGCGAATATCAAAGGCCACGCATTAACACGAATCACTGATTCAACAAAGTTGCCAGTTCTTTAGTGCGCGTTATTTCGTGTATGTATGAGATATTGTTTGTTTAAATAATTTTTCCTGCATAGTGTACTAACTGCATATTTGTCTGTAAGCACGGCTACAACAATTTCGTTAAAAAAATCCTTTTTGTCCCAAATTCTGTTAACACAATCGCCTCTATTTTAATTTTAATCACAAATGTTACCTTTAATAAGGTTTTTGAAAAATCAACTGGCACTGCCGGGGCTTGAACCCGGGACCTCCCACTTGCCGGGCGGGAGCTCTACCAACTGAGCTACGGGCCAACGACGATGTCAATTGATTTCTCTTGCACAACCAGCCCGTAGCTCAGTTGGTAGAGCTCCCGCCCGGAAAGTGGGAGGTCCCGGGTTCGAGCCCCGGCGGTGCCAGTTGATTTTTCAAAAACCTTTCTAAGTTATTTACTTTACTGACATTTGTCATGATCCTCTTTCCCTAAGTTACCTTTAATGTCGTTCAGCAATTAAACCTTTTCGCTGTATTACAAGCACTAGCAGCTAGATAACACTTTTGGTTATTGAACGTATCTATTATGCAAAAGAAAAAGAAATCAAAACCAAAATGGAAACAACTCAGACGTAGATTGTGAACAGACCACTCGAATTCTTGTTGGGACTTTTGAATACTCTTGGGCCATTGTGATTAAATTATTAAAATAAACCGTATCTCATATACGGGCCCTGGAGAAACGCGCACTAAAGAACTGGCACGCATTAAACGCGAGCTTTGTTCAATCAGCGATTCTTGGTAATGCGTGGCCTTTGATATTCGCCAATGTATTGCCTTCAAGAGCGAATTACTACGTTGATTACGAATCGATTTTGAACGACAAAGTACCTGCACAAATTGTCCGCGAATCATGCATCGCGCATTACGGATCGCGAATACAAGCATAGTCTGTAGAGAGCTTAACAGCTTCTTTAATTATTTTGGATAAAAACTTCAAATACAAATTGTCGAACATAAAATTCTGCATCTTAGTCAAGAAATATAATTTTGTGGTACTTCACGTATTCATAACAGTCCGTAATAAGAGTAACGCTTCGTTATATTCAAAACGCCTGTATTATAGCAAATTTTTTATTCATAAACATTCGTTATCCATAACAACCGTAAAATCCATTGTAATATTTAACGACTCGAATTTCGGCTGTAATACGTATAACGGCAAGTTAAATAGGAATTTTTTAATTTGTTGAAATTCGATGCAAGTAATTTTGACATTGACATGTTAAGTGTACATTTTAATTTATTACAATTGTCATAAGTTACGATTAATTAATTTAAGGATATTACTAAATTACTAGAAAATATAATTTTTCCTATCGATATCATCATCATCATCTGCTTCTCCAATATTATTACCAAATATCACCATAACTTTACATTTTTCTGCATTGAATTTTTATGACTTTTTTCCAGGCATCATTTTACACTTTCATATTTTCTGCATCAGTTTTCACAGTGTCTGTTGTATATTTAAGATCTAGTAGTATAACAACAGAATAATTAATTAGTTGACATGTAAGAATGTTTTGTATAAAATACTTCTAAATAAAGTATAACATTAAATATTTATATGTGTGAGTACATAACATGGCGCTGCGGCACGCAAGATCCTAAAAGAAACGTAAAATATTGAAAATATAGTCAAAAGTTAAAATGCCAGATACAAATCAAAGTGAACAAAATATTCCAAGGTATGGATCGATGGGATTAAAACCCCCAGGATACCTCACAGATATGACTGCTGAAGGTTTTAAGAGATGGAAACAACGTTTCCAGATTTATTGCACAGCATCAGGAGTAGCAACGTTAGATAAAAATGTCCAAGTAGCAGTACTACTACATAGTATTGGCGACTCCTGTATAGATATTTACAATACCTTTAATCTTAAAGAAGATGAAAAACAAAGTTATGAAACTGTGTTGCAACGTTTTGAAGATTATTTTGTACCTGTCAAAAATGAAAGCGTGAATTCTCATTTATTTTTCACACGTAATCAGCAACAAGGAGAGACATTCGATGCTTATATAACAGACTTGAAAAGACTTAGTGCAGATTGCAATTTTGGCGATATTCGTGATAGATTAATACGAGATCGAATAGTAGCAGGAATTATAGACAAGAGATTGAAAGATCGACTGCTTCGAGAAATAGATTTAACTCTACAGAAAACAGTTCAGATATGCAAAGCAGCAGAACTGGCTGAGCAACAAGTGAAGAAGTTTGAAAACAGTGTAGAAGTTATGGCTGTACAGGAAAAGAAGAATACTTGGGAAGCAGAAAGAAGAAAGAAACAGAAACCAAGACCTCAACGGACAGAGAATGAAAATAGAAAACAGTCGGCGCGGCCGGCATGTCAGAAATGTGGTTTCACACACCATTATAGAAACTGTCCAGCTTTTGGAAAAAATTGTAAAGTATGCGGTAGAGTTAATCATTTTGCAAAAATGTGCAGACAAAATAAGTATGTCAAAGTAGTAAATGCTGATGTAGATCAGGTAACAAATGACATTTCAGAGTTATTTGTAGATTTAATTTATATTGATACTATTGATTCACAAAAAGATTGGCTACAGGAATTGTGTTTTACAGATTATAATAATATAAAAATAAATTTTAAAATAGATACAGGTGCTCAATGCAATGTGATTCCTCTCAATGTACTATATAAATTAGGGGTCAAAAATATTGAGAAATCTAATGTCACTTTATCTAATTATAATGGTAAAAAATTAAAAACATTAGGTAAAGTTTCATTAAAGTGTAAAGTAGATAATATTGAGAAATCGGTAGAGTTTCAAGTTTTTGAGGGTAATGCTGCACCTGTGATTGGTCTCGTAATTTCTTGTTATTTTAATTTGATTAAAAGATTAAAACCAGAAGAAAAAGTAGTTTCAACTATAGATAAATATAAATGTAATACAATTTTGACGGAATATCAAGACGTTTTTAAAGGAATAGGAAAAATTAAAGATTTTGAATATAGAATAGAATTAAAAGATGATGCTGTAGGTAAAATAGAGCCATGCAGACACGTACCATTTAAATTAATAAACAAATTAAAAGTTGAATTAGATAAAATGGAAAAATTAGATATAATAAGTAAAATTGATAAACCTACAAAATAGACCAATAGCATATGGGTCACGAGCACTCACACAAACAGAAAAATTATACAGCCAAATAGAAAAAGAGTGTCTAGCGATTTTGCAAGGTTGCAAAAAGTTTTATCAATATTTATATGGGCAAAAATTTGTGGTCGAAACAGATCACCGACCTCTAATTACAATTTTTAAAAAACCAATGAATAAATGTCCTCCAAGGTTACAAAGAATGCGTCTAGCACTTCATAATTTTGATTTTGAGCTGGTTCATAAACCAGGTAAAGAAATTGTTGTTGCAGATCATTTAATTAGATCATATTTGCCAGGAATAACAAACACAAATATGGAAGAAATAAATATAGAAGCATTTGTTGCAATGATAGAAGAAAATTTAAGCTTCTCAGATCAAAGAATAGAAAAATTGAAAAAAGAAACAAAAGAAGATGAAGAATTGCAGACAGTATTAACTTATATTAGAGAAGGTTGGCCAGAAAATAAATTTGAGGTGAAAGCGTTAGCCAAGTCGTATTATTCTTTAAAAGATGAATTAAGTGAAAGTAAAGGGCTAATTTTTAAAGATACTAGAATTGTTATTCCCAGAGCAAGCAGATCTGATATGTTAAATAAAATCCATTATGCACATTTAGGTATAGGAAAATGTAAAGCGCTAGCAAGAAAATCATTATTTTGGCCCGGAATTAGTAAACATATTGAAGATTACATTGGTAAGTGTGATACGTGTAAAAGTTATGCAAATGCAAATACAAAAGAGCCAATGTTAGAAAAACAAATACCAAAAGAGCCATGGGAAATATTGTCAACAGATATTTTTTACTTAATGGGTAAAAGATATGTTATTGTAGTTGACTCGTTTAGCAAATATGTAGAAATTGATTTATTGAATGACATAACTTCTGAAAAAGTAATAGAGTCATTGAAGAAAATATTTGCTCGACATGGTGTTCCAAAAATTTTATATTCTGATTCTGGTTCTCAGTACACAAGTTTGAAATTTAAAAAATTTGCAATAGAGTGGAGTTTTCGGCATATTATAGTAACCCCAAAACATCATCAGTCAAATGGTTTAGCAGAGAGATATATACAGACAATAAAGAAAATTCTAAAGAAAATAATTGAAGAAGGAAAAGATAAAGAGATGGCACTGTTGCAATATAGAAACACACCTATAGATGATAGTGGAATTACTCCGGCAGAATTGTTATATGGAAGGATAGTAAAAAATTTAATTCCAGTTACTAGAAAAGAGAAGATAGAAAGGAAAAATTTTAGGGAAATATTAGAAGATAAACAACATAAACAGAAAATATATTATGATAAAGGTTCCAAATTATTGAAAGATTTAAAAATTGGAGAAAAAGTTAAAATACACAATGAGAGAAGAAATACTCCTCATGAGTCTGGTGTAGTAATTGGTAAAGGTCAAAATCCAAGATCATATAAAATTAAATTAGAAGAAGGACAAGAAATATTGAGAAACAGAAAAGCTTTGACAAGTGGTTTTAAATTTCAAAAGAAATTAAATACATATGATGATATCACAATCCCGTCAAAGATGGAAAGTCAAGTCACTGATGCAGCCCCTTCACAACCTGAAATTTCTAATAATACTTGTTTACCTTCTTCTAATCATTTAGTTACTACTAGATCAGGCAGAATTATTAAAAAACCTCAATATTTAAAAGATTATGTTTGTGTTCTCAATTTTATCTAGTACTAAATATTATTATTTCTATTTGATTTTGTTTGTTCTTTCATCCTTGAAAAAGGGAGATGTTGTATATTTAAGATCTAGTAGTATAACAACAGAATAATTAATTAGTTGACATGTAAGAATGTTTTGTATAAAATACTTCTAAATAAAGTATAACATTAAATATTTATATGTGTGAGTACATAACAGTGTCCATTAACATTTTCTTCTATTAAATCTGGATACCGATTCTTGAAATATGAGAATTTTCTCACAAGGTGACATAAAATTTCATCTCACTCTCATCTCATTTCATATTTTCTCACTTTTTTAATTCCCGAAACAAAGTGAGATATATTTCACCTATCTAAATGGCCATGATTTAGCATGTGAAAAATTTGACATAAAAGTGTGATTTTTGACATTGACAGTACTACATTGGACTCTTCTTTGATTGTCTTTACATATTTGCCGTGATATTCTTATTTTTATTTTAGCTGCTATTGATAATGTTGCCATTCGTAATTACCTTTTCTAGATTTATTGAATTTTGAATCCGTTGTCCGTATCCGTAGTGTGTGGTCTATGGTAGGCAGTCCGCGGGCCAAATTTTCTTCGCCCCTATGCTTACGAGTGACTAACGTATAGCTAAATTTTGTATATTAACTATTTATTATTATTACCGTTATCGAACAACTACAAATAAAATGTGTCTTACTACGTATAAACGTATTTGTATTGTATAAGTACATGTGAAATATTTAAAGGTTGTAATTATAATAGCTAAATGTATGTCATTTCCAACACCAAGCTGGATACCCACAAATTAAAAAACGTATAGTTACTTGGTTGGTTGATTTAAATTGTCATCCAAGCGATCCACTAAATTTTTATTCAGCCGAAATACATATTTCAAAAATTTGGTTCAAAGAGTAATTTCTGTATTTTCCAAATGCATTAAAGCAACAGCTAC
Organism: Harpalus rubripes; assembly: GCA_963082715.1. Taxonomy (NCBI): domain Eukaryota; kingdom Metazoa; phylum Arthropoda; class Insecta; order Coleoptera; family Carabidae; genus Harpalus; species Harpalus rubripes. The sequence continues at coordinate 25,978,558 of OY720456.1, forward strand.
TTCTCTTTCGTCAACCATGATATTTATTATTTTATTTATAATATTAATTAATAATAATATACTTGAGTATTAAGCAAATTTCTATTCAACAGTGACATTGATCCTCACCACCAAAAAGGTGGGGAGATAATTTTCATGTAGTGAGATGAAATGTGAAGTAGTGAGACGACAAAATTATTTCAAGAATTAAAGAAAAGAATCTCACTACGACGTTTTTCTCACTTCTGTCAAATCTCACTGACATCTCATTTTTCAAGAATTGCCCCCCTGGTAGAATATCAATTTCCACATCTCAAATATATTTTCCCTTTGTCTTTTTCTTCACCTGTTTCATTTTTGCAACCGCAAATTTGAAATTTTCACACATATTTTTTTGTATTTGTTTGATCTGGATACCGATTCTTGAAATATGAGAATTTTCTCACAAGGTGACATAAAATTTCATCTCACTCTCATCTCATCATCTTTTTAATTCCCGAAACAAAGTGAGATATATTTCACCTATCTAAATGGCCATGATTTAGCAAGTGAAAAATTTGACATAAATGTGTGATTTTTGACACTGACAGTACTACATTGCACTCTTTTTTGATTACCTTTACATATTTACCGTGGTATTCTTATTTTCATTTTAGCTGATTGATAATGTTGCCATACGCAACTACTTTTTCTAGATTTATTGAATTTTGAGTCCGTAGGTCTCCGTAGTCCGTGTCCGGTCTGTGTTAGGCAGCCCGCGGGCTAAATTTTCTATGAGAGAAGACTGTTTTGGTGTAATTCAACAGTGAAATTTCTGTAACTTAAAGTTACCATCAAATATATTAAATATATAAACGAAGACGGATTTGTGAAAAATTCACGGACCCCAGCGGGATTCGAACCCACGGCCTCCCAATTTCTAGTCGGGCGCTCCGCCAACTGAGCTACAGGATCCCATTGAAGTTCGTGAATTTTTCACATGTCACATGTGTTAAATGGGTCTTGTGGCCGCGTGCCTGAGTGTCAGGTCGCGAATCTGGGGAACCGGGTTCGATCCCGACCGACGCCAAATATTTCCAATTTTAAATGGCACAAAATTGACCCATGTGGTGCACTCTCCACGCCAGCATTGAGTGCCCGTGAGGTGACGCCTGGTAAGCGCCCGCACGGTGCAAATATTTCATCATTACCGATATCTGTATACAAGCAGATTGGCACACCCAGCAATGGGTAATAAGCCGTGATGATATATTTATTTATTTATATTTAGTTAAATGAGTAAAATTTACCCAAAGCATTCTCTAAAGTTTCAAAAATAAACGCGCTTTCTTGGGTGTTAATAATGAACAATTAATAAAAAAATAAAATGATATTAAACTATTGGACAAGGTACAGTAGAATATAAAAGCATATAATCGCACTCCCGTAAAAATCTTTTTTTTTTCACCAGTGACCGTATTAATAGATTATGAAAGTTACCATTGTTGGAGCATGTTCTAATACCGTCCATAGCCCAAAATCCATAATTTCCTTGAACAATTAATGAGACGTATAACATATATCTCAAATTTGGATTAGAATTTGAACGTCCGCTTTGTAGTCTGATGTTTTTCCATGTAAAATATTGTTGTTGTGGGTCTCCCTAAAATGCAGTAAGTACATATAAATATGGTACTTCAGATCTTTGCATAAACTTACAGTAACTATTGCAGATGCTACTGAATTAACTTCTCCTTCTTTCACGATTTTTAATTTCATTGTACATTTTTCACATAACGTAACATATAAAGACAGACATATAGATGTGGGAAAATAAATATATGGTATAGGAAGAATATTCAGCTTAGTTGTTGTAGTAGAAAATCTTAAGTAATTATCTGCAATATTTATATAAATTATTTAAGTATTTAATATTTTCAGGACTTATTAATACGAAAGGTATTCAAATTAAATACATATGCCCGTATTCATAACAGGCCATAACAAGGGTAAACGCTTCGTTATATTGAAAACGCCCGTAATATAGCAATTTTTTCAAAGGTCTAAATCAATAAAAAAATAGCATTTTTTTATTCATAAACATTCGTTCTCCATAACAACTGTAAAATCCATCATAATATTTAACGATTCGAATTTCGGCTGTAATACGTATAACGGCGCGTTAAATAAGAATATTTTCATTTGTTGCAATTCGTTGCATGTAATTTTTGACACTGACATGTCGAGTATACATTTTAGTTTTATAATTGTCATAAGATACGTTTAATTATAATATTATTTAAGGACATTACTAAATTACTTAAATACAAGTATTAGAAAATGTCATCTGTCTTATCAGATCATTTTACTATTTCATATTTTCTGTATTTCACATTGTCTATTAAAAATATATTTTCCCTTTGTCCTTTTCTTCACCTGTTTCATTTTTGCAACCGCAAAATGTACAAAATATTCTCAAACTCTAAGCACTTAAACAAATGTCAGTGTCAAATTTGAAATTTTCACACATAATCTTTTGTATTTGTTTGACCTGATGTTAGTATTTAATATCAAATATCACTAGGAATTATTGAAATATGTCGTTACAAAACAAAGCGTTATATTTTGTTTTTATTTTTTGTGAATACTATGTTATATTTAACAACTGTTAAATTATTACGGTTCATTTTGTAACGAAGTGGTATATTAACTTTTATGAATACGGACAATAGAATGTAATAATATAGAAAGAGTAAGTGTAGTATTTTAACGGTTATGAATTAATCAAGTACATTATTATTTCATTTTTAATTACTAAATAATCTAATATGCCTTCAGAATATCTAATTTAATCAAATTATTTCAATACGAATATTTGTTTATACATTTAACTAGTTACCAGAAAATATGATTATACTAATATTCACGGAAGATTACTATTCAAGGTCATTTGTTCGAAGAAAGAATACACTTCACTTTATAGCAGCAGCTTAGCAAGATTTTGTATTAGAAAGAGAAAGATTATTTGACCTATGTCTATTTAATTTATGTGGTGTGACAGTGTAAATAGTGGCCTTACTTTCTAACACACTTTAAATAATAATGACATATGTCGTAGAATTACAGATACCTAATTATCTACTACACTGCCCTCTGTGCTAATATTTACCCGGTGGCGTTGACGTTTAAATCAAATTATTATTCCTTGGTTTATAAGTTAAATCTGTTTTTGTATTTTGCAAAAACATAAGTGAAGAACATAAATCTTTCAGAAAGGCATTATTTAGAAGAAACATAATTTTCAAATGAATTACTCTTAGTTTTTCAGTTAAAATGTGTCCATAAATATTTTATGTTGCACGCCTATGCATACAAAATGCAATGAAATTATCTGCAAGTAATATATCAAACGGCTCACAAATGACCTTGTTTACCTAATCACATTTAATAATTTAGATTATTTAGTAAATTGCGCCTAAAATAAATAATTTAATACCAAATTGGATTACCAAACTATTTCAATACGATGAACATCTGTTAATGCATTCCTGTCATCAGTATAAAACTTACGAAAAATTTAAAAAAAATGTTTTTTGAAATTAAAAGTTTATTTTATCATCCACTATTTGCCACCCTTTAAAAATGATTTAGTCATCAAGAAACTGCTACACTGAGAACCTGCGGAAGCTAATCACTCCGCTTCGTTCCGTTTTGCCTTCCATCGACGCTTAATATAACATCTCTCTAACTTTTCAAGGAACTCCATTAACCGCGGTTTTAACTGAGATAAAGGAGGGGTTGGAAATTAACGAAGGACAAAAACTAGTTCTGTTGAATAGAAAACAGATTTTTACACAAGTTTTTCATTTTGCATTTCCTCACTCTGGGCCGTAACCAATCGACTCTACTCGAAGAGTTATATTGTGTTCATATGATTTTCACATTCATGTGCTCCCCCTGCAAATCGTTCTCCAATGCATTTTTCATTGAATTTGCGAATCAAAGTTATAATGTTACCAACACTTCCTATTTTTTGACAACTAATTGCTATTATGGTGGCGAACGTAAATAAATGAAACATAGATCATACATATATATCGTAACTAGGCGCTGAGAATATTTTATTTGGTGACAAATCCGTAATTTCGGTGACACAGTAACACAGAATTGATTTCGCGCGGGATAAGAAAGGTATACAATTATTCACGAAAGATGACTACTCAAGGTTATTTGTTCGAATAAAGAATACACATCACTTTATAGCAGTAGCTTAGCAACAGTTTGTATTAGAAAGAGAAAGATTATTTGACCTATGTCTATTTAATTTATGTGGTGTGACAGATATACGTAAATAGTGGCATTACTTTCTAACACACTATAAATAATAATGACGTATGTCGTAGAATTACAGATTCCTAATTATATACTACACTGCCCTCTGTGCTAATATTTACCCAGTGGCGTTACCGTTTTAATCAAATTATTATTCCTTAGTTTATACTTAAATTTGTTTTTGAATTTTGCAAAAACATAAGTGAAGGACATAAATCTTTCAGAAAGGCATTATTTAGAAAGACGCATAATTTTCAAATAAATTACTATTATTTTTTCAGTTAAAATGTGTCCATAAATATTTCATGTTGCCTGCCTATGCATACGAAATGCAATGAAGTTATCTTCCATGTAATATTATATCGGACGGCTCACAAATGACCTTGAATAGTCATCTTTCGTGAATAATAGTTTATGTGAATAGAGTGCTGTTATTTTGAGTGTCGCTGCATATAACTGTGTACATCAGCGTTTCTTAACCTATGGGTCGCGACCCAAATTTGGGTCGCGAAAGGGTTTGGGTGGATCGCGTTAACTATTCAGAATTTTACAATTTTGTTTACTAAATGCCAATCATATTTTTCTAAAAAGCATATAAAATTTACAATGTAGAATTGTTATTGCTAATATCTAGACTTTGAGATCATTTTGGTTAAAAAAAGAAAAACCATTCTTAAATAATTGAAAATATTATTATTACCTTTTGCTACTATCTATGTATATGTGCGAATCTGATTTTCCTCCTCTCGTAATTACTAAAACTAAATTTTAAAGAAATGCATTTTCAATCATGTTCAAAAGTAAAATTGGACAAATATGGGACGGTAATATTTATGGGACGATATAATAGCAGGATTGCAGTCTAAATTTTTATTGTTTAGTCTAGGGCCAACATTTCGCTGCCACTTACAACTTCATCCGGGCAAAAGACTAAGGCAGTAATATTTATGTATCCGTATCAAATTGTAATAAGATTCGTTTTATTTGAAATTGTAGATCTCATTACGGTGTTAAATTTATATTATTTTCTTTGTAAATAGATATGTGATATATTCGTACCTATTCATTTTCCTTTTTTCATGAATAGATTATTGTATGACATTTTTATTTTTGAATAATTTTCTATATAATGGGTCGCGAAACCTATACAGTAGTTAAATTTGGGTCGCGTCTGGAAAAGGTTAAGAAACGCTGGTGTACATCTTTATTGTTGGTTTCACGAACGTGAGAGTTGATCCTTCGAAGACGGGCGAATTTCATGGTTTGGGGTCGAAGTGGAATTTTTACCGGCGGCTGAAAATATTGACTCTCGGCTTCAGGTGGAAATTTGTCAAAAGGTAAAGAATAAAAAAACCTGGCACAATACACAGTTGTTAATCTGAGTTAGAAATAAATGTCTGGGACTAATGAATTATCTAGGGTCTTGCGATTGATAAGAAATAAGTATTTTTGTTGGCTAATGTAAATAAATAATTAACGTTAACGTACATTCATGTACTTTCCATTCTACCGTCGATTTATATGATCGAAGATACATCTTGTTTGGAGACAAAGGATTATCATCATCTTTGTAATCCAGCAAAAGCTTTTCTTTCGTAACTGCATTCCAAGCCCACAGACGTATTTGATTTTCGTCTTTCGTCAATAGAAAGTGTTTCCATTTTGAAGCGTCCAACAGCTTTTCCTAAAAATAATGTATTACATTTATATAACATATACATATACAGGGTGCAACTAAACGAGCTACCTCAATTAATTTCTATATTATTAAAGATACAATAAAATAGTACAAGACAATCTTATAGAAGACCAAGGGTGTACCCGAAGAAAATATTTTTGTAAGTGGTTCACAAGTTACAATACAAAGTTATATTAGGAGTAGTGGAGGAAATAAGTATACTATAAGTGAATATTTTACTTCTTATTCATTCCTATGGTTATACTTTTTTAATGGGATGGTATATATTTATAGGCCCATTCGATAGAGTATTTTTTCCTGAATTCAACCAGGTAATCATTTTATATACTTATATAACAAAAAATTGATAATAATTCAATTTGAAATTGAAATAAATTTGATGTTTACATTTAATTTTTTGTAGGCTGTGTATGAAAACAATTGAGTTTAAATTGACATATCATACACAGCCTACTGAAAATAGGCTATAAAAATAAATAATGGGCTACTTGCGTGCCATTTTTTTATTTAATATTTTTGAAGAGACGATAAAACCTTGCTACTCATATTTTTTCTTTTGGCAAAATTTTCATTAATTGGCCAGAAAAAAAATATGAAAATTTAATATTTAAATTACCGCCACGTATGACGTAGAATTACGCCGACCAATGGATGGCCGTAAAGCCATAGCATCGGTACGCAACGGCATGTGCGGGTAATTTAAATATGACTGATCACCTATTTGACATTTGAATAATTGTTTGGAGGTTAATATTTTAGTTTGTCATTTTAATCTTTTATGAGTATGAGCTAAGTTAAAATCCTTTAAAATCCTGCTTAACAAATCGAAATACATAATATATGTAACAGAAACCACGCAAATTGAAAATAATAAAGAAGAGAGACAGTGACAGAAAAATGAACTGTAAAAATCATATTAAAACACTCACTCGCTCGCTATCTACAGGTTACATTCTTAAATATGCTTCTCTTTCTCCAGTTCAAAATAATAACGTCAGAGAAAATCTTCATTCTTAATTTATTAAAAAACAAATAATTTTAAAAAAATAGAATTTATATTTTTACATACGTTTTCAACATTACTTTAGGTATATAGTGATAGATATCAGATTTTCAGTACCACGCAAGTAGCGTATGGGAGATGCAGTCTTGGTAAACAGTGTTTATAAATAATAATTGAATTAACTTTGCTATGTTTCGATTCGAGGAAAGTTAATTAAATTACTATTTAATAAACACTGTTTACCAAGACTGCATCTCCAATTATTTCTCATCATCCCGAACATCATACTAAGTCAACTAATACCAATAAATAAATTTATAAAAATAAAATTTATTTAAATTTCAATTGAAATTTTCTCTATATTTTTGTTATATAAAGATATAAAATGATTACATGATTGAATTCTGAAATATATATATATATATATATATATATATATATATATATATATATATATTGCTTAGCACAAAATGACGACCATTTTCATTTATATTTTATAAAATAAATGTGTTACAGATTACAGCCAACGTATCCTCTTTATTAAAATTATTTTGGGAAGTAAAAATTAATTATGCTGTTGGCAGGATCCAAACACAAATCTCCAAATTTTGTTTATTACCTAGCGCACACGCTACTACTGTGCTATCTAAACTGTTGGTTAGTAACCATTTTTTTCCGGGATATCAATAATCCTAGATATTCTACAAAATTTTCATATTTTTTTCTAATATTACACATTTAAATTGACTAATTTAGTCTGTAGTCCATAGAAATAGTAATCTCCAATCAGTATACCAAATTTCAACTTAATATCTTGCTCCGGAGAGATACTATTGACAATTATTAAAAGTTTCCACATGTTAATCTCCTATGTATCGGTCGGCCTACGACATCCAGTTACTGGGGCGTGGTTCCTAAATCAGCAAGTGTGTCGCACTGTCTAATAAGTACTCAATGCTTCGAAAGGAGTCTATACAGTGTACAGTCTAGCATACAGGAGAAAAATTCATTGACTTCGAGAGGTTTCTTAGCTCAGTTGGTTAACGTTAGAGTTAGAGCATCCTACCAGAAATAGAAAGGTTCTGGGTCAAATTCCAGTGAAGCCCATGTTTTTTTCACAAAATACATCTTCGTACTAGATATGTGTTCGAAAGCAACGCGTAAATTGGTAATCAAAAGTTTATCAATTTGAAATGTAATTTTCTTATGACACTATTTATTTTGATATCTTCCCTATTCTGGCGAATAAGAAATCTTCACATTTAAATTCAAGGGTATAAAAGTATCATATTTATGTTTTAATGTTATTTTTTATTTATTTTTTTTTGCTTGAAATAACAACAGCTGCACCTTCTTCTTTATTAATATTCTTTCATTGAAGACCTACCTTAAATTAATAGTTATTTACGATATGAGTGGGATATAGACATTATTAACGCACATATTGTGAATGAAATAGGGTAATCTCGTAGTGCGTTAATGACGTAGTATCACACGAATATCGTACAAAATTTTATCTATCACCGTATACAATATCGCACTCACTTTATGTAATTTGTAATAGCTTTGTTAGCCCAATGAGTGCGGTAATGAAATTATTACCACACTAGAATTTTATTACCGCACTTATTGGGCTAACAAGGCCATTACGTAACTAAAATGAGTGCGATATGGTATAACTTATCCCACGGTGATATATAAAAATATTAACAATTTGACTTTTGACTACCATTTATTGGTGTTGGGAATAATCGTGCTTACTTTTTTTTCACTTCGGCGTAAACTACAATCAGTATCTTTCCTTGGATATTGATCTGGAACTCCTTTTATACATTTTCGTATTACTGTTTCGTTGAAATAGCCAAACCCATCTATTATTATCCAGTAACATTCATCGTTTCGTGGATCTGTTGCAGTACACAATACAATTTGCGCGTTACTATTTGAACGAATCGAAATGCCAATAAAAAAATTTCTTTGAAGGTCATAACTTTTATCATATTTATGATCAAAACTATAATCTCGGTACCCATGTAGCCCCCCTTCAGTGCGATATATTTCCAATTCTGAAAAATACAAGTATTAGTAAAATTATATGAATATATATCATTTAAATGATTTCTTAACTTCTTTAATTTGGGTACCAAAAAATTATAAAAAAATGTTTACCTAGACGTATCTAATTATCTTTGTTTCTGTAATAAAATTATGAAGTGATTTGATATTTAACAGATAATCTCAAAACCGACTCACTTTAAGCTTAAGAAGAAAATAAAAGTAGGAAAAATGACAAAACTAGTGAAACTTTGGCTTTTTATATGGAAAGAATTACGTATTAAAAGTAATTTTGTCTGTACTTTTAGAAAGATAATATTTGAATTTTACATAATAATTGAATAATATTATTCCATCAAACTGTCAAGTCAGTATTATTCAATTAGTAACAGAAATAAATGTCATTAATTAACAAAAATCGGTTGAATTATGGGAATATTATTTGACAGTTGTGGATAATAGTTATTTACATAAGAGCCATGTACAGATATTTTACTGACGAGTCAAGTGTTAAACTTCTTCTGAAACGCTGCAAAGGTCAGCCCTTGAACTCGAACGCTTGGAGAACATACTGATGCCTACGCTTACTAAAATAGTACATTAAAACACAAGTATCATAAGGCAATCTGTTAACGTACGAGTCCAAGTTTGGAAAACGAGCCGCTAATTAGTTTTTTATACTATTTTTTCTATTGAGGTAATTTTACAATTAGATTTTTTTAAAAAGGACATGTCAAAAATATGTTTTGGTGTTTTTTTGTCAGTTATGTTCGTAGTGCTTCCCGTTAACATTTGAAATTTCACATTTTGAAAGTTTGGGTATTGTGTGATTCTGACTAATTGTTTACATTAAAACATTGTATCAAGCATTATATAATTATGGAAGACGAAAACCAATACTTACAATGAACCACATGATTTGACATATCTTGTAATAAAGGTAAATTTATCAAATAACGAATCGGGACCGTTGCTTCGTGTTAGTTATCATAAATAAAACTCTTTAAATAATGAAATACATTAACAATTTATTGATTTACACTTTTACATTCCATCATTTTGACAACACATCGACTGCTCAGTTGCAAACATAACAGCAACAGCTGTTCTTGCATTCTTCAATACAAAACATATGTTGTATTTGTATATGGCACTTATGTCCAAATCATATTTCAAAATTTAATATTCGACAGTTCGCCTCGACGTGGAACTGGAAATCAGGATCGTAAAATTTTCATATTTACTTGTAAGTAGCCACAAATTGAGCTGACAGTGTCAACATTTCAAGTAACGTGCAGCATACATTTCAAAACCTGCCTGATATAACAATACAATCAGTTGAAAATTGCAATATTACCATAAAATTAAATTGTAATAAATAAAACTTACCGTTTAAATTGTTTTGACAAAGCAAATCTGAGCGCATTGTTCCTTGTTTCATAATTTTTTTAGTTGAAAGATTTTAACTTCACAGATTCTTCTTTTTGAACTAACACAGCTATAGCTATAAATTTCTATTCTTTCTAGTCCTATCACCAGGACATAAGAGAAAAATCAATAATTACAAGTAACATTTCAACATAAACAACTTACCATTTTGAGGTTATATGTAATTCATGTGTCATGACTAGCACCTCTAGAATACGAAAGGCGCCAAAAACAGTACGTTTATAGATTTTCTAAACGTCGTGTTTTCAGTGATAAACATTGCGTTTATAGAAACATAAGAACACCGAAATAGAAAAAGATTATTATACAATACTAATCCACGTAACACGGTGCAAGTTGACGATAACAATGTTCAGGATTATGTACTTTTAAAGAGTACGCAGTTCTATTTTACAAGAATACTTTTATTTGTAATATTTTACATTTACATGTCAAAGCCTCATAATCATATATAACAACTGAATATTTTTTTAATTCTACTTGTTCACATCTAGCAGCCAAGTAACAAAAACATTTTCAGGCCAACTTCAAACTATATTTTAAAATTTATAATCTTTACTTTTAACAAACAATGCACGTAAACATTATATTTCATTTCCGAATATACCAAATTATTATTATCAATTATAATTTTCGCTAAAAAAGCAGTATCTATGGCAGTTACTGACCATTATTTAAACCTGAAAATGTAATATACACTATGTATCTATCTTTCTTTTACAACAAATATAAATTAAACCTGTTTAAAATTACATAGGTTTCAATGTATGCTATATCAACGTTTCCTTATTCTTTTAGTTCACAAATCTGCCGCCAGACGTCACCCACTTTGAATTTTTTCGCAAATAATTTAAATCCCAGAGCCTACGCTTTAAACAAACCAAATGCAGTTATTCAAATGTATGTAACTGACATAAATGTCACTATCAAAGAACAAATCATTTCAAATAATATTAGAAACGTTTTAAAAAGGAAAAAGTAAATAGAACAATAGTAAAGGAATTCAATACAGTTTCCAGCATAAGTAAATTGTAGGTATATATTTAGATTTATAAAAATTAACGATTCACAGAAATGTTTAAGCTAATCCTCATTCTTGGATTAGTGAATTCTATTCTATCCCGGTATTTAAAATTTAATCTTCATTTTATTCCGGTGCCTCAATGGTTAGAGCAACGCCTCATGTCATGAGTGCCCTTGGGGCTCTGGGTTCGAATCCCACTAAGGCATAGATGTGTGTGAATGTGAACCCACTCTGTAATTGGGATTTAATCCTGTTGAGGGGTTTAAAAAAAGTTTTATTTGGATTAGATTAGACTATATTTTAAGAAATAAACTGTCAAAATTAGAGTAAAATTTGCTAATCCAAAAAACTTACAGCCGTATGCATAAATTTGTTAGTGGTCACTAAGATCATTTTAAAAACATTTTAAAATGTCACTAAGCAAAACCTTATGTATAGTGACATTTAGTAGGATTTAAATTGTTAGTTGACAACTAAGTGTTAATAACCAACTGACGCATGTTTAAGACACTTGTAAGGTAAACCTCTAAACAACGGTTTTAGTAGTTATAAAAAAAGTAGTTGTAGTTGTGTTAATGTATGCCGAAGAGATGCATCAATTAAAAATAAATTATGAGAAACAATACCAAGAAGCAAGAATTGCAGCTTTAAGGGAAAAACGGGAAGAGTTGTAAATAGTGTCAATATTTAAATTTATTTAGTATTTATCAATAAATTTGCACATGTAAAGGAATAATTTATTCACATTTTAGTTCACATTTTGTTTGTCTAGCTTTGTTCTATATGTAATAGTATAATATTATTAAGTAGTTACCATAGATATGGTTGTTATGTACATTACGAGTTTGACAAATATAGAATATAGAAAACCGACTTAAGACTTCCGACTGTATTGTATTAAAAGCCCAAAATATATTGTTTGTAATTGCATCCTGACTTCCAAATTTATTTCTCTTACAACCTCAGAAGTGGGATTACCTAAAATTTAGCTATTTCAGCGGAGACCATAAAGAAGACGTAGACAAATGGATAAGAAAAATCGACATTATACAAAATTGACGACTCTGTCATTTCAGTTTTAGCGACCAACAAATTAGAACACCGTGCCAAAGAGTGGTATGATTCGCAAGCCACTCTTAGCGAACTTCCGTTGCCGAACTTCCGAAACTTCCGAACTGCCAAAGAGTGGTTTGATTCGCAAGCCACTCTTAGCGAACTTCCGTTGCCGAACTTCCGAAACTTCCGAACTGCCTTTAATAAAACATTTATCTGTCACTTCTGTCAAAATCAAAAATTTTGAATTTCCAGTATTAATTGACAGTGGTAGTACTGTCAATATAATTCGAGAAAACGTGGTTCAAAAATCGAATTTATGTGTAGAACCGGACTATCAGGTGTTCACTGGTTTGGGGATGAAGAATATAAAGAGTCTTGGACGAGTATCTTTTTCGCCTGCTGGCATGAAGATGTCTCAAAAGGACCGTCACCAGAAGAAAACATAATACGGTATAGTCGATCTGAGTACTGCAGTCCTCCTCAAAATTTAAAGTTATGGCCTTCGGATGCAGATTCTGATTCCGATGTCGAATCAGACTCTGTAGTCGAGGACGACTATTTGTCAGGAGAGGCCGAATTGTAATAGTATAATATTATTAAGTAGTTACCATAGATATGGTTGTTATGTACATTACGAGTTTGACAAATATAGAATATAGAAAACCGACTTAAGACTTCCGACTGTATTGTATTAAAAGCCCAAAATATATTGTTTGTAATTGCATCCTGACTTCCAAATTTATTTCTCTTACATATATGTAACTATAAGTAATTTGTTAACACTTTAGTTTTTTGCATTATATATTTTTTTTTCAATATATTGCCTTCGAAGGATGCCTCTCAGGAATGTTGCCATCGCCTTCTTTATTTTCATCATCTGCCACTTCTTGATCAGGCTCTTCGATTTTTTCATTAACACAAATGTTATGCAAAACAGCCACTGCAATTATTGCCGTTTCTATATGAAGTTGTAGTCCATTATAAAAGCATCAAAATTTATTTTCATTATTCCAAACAGTCTTTCCATAACATTCCTCGTTCGGATGTGCGCTCGATTGTAACGCCGTTCTGAATGTGACCGGATTCATTAAGGGTGTTAATAGGTATCTTGAATTTGGGATTGGTAACTATTATCTGCCACTTATTTCACCATTATTAGATTTTAGTAAACCTTACGACAAGAGTACAATTTGTCATTGATTCCAATAAATTCTTGTATTGCTTCTATTTCTTCAACCTCCTCGTGTATATTCAACAAGCCCTCTTCCATTTTCCTTTGTTTAGTTCTATATAAAAAATGCCTGACTATTCAAATTAAAATGTAACAATCCGTTTATAAACATACTCCCTGATATATGTGATGACAGCAGTTGATAACTGTATATCCGCTTATAACCACTATTTTTTAATTTATATAACCTAATATAACTGGTCTAATCAACTAAAAACTAATAACAAGAACGCTATAATAATATATGAAGTGATATTCTACCTCAAAACATATAGAACTGACAGCTGTCAGCTTAATAAACAACCAAATTTTACAATGCTGCCAGGTTAAATATAATGCAAGTTGGCTATTTAGTAGTGACCAGTAAAAGTACAACTATGCATACCATCCCGCTAATAGCATTTTATATGATGTTACTGGCCACTACGTAAAATACTGCTAAAACCATTTTAAGCTTGCACTTATGCATACGGCATACGGCTGTTAATCTTTTTTGTGACTCGGGCTGTAAATGGGAGGTATTGTGTTGGCCACACCAGATTTTTTTATTTGAGTATTTAAGTATGGATTTATTTCTCATGGTAATGGAACCTGTATTAAATTCCTTTTCTATTGTTCTATTTACTTTTTCCTTTTTTAAAACGTTACTAATATTATTTAAAATGATTAGTTCCTTGATAGTGACATTTATCTGTCAGTTACATACATTTGAATAACTGCGATTTGTTTGTTTAAAGCGTAGGATCTGGGATTTAAATTATAGATAATTTTATAAATTTATCCATAAAATATATAGAAAAACTATTAATGGAAATCTATAGAAAATTTAATAATCTTTAATTTTTATAATAACATTAATCTCGACAAAATAACATTTAAAGGTATTTTTCGAAGAAAAACTACTTATTTTGAGCTTCTAGTAAAGTGACATTTCCGGTTATCCGATTTTGACCAAAATTTAATGGGCTCTTTCCAATACAGAAAAAGTTCGAAATACAAGATTTCAAAATTTTCTGAATAATAGTATTTGAGTTAGAGTGGAGGATCCACACACACATACACGCATACACGCAGACATCATCGTGAAAATGTTAAAATTGGATTCTAGGGACCTTAAAACGTGCTCATTTACCAAAATCTCGATATGCGATTTTTAGCACGATCCCTATACCTCCCTTACCAAGGGCAGCGGGAGGTAAAATGCATTTTGGTATCCAAATCAAGCAAGTTAATAAATCAGTAATAACACTTACCGTTCCACCATTCATCTGTTACGGGTGTGAGAGGTATTGAAGTCTTTTTCCCCCAGCAGTTAATATAATCATTTGCTAAATGCATATCTGTCATTAGTAAAACTATTCAAACATTAAAAATTCTTTTTTAAAACTAAAAGCACATTTTATCATCCAATATTTGCCGCCATTTGAGAATAATTTAGTCATCAAAAAACCGCTACACTGGGAAGGCTTAATATAACATCCCTAACTTTTCAGGGATGACAAGAACTCCATTAATCCCGGTTTTAATCAGGATAAAGAAAGGGCTGGAATTTAAACTAGTTCCGTTAGATGCAAAACACAAGTATTCGACTCTACTCAAAGAGTAGAGTTCAAAAATGTATTCACAAGATTTTCACATTCACATGTTATATGCACGCATTAGCATATTTCATTGGATTTGCGAACTAAAGTTATTGTTCTGAAGAAGAACTGTGTGGTAGATAATTTTCTAAAAACAAATTTTATTTTATGACAATAAAATTTTCAATTTAGTAAGTTTGCATTTCCCTGAAGAAGGCATAATTCCAAACAATTATAAATAATGTTACCAACATTTCCTATTTTTTGATGACTAATGGATCTTTTCAATTTAAAGAGATAGAAGATGGAGATCTGCGCATAGTAAGAACAATTGATCTCCATGACGTTTGTTTAAAAAAATTAGACGTAAAATGTGAGAAATATCTGATAACTTTAAAAAATCTTATCGAAATAACTTACAAAAGCTTTTATTGAACTTAAAATGTCTAGCGATGTAAATTTTCACCGGGAATACAGGTATTTTAATGACTGCAATAATCTTGACGTTTCGTTTGACAGCCCGACTGGCAGTTGTTCGCGCCATTTTCTTACTATTTGCAGCAATAAAAAGAGATAGCCCTTAAATTGAAAAGGTCCATTGATGGCGACCGTAGTATAATAAAACATAGATCGTAACTAGGAGGACGCTGAGAAATTTTATTTGGTGACAAAATAGTAAATTCGGCGACACAATGGCCGCTAGTATGAACGGTGATTAGCGAGCATTTGACTAGCATTGTTTTATCTCTGTCAATCGTTTAGAGATTATTTTAGAGAAAAATTCTTCAAATAAAAGATGCGGGCAATTAATTTTTCTATAACTATTATTTGAAGTATTTTCCTCTAAAAGGATCCACAAACGAATGACAGAGATAAAACAATGC
The DNA here is from genome assembly GCA_963082715.1 of Harpalus rubripes. Classification (NCBI taxonomy): domain Eukaryota; kingdom Metazoa; phylum Arthropoda; class Insecta; order Coleoptera; family Carabidae; genus Harpalus; species Harpalus rubripes. The sequence continues at coordinate 25,994,829 of OY720456.1, forward strand.
TAGTCAAATGCTCGATAATCACCCTTAATCAGTTGTTCATACTAACGGTCAATAATTATTTTGGCGCAAAAATAGCTAATTATGGCGGGCCTGTTTCATAAAAATTTCCAATAATATTAGTTAATATAATAAAATAATATTAAACTATATTACTAGTGGTTCCATATCCATGACAACCAGAATTGGGGAATATTTGCAAGAAAAGTACTTGATTAGGCTCGCAAGTACCTACTTTTAGTACTTCAAGTACTGTACTTGAAGTAAGGTACTTTCTATGTATAGTACTTTGTACTGGAGAAAGTAAGTCTATTCACTTGGTGCTAAAATGGTGCATAATGTGCGTCCACATTATGATAGTCCAGTCATTAGGTACCTAGTTTTATAGTCCAGGAAATTTTCGATTTTACCTCAAAGTAATTGGAACAAAAGATTTTTACTGATTCCTATCTAGAAAAATGCGTTGCATTATATATCAAAATTTTCCGGAAATCGGAGCCTGGGAACTTCCCGCCAATTGAGAAAAATGGCGACCTATTAGGTTTTTGGCCATTTGCTCATAACGATTATTAAAGATATTTAAATTATTCAAAAATAAATCATTTTACGTATTTAGTATTTACTCTAATAGGTTTTACTATTTATAACAGTTTATGTACATTCGTGGTGACATCGAAAAAAGTAAATTATCGATGATTTAAAAAATAAATTGTCAAAGTTTTCCTGCAATTTTTTAATTTTTCATCCATGACTCTGATCCTGTTAAAGTTACAATAACGAGGTTTGAAAATTTGAATTCACCATGAAATTCTCTTTCATATCATGTATAACACGATTTTTACAGATGAACGATTTGTGAGTTAACAAGATCAGAGTGGTGGATGAAAAAAGAAGAAATAAACCAATTTTCAGATGTTTAAAATTTTAGAGGAATTTCATGTGAGTTTAAGTTGTTAATTCGCAAATCGTTCATCTCTAAAAATCGTGCAATAAATGATATGAAAGAAAATTTCATACTGAATTCTAATTTTCAAACCGCGTTATCATATGTTTAATAGAATCAGAATGGTGGATGAAAAATTGAAAGAAAATGTTGACAATTTTTTTTAAATCATCGATAATTTACTTCTTTCGATGCCACAGTAAATGTAAACTGTTATATATAGTAAAACCTATTAGACTAGTATTAAATACCTACGTAATATTGTTTATTTTTTGAATAAATGACTTATCATACATGACCCAGGTTTCACAGCCATAACTATTTGCCTGCATGAAATTTACGTATTTTTTACCATAACACATTTATATCTAGATTTTTTTTTTAATATATTATATTATATATATATATATATATATATATATATATATATATAGTAATTAATAAACCAAAATAAATTGAATATTCATATGCAATTAGTAAATAACATAGGTGGATTTTGGGAATTTTCAAACATTTGTTCTGTTCGAAGCGCTGTAGCTCACTATGTATTGGTTATAGACAAAAGTTGTAGGGAATTTTATTTGCAACAAATTCAAAAATATCTAATTTGCCCTAATCCTCATTAATGAAGTCCCGAACGATGCCGAACCAACGCATTGTGAGTTCTGTGGTCACCAGGTAGTGTGTGCGATTAACTTCACCTGGGAATAACTATACGTTCCTATATAGTAACAATGTGAGTGATGACGAAGATGCTGTAGCAACTGCTGCTGGAATCATAATTGGAATAGCTTGCAATCATCGTACCTGTTTTCGCCCTGGGAGTTTTCATTCGCCCCAGTAACCTCAATAGTAGAAGGAAGTGTAGAGCCAGCGAATTTATAAAAGAATTACCACTTGATTAGGATTGCCATACGTCCGGGTTTTTCCGGACATGTCCTCTCTTTAAGGAATCGGAAAGCGTCCGGGGGGATTTTTAATAGCGTCCGGGATTTTTTAAATTTTCAATTTATCGCGTAAATTTACATTTTTCCCCATAAATTTTCTATTAAATAAATATTATATTTGCCGTGTAAATTTTCAATATAGTTTTTACGTTTGTCGCTATGCTGCTGCGTATTCTGAAATTCTTGTTGTACGTGTAGGTACAATAGTCGGTTAGTCGGTAGAATCCGTTCGCTGTAAGAATATGCCCAGGACGTCATCGTTTGTATGCGCAAGAATATGTTAAACACGCCCATCAACAAACAGTGGCGTAGCTAATAGAATAGACTTAAAGTTGCTCGTTGCTAAGCGGAGGTGCTAATTTTGACTACTGCGCAGCCAAAAAGTAATGGCGTATTCATGACGTGCCTGGCATATTCTTACAGCAAACGGACTCTATAGCAGTCAGTCAACCTATCCATCCAAAGCCAAGTACGCAGGCGTCACAGAGTGGTACTGCATTTTTCTTTGTATTTTGACATTCAAATTCAAAGAAGAGAGAGAATATTTTCTTTAATACAAGCTCAGTGATCTATTCTGTTAAAGGACTAATTTTAACAAAATATAATTATCAAAACCTATTCTTGTCAAAATTGGACAAGAATAAAAATATAATCATTAAATTTATTTTTCCTTGTTAATTAAGATTTCATGATATATGTACCCATAATGATTATAATTTTGTTATAAATTGGTATTTTATGTTTTATGCAATGAAATATAAATGTATGTAATTAAAATAAATATAGAAAAAAAAAATTACAAAATATAAACTGCGTCCTAGTTTTTGTCCTCTTTTTTGGAAGGGTAAATGTCCGGGATTGTCCTAGATTTTAAGTACTAATGTCCTAGATTATCATCGTACAGTATGGCAACCCTACACTTGATGAGGTAGATGAGTTGAATAAGGAGTCTAGCAACTTTTTTATAATGAAAAGTTCGGATTTCGAGATATTATTTAATATGATTGGGTCTAAAGTCTACATCTACACCCCTCGGTTCAGCTATATTTGATCAGGACCGATTTGATTCGGGTTGAATTCGGGTCGTTTCGGGCCGGCTTTCGGCCAATCGGGACGTCCATACCTATTCGGTTTTAAATAATTGAAGTACGTTAATTGTAGAATATTACATGTGAATTTAATTTTGATAAATAATATTTTCAGCGATAATATGAAAGTAAAGATATATTTGCAATTCTAATTTGCATTCTACATACGGTATATAGCTATATGTTTATATTACCTATCCATAGGGTGTCATATTTTAAATAACCTAACAAATATCGCATATTGAGATTTTTGTGTATAAGCATATTTGAAGGTCTTAAGGAATATAAAAGTATCAATTGTCCAAAAAAAGTACTTGAACGAAAATTTTCAAATACTAATAGTAAATAGTAGATGAATGTGGTATTTTTAAATGATATTAAGTCAAAGAAATTGTGAAAAGAATGCTAGCCGGCGGAATTTGACCCGCATCCTCAACATTTATACTGTTGCGTGCTACCAACTGCACCACAGCAGGGCTGTAAACCCGCCGGCTTATACAGTCTTTTCGTCTTCGTTAGTTAAACTCATTGGCTTGTATGAGATCCGCATCACATGTAGGTATGGGGTATTCTAACCACTACATTTAAACACCTGTGAATTGTCAGATATATTCGCACTACCTTGTCAGGAGTGTATTGCAATAGTAAATAGTAGATGAATGCTAGCCGGCGGGATTTGAACACGCATTCTCAACATTTGTACTGTTGCGTGCTACCAATTGCACCGCGGCTGGGCTGTACAAAAAATGTTGAGGATGCGGGTTCAAAGTGACCGTTACGTTATGTGTTAGCCACATAACATTTTACCTTTGGAATAACAACCCATGGAATAAAACCATTTGGAAATTTTAACTTATCCCGAAATTTATTCTATGGTTTATTATTCCACAATTTACCTGGATTTGGAAATACCGTCCCTAAGTTTTTTTACTATAATAATTCATTCATCACTTGCGCCTGAATTATACATTTTTATGTGTTAGGTACCTATAAATTTATCTTCACTACAATTACAATATTCACTGATGTAATGTTTATTACAATCGAGATACTAATATTATTAGTTTGTTTTTATGAGAATAATTTATTTTTTATATTTTATGAAACAAATTCCGTTTTTTTAGTAACAAAATTGGATAATATTTTGCGGTTCTACACTAATAACAGTAATACCTTATAATGTTTTAATGAAACAGGCCCTGAACTGCTATAGATTGTTGTTAATTTAAAGACAGTTTATTTAATCTAAAAAAATAAAGGTCTGGAATTAATTTTATTAGCTAGGGTCTTGCGTTTGATAAAAAATAAGCATTTTGATGGCTAATGTAAAATTAATTAATGGTAACGTACATTCATGTACTTTCCATTCTACAGTCGATGAATGTGATCGAAGATACATCTTGTTTGGAGATAAAGGATTATCATCATCTTTGTAATCTAGCAAAAGTTCTTCTTTCATGTCTGCATTCCAGGCCCACAGACGTATTTGGTTTTTGTCTTTTGTCAATGTAAAGTGTTTCCATTTTGATGAGTCCAACAGCTTTTCCTATAAATAATGTATTACATAATTATGTGTTCGAAAATACCGCATACATTGGTGATCAAAACTTGATCAATTTGAAATGTAATTTTCATGACACTATATTTACTTATTTTGATATCTCCTGTATTCTACCGAATAAAAAAAATTCAAAGACAATGGGGCCCTCCGCCATAATAAAAAATAATAAAATGTTCATTTTATCCTTAAAGTACTAGGTACTCAATAAATAACGATTAAGATAAAAAAAAACATTTTTTAAATAATTACTTTCCGAAATATTTGAATTTATTAAAACATTTAAATTCGGAGAGAGATATCTGAGTATAGTACACGCATAGATGCTGTGAGCCAAAACCGAAAAATTATCCAACCAATTTGCGAAGGGATAAACAAACAAAGTACAGGTACAAAAACAGGGATGTATTCAGTTTATTCACATTTTGAATATTTATTATTTACGAGTAATAATGTCATATAACTCTTAAAATATTCTACATAACAAACATTGCAACATATTATAGGGCGATTAAATTTATTCATTGAAGGCAAGTTTCAAATCATCCTAATTGATACGAGTCCAATCCCAAATGTATGTACGAGTACATTTGTATTCCTAAGTAATTATTATTTAAAATTATTGTCGTTTTTCTTTAGACATAAATATTTAGTAAATAATAAAAAATAAAATTCATATCATTATAATTACCTGAAATACCTATGGAGATTAGCGTTAAATACGGACCAGCACGCTGGATAGGAAGATCCCCTGCAGTTTTGTACTTACCTTCGATTAGTAGTTTCCACGCCCCTAGCTACAATATTTATGCGGCTACTATAATATAGTAGCTACGGGCTTGAAAGCTATTAATCGACTGTTGTACAATCCATCGGACTGTTGATATATTTGTTCCTACAGACTTCGGACGCATATATGAACGCATCCACGGACTGTCAGATCCATCCACTGGTCTGTGCCATGTACTATTTGTCAGCACGTACGCGCAGCGAGGAAAATATCGAAGCTCAACCTGTGATTTTTTATCTTTCATAAGTCAACATAATGAATGATTTGGAATTTTAATCAGATCCAGAATCATTGTTCTCTGATTCACCTCATGGTCTTATCACACTAGAAGTAGTATCTCTGATTTGTCACGCATTATCCATGACTTCGGCTCATATCGCTGACTTACTTCAGTGTGATAGCTACCAGGAAGTCTTATGCCCGGTTGCAGTAACGTTAATCAACGCATTGTTCGGTTAGCGGTTCATCAAAACGAACAAATGCAACACGATTTTTTGACAGCACTTATTTAAATGTCATAAGACATTTCGTGTTGATGAACCGTTAACCGAACAATGCGTTGATGAACGTTTCTGCAACTGGGCAATAGATCCTGTTGTCAGATGAAATGGAATCGGTTTTATTTCCTCTGACTATCGCTGATTTCTCTACTGCGCATGCAAGTACAGGAAAGTAACTTTACGGAATGAAATATAATTTCAGAAGTTGACATTTTTTGTTTGATGCGCATAAAATTATTATGCTTGTCCACATGTGGATTTTTTCCATCGTTTTCATTTATTTACTTGAAATAATTTGATATGTCAAACAAATTTGAAATATGTTATCATTAAAGAAAACATACCATAAGCAACTTCAAGTATGAAAATCCACTAAAAGTCAGAGAAAACGGTTGTTCGAACTTGCTGTGTGATAGATCGAGTTGGTCATACACAATAAGTAAGCGAAAAAGAGTCATAGATATGATTGTAGTGTGATAAGGCTTTCATGAAGAAATGGATGTGATATTTGGCCAACCTCAAATAAAAAAAACAGTAATTATTTAGGTATATAATATGATAAATAATTAATATTTGTTTTTCGGTAATTTATTGACTGATATTTTTTCTGCAGAGGAAACAGTAATTAATTATGATGATGACAAGTCCGTTGTCCGTTCCAACCGTACGAAGTTTTTTACACATGCCTGAATGAGTACATGAACAAGACATGTGCACAAAAGGGTTCATGAATGCGTACATGAACGCATCCAAAAAGTCGTGTAAGAACAAACCTATGATGATGTGAAATTATATTTGAATTTGGTCTTATTTTTTTTAATTAGTAAATATTTATGTCCAAGGAAAAATGACAGTGACATTAAATAATAATTACTTAGAAATACAAATGTACATACATTTGGGATTCGACTCGTAACAACAAACGATGATATGAAACTTAATTTCAATGAATAAATTTAAGCAATCTATAATTTGTTGCAATGTTTGTTATTTAGAATATTTTCAGATTTATATGACATTATTACTCGTAAATAATAAATATTCAAAATATGAATAAACTGAATACATTCCTGTTTTTGTACCTGTACTTTGTTTGTTTATTCCTTTGCAAATTGGTTGGTTAATTTTTCGGTTTTGGCTCACAACAGTCACAGCATGACACGCAACATGAGGTAGCTACAATATCTATGCGTGTACTATACCATATTTATCTTTTAAAGTTATTAAAAAAAGTGTTTGTAACTTCTTCTTTTATTAATATTATATTATTGAAGACTTAAATTAAAAATATTAACAATTTGTCTTTTGACTACCATTTATTGGTGTTGGGAATAATCGTGCTTACTTTTTTTTCACTTCGGCGTACACTACAATCAGGATAGTTCTCTGGTGATATATTTGGAACTCCTTTTATACATTTTCGTATTACTGTTTCGTTGAAATAGTCAAACCCATCTATTATTATCCAGTAACATGCATCGTGTCTTGGATCTGTTCCACTACACAATACAATTTGCGCGTTTCTATTCGAACGAATCGAAACGTCAATATAAAAATTACTTTGAAGATCATAACTTTTATCATATTTATGATAAACAATATAATAATTTTTTAGCTCACCGTAACCGTCAGTGCGATATATTTCAAATTCTGAAAAATACAAGTATTAGTAATTAGTAAAATTATACGATATACATGTAATAGACCACAAAAATGAGTTTAAAATTTGCCTTCGGCGCGAGTTCATAGTTTAAATTCCCTAGTATAGGCTTCATATAGGAGTTTTGTAAAAGAAATTAAGCAGCTTTGGCTCAAAATTCGATAGTTTGTGTATTCGGTAATAGATTGCAACAGTTTAAACCTCTAGAAAAGGTAAAGTAAGAAAATTATTAGAAATTAAAATGCTTGGAGCAAGTTGGGATACCGTATGTCGATCAGCGCAACAGAAGATGAAGCATGCACCGAAATTGTAGGATCAAACTAAGACATATGCTCATTGAATTTTGTAGTGTTGTATTATTATTTAAATAATTAAAAACTGTGCACAGTTCATGTGAATATTATTGAACGAATCTGTAGATAAAAGATCGGTCTAAGTACTACATATAATGCTTTGTACAAGAGATTTATGGTATGACTAGCAATTGAAAGTTGACATTTAGATTATTTAATAGATATGGTTTCTTTTGAAAACATTTCACTATATTTGATTTGAAAGGAAACTGACCCTTATGTATTCCGTTATAGAAGATTAGAATTGTACTCAATACCAGGAGGCATTTAAAATGACCTTAGCAAATAACCTATATACAACTAAAATATACTGCTGGTAGGAGTGAGATTTGTGAGACTAACATTGGACGAGTGCAGACATATTTAACTGCACTTGTCTACAAGAATAGCCATGCGCAAGCGCCGGATTGTTACGATTTTATTGGTGTAGAACGGTAAGGGGAACTAGCGGGAGGGAAATTCTTATACAAACTGACAAGGATAGACAATAATGTTTGTAGCAGACTCCTGAGAGATAGGACATCAACAGTATATTTTAGTTTTATAGGTATATTCCTTAACAACAGGATTCAGGCAGTGTTTATCTGTGATTCAGGGATGTATTTAAAAAATTTAATACCGCAAATTCTAGTTCGTTCGTCTCAGGTGTAAACAACCCTCGAGTCGGAATTACTGTTAGAGGAAATTAAAAATAATTCTTTTTCATAGAATTGCCAAACTAAATAGTTTAAAGATCAAAATATTTTGTTATAATCAACATCAACATAAACGAAAAATGTATAAAATATTTTAAACGCACCCCTGTTTTGATATTCAGTTATCCTAGTCGGCCATCTATTTTCAGCCAGATATAGTAATGTATTTCTCTGTTTTCCTAGTCCACTATTTAAATGGGTTCATGCAAAAATTTCATACCTGAATATTTCGTACAATTCTATTATTCTCTAGGGTTTCATAAGAAACCACATCTATAAAATAATTTAAACGTCAACTTTCATTCGTCATTCATACCATACTTCTATGAGATTTCACGGCCTTCAAAGTTGAGCAAAAATTTCCTTTGTAAGAAATACACGGGGATTAAAATTATGTTGAGTCTGAAACTTCTTGACTGTGAAAAATGTTTGGGAAGAGAAGAAAATTCCTGGATTGCAGTCAATAAAAATTTATTTAAATCGGCCTCTACCGGTTTCGGCAACACATTTGCCTTCTTCAGGAGCTATAAAATTGTACAAACAGATTCATTTTATGTTTTACAGTGTGTATTACAATGAACTTACGTGATTTATTCTATTGTATATAAATGTAACATATTAAAAATACAAAAATAACAGGTACAGCACACATTTGGACGTCACAGTTAAAAAAATAAATAAATAAATATGATAAAATACTCATAGTCGTCAACAATATAAAATTTGCAAAAAAGTTATGTTCTCACCGTGATGAATTGAGTTTGAATTTGGAGCCTAAATTTAACCGTTACACTTTTCTGATCTATTACGTTAATGGTATTCTCCACATATGAATGGCATTCCGCAGCGTAATAATGTTTCGATTAAGTTTATAGGTAGTTCAATTCGCTGACACCGGTTAGGAAACTTTATTTTTTTCATAAAAATACGCACTTGCAGTCAAGATCATTATTCTAGCCCTTTTCGAAAGATTTCGGAGATTATTGATAAATCAAGTAAATCAAAACGAAACACAAAGATGCTAAAATACACATCAATGTATACGAACTATGTTCCCAATTCGAAATTATTTCCTGAACATACGTCGTCCTATGAACAAATTCTATAACCAGTGTAGCAAAAAGAAATTACCTACTTCAATTGTGTCGTCCATGCACTTTTTATTGCGCAATGCTATTTTTACGTGAAGAATACTATTATTATAAGTGCATTTCATTAAATGTTAATGATTCTAATCACAATCATTATAGTAATATGTCGATTCGTAACCTTTTAGAGGTTGGGAAATGCGTTCCTAACTGTAATGACAATCTCTTGTGTTGGAAATAACATATTTCACTTCCATCTCTTGGGGCGGAAATGTTTATGTAGGGTTTGATTAGCAACATTGTCATAGACCCCTATAATAAAGGAGGCTAAACAAATTTTGATAGAGCTGTCAAAAATATTAATAAAATCAGTGGTTTTAACGCGTTGATTTATTTTGAAAATTATTGATTTAGCAGGAGTATATGATTGTGAATAAAATAGTATACATACCTCCGATATACTATATTAACTTCTTTAATTTGGGTACCGAAATAGTTACGCGTCGAGCTTTAAACATTCCCCCGTGCTACAATCTTTTGATTATGCCCGTAGTACATACAGCAATTTATTTTATTTTGGTTCTCGACATTCAAGAATTCAGTTGGTAAATATTCGATATCATTGAGCTGACCAGTCCCGGCGTTTTGAATTTTAAGTATGCTGTGGGTTTTAGTTATATTTTTGTTTATAACCAATTTTATTTTTAGACCGGGCGCCAAGAAACATTCCGTTTAAAAAAACCGGTGGATTCATTCTGATTGATGATTTAAGTTCAGAAAGACATAAAGAATGAAATTCTGAATGTTGCCGGGCAAAGTCAGTGGTCAATTTTTTTTTATAGGGGGTATAAGTATTATTGATGAAATCGCTGTAACGGTCAAGAAAACGTTGTTTTTTACTACTAAAAAGTTGTTTCTCTAGGGTATGAAATTACAAACATCACGAATATTATAAAATACAAATTTAATATGGTAAAAAAGCCGCGTGCCTGTGTGTTTGGTCGCGAATCTGGGGAACCGGGTTCGATCCCGACCGATGCCATAGAGAAATATTTCGAATTTAAATGGCACAAAAGTTACCCCTGTGGTGCACTCTTCATACATCAATAAGTGCCCGTGAGGTGACGCCTGGTAAACGCCTGCATGGTTGCCGGATACGACCGATGGTAGATTACTTTGTTTCCCTCTCCGCAGCAGTTTATACCTCCAAAGTATTGTAGCGGGCCATATTGTACCCGACACGGTTTAGACGGTTTAGTTATAAAAGAGTTTTCACATAACGTCAAACTAGATAGTGTGGTAGCTTATTTTGATATCTGAGTTAACAAATTTAAGTGCAAATTCTAGTAGTAGTTCCAGAAAAGGCAGATTGATGATAAAAAAATTTTAGTTGGAGGCCAAGCATATTACATATAGGTAAACAAGCCTGTGTTGCCAGACCATAGCCCTTCGACCCCTTCCGTCCCTGTATTAGTAAAAATTTCGCACATTATTAAGCTATATCTCTTAAACAATATGGCCAAAAAGTTATTTTTATTTTAATATTTGTCATTTATATATTTCTATAAACTGGGATGTTTTCCAATAAAATAAGAAGCACTGTTTTGAAGCTATTCAGTGAAAAATATGACATTTTCTATTGCTTGATATAGAAAACATATACAAAAAGAGCTCTCTTTGATTGCATTTATCTCAAATTTGAGATGGTCAATCGATTTTTACCAATAAGAAAATATGTAAATATTATTGTTCTGTACAATAACCAGCCACTGAGGGAGTAAGCCAGCTCAACTTGGCGCCGGTTCCAAGCCCAAGTAAATGGTGAGGGTTGGTGGTAGGAAAGGTATCCGACCGTAAAATCTTCGCCGAAACCAAAGACAGAAAGTGTAGGATCGGAAAGTGGTATAAGGGCTAGGGTGTTCCTTGGAAGTGACATGCAATTGTAGCCTCGCCTGATCCGTGTGCCAAGTCGGTTAGGACTACCCCGTCATGGACGGTCGGGGTTAGAGAAACCAGTCCTCAGGATTAGAACTGTCAATCTCAGGAGTATGAGGAAGGTCAAAGAGAAGGAGGAAGGACTGTGACGCAAAAGATTTTAGTGAGAAAGGACAGTGTGAAGATGTGTTGGACAGGAATGATTGGAGGAGAAAAGTAAGGAACAGCGACCCTTAAGAATAAGAAGAAGAAGAAGAATATACTTCCTTAAAAAGATAAGTTTTGACAATCGTTATGAGCACATTTACAGAGAGAGATACAGTTTAAATCATTTTTTTTTACAACTACAAGACATTATTCTGCAGTCTGAATTACATTTGCAAGGCCTAATTAAAGAGTCAGGCAGAGGAGGTTTTATCATTTTCTTCGGGTGTGACTTGGTATTTCGTAATTTATAGCCCAATTGGACGAAGTTCAGAGGCTCGAACAGTGGTTGTAATGATTTTTTCCATAAATATGTTTGAGATGCAGCTCTTAAACAATGTAAAAATAAAGCATCAGAAGTACAAATAATTTTGGTTAAATTTAAATTGAACCCAATATTACGGGTAATCAACTTGTAGCGTAATTCATCTGATGTGGATTTGTCTGGCAAACAAATAAGTGCAGACTTCTTCAACCTGATGAAAGTGCATCGGAGTTTCTGGGTTATTTCCAAAAGTAGAGAGAGCATCTTGAACAAATATTTGTGATGCAACATACAGACATTGTTTCTTAGCTCCTACCCGGCTTGTCTTGTCGCAACCAGTTTCACTGTCTGAACAAACGATTTGCATGCATTCTACCTGTAGTTTCGGTAGTACTTGGTTGTTTTGGGTATAATATGACAAAATACACTGTTTTTTAGTGAATACAACCTTTTGGAGTCACTCCGTAGAGCACTCGCCCGCGCAGCTAAAGTGCCGGTTTGAGCTATGGAAGTTACTGCAAAACACTCTAAAATCACGTATTTCGCTTAGAAAATGCCTTTTCAACCGATTTGGAGACATGCAATAACTATTTGTGTATTAAGAGC